>NKYR01000023.1:0-363261 GCA_003184365.1 Evernia prunastri | reverse complement strand
GTTAGTTCAGGACGGACTGGAGGGTGGAGTGTATGAGTTGACTGAGCCAGCCAATGGAAGGCTTTCACAGTGGAACGCTCGTGCCGTTATGGTGGACAAAGTAGAGAACTCCAAGCCGAGTGATGAACCACGCATGACGTTTGACTATTCTCGTGTGACAGAGTTACTACCAGGCTCACACCTGGAGCTAAGTTCGAAAGTGCATGACCATTTATCCAACCCTTGCCATGGCTGTTTGTTTTCAGCAGACCTGAAACACGCGTATCTCACGATCCCACTACATCCAGACGATAGACACTATTTTTCTTTCACGATCTCTGGTATTGGCCAGATACAGCCTACCCGCATGCAACAGGGTTCGCAGAGTGCCGGTTTTACAATGACAGAGCTGGCATACCGAGCTTTCGGTGCCATTCCAGCACCCATGCCAGAACCCTCCTTGCTACATTCTGCAGACCCGACAATCCCGCCCCCGCTTACCTTCTATATGGATGATTTTTTCGGGGGATTCAAAGACTTTGAGGACCTGTTCTATTTTCTCAAGCATCACTTCTTCCCTAGAGTGGAGTGGGCTAAGCTTCTACTATCTTTCAAGAAGCTACGGCTCTTTGCTTCAGCAATCAAGGCCCTAGGCGTAATCCATCGGATTGGTGGGCGCGTATATATTCTCGAGGAGAGGATAGCAAAGGTAGCTAGGTGGCCGGAGCCTACAGATCAATCTGAAGTCCGGGGCTTTCTAGGCACTGTCGGTATCACACGTCGTTGGGTCAAGAACTTCGCCGAAATTGCCCGGCCACTCTCAAGGCTTACTGGTAAGAACACGGTCTGGAAATGGACCCAAGCAGAGCAACTTTCGTTCGAGATTGTACGGATCAAATGTGCCACTAGGACGAGCATGCATGGGATTGACATGAATCTCGTGGTTCATTTCTACACTGATGCTTCAGGATTTGCCTTGGGATGTGCAGTCACGCAATTCCAGCCTGCTTCCTGGGTAGACGTCATAGCTCCGCAAGCAGAATCCCCTACTACCCAAGCTCTGACCATACCCCCCAGGAAATCGATTGCAGCCAAGGATGTGGAAGTACCCATTCTTTATGATTCCTTCCCACTGAGTGTGACGCAGCGCAAGTATCCCACCTACAAGCGAGAGCTTTGCGCCATAGCCACATTCTGCAAGAAGTACGACTATTTATGCAAACACNATGCCAGAACCCTCCTTGCTACATTCTGCAGACCCGACAATCCCGCCCCCGCTTACCTTCTATATGGATGATTTTTTCGGGGGATTCAAAGACTTTGAGGACCTGTTCTATTTTCTCAAGCATCACTTCTTCCCTAGAGTGGAGTGGGCTAAGCTTCTACTATCTTTCAAGAAGCTGCGGCTCTTTGCTTCAGCAATCAAGGCCCTAGGCGTAATCCATCGGATTGGTGGGCGCGTATATATTCTCGAGGAGAGGATAGCAAAGATAGCTAGGTGGCCGGAGCCTACAGATCAATCTGAAGTCCGGGGCTTTCTAGGCACTGTCGGTATCACACGTCGTTGGGTCAAGAACTTCGCCGAAATTGCCCGACCACTCTCAAGGCTTACTGGTAAGAACACGGTCTGGAAATGGACCCAAGCAGAGCAACTTTCGTTCGAGATTGTACGGATCAAATGTGCCACTAGGACGAGCATGCATGGGATTGACATGAATCTCGTGCTTCATTTCTACACTGATGCTTCAGGATTTGCCTTGGGATGTGCAGTCACGCAATTCCAGTCTGCTTCCTGGGTAGACGTCATAGCTCCGCAAGCAGAATCCCCTACTACCCAAGCTCTGACCATACCCCCCAGGAAATCGATTGCAGCCAAGGATGTGGAAGTACCCATTCTTTATGATTCCTTCCCACTGAGTGTGACGCAGCGCAAGTATCCCACCTACAAGCGAGAGCTTTGCGCCATAGCCACATTCTGCAAGAAGTACGACTATTTATGCAAACACCCATACAAACCAGCCATAGTACACACGGATCACAAACCGCTTACGCATTTCCTAAGCTCAGATCTGCATGAGGGAGTCTATGGACATTGGGCAGATCAGCTGAGGCGACTGAACATAAGCATCCAATACATTCCCGGTCCCAGGAACAAAGCTGCTGACGGTCTTTCCCGGACTATATTCGATTCTTCCGAGTGCGATGATACCCCCGCAGTCATTCGTCTGAAGAAGAAGCTTGATTCTCAAGGCCCTCAGTGGGTGTGAAAAGATGGCAAGGGTGGCTACGAAGAATTTGTCGACTCCCTGACGAGTACCGACAAGGACGAGCTCATTACCCAAGGAACTGTCCATGGCATTCCGGCCTTTGCTATCACTACCGAAGCAATCCCCTCCTGGGTTGAGGCTTACCTCAACTCCGAATGGTACAGCGAGATCTACAGGCTACTCTCAGATCGGTCTGAAGAACCTCCTATGGCTACACTCCTGCGCAAAGCCTTCAATTATAGGATTAACAATGAAATCCTATGGATCCACCATCATGCCGACACCTACCTCCCATGCATTCCGGAATCCAAAGTCTTACCCGTGCTCCGAGAGGCGCACGACCTCAGCGGTCACTGGGCAAAGACAGGCACTATGGCTAGGCTTCGAAACTTGTGCTACTGGCCCGGGCAATCCCAGGATGTGGAGAAGTACATTGCTGGCTGTTTGGTTTGTGCTCAGCACGGGCCGGCCGCGAGATCTCAACCTCTCAGTCCTGTGGTTGTGACCTACCCTTTTCAGCTTATGGGTATGGACTTTATTGGCCCTTTGGAGACTACCTCAACAGGTTATAGGTATATTCTCAACACGGGTTGCTACATGTCTCGATTCAGCGTGCCCTTTGCTTGTGAGAACAACAATGTTGAAGACGTCATTCGGTGTCTCGGTATGTTCTTCGCCATTTACAGGAAACCCTATGCATACTACGTTGATCCCGGGCATCATTTCGACTGCGACGAATTACGAGAATTCCTACGACGAGAAGGGATCGCCATAGCTTACAGTCCTTCGGCATCCCACAAATCCACCGGAATGATCGAGGTCATGAACAGAGTTCTGGAAGGGGTAGTACGCAAGCTTGGGAAAGAATGGGATCGCAGCCTGGTCAATGCCGGCAGCTCTATTAATTCCCGAGTCATTAGCTACCTAGGGACTTCTCCGAAAAGCATCGTTCTAGGCCCTTTGTCTGACACCTCCCCCATCACTGCTGCACTCCGTGCCCTGCCTGGGCGAGACATACCCTCGTGGGCGGCTTTGCTACAGGATCTAGGCGAGCATAGAAAAGAAGTTCAGACCTACCTCAGGCACAGAGCAGAGGTGCATGATGTCGTGCGTGCTCTAGCACTGAAGCAGAAGGAAGACATGGCCGTGCGATACAATAAGAGTGTCAAGCAGGTGGTGCATCATGTGGGAAGCCTGGTTATGCTGTATCAAGAGAAGGCTGGAAAGCTAGCTCCGCGCTGGAGAGGACCTTTCAGGATATCCGGGTTTGGTGGAGCTCATGGCCGATCTTTTACCCTTCTACAACTTAATGGGAGGAGGATACGTGGTGTTTTTCACGGCGATCACCTGAAGTCTTTCGTACCTCGCTCTGGCTACCTTTCGGATCTCGATGCGTCACCCATCCTTTTACCTCAGCAGCAAAACACTAGGAGAACCCGAATTACCCGTCGAGAGCGTCCTGGTCTACCCCTACCCCCCTTGCCTGTCTGACTACCCTCGCAGCTTTGCCGGAAATAGCAGGAAGTATCATTCAGATCGGTATGACAGTGCTACTGTCCAGAAGCATATCTTTTCAGGACAGCCCGAGGACTGTCAGGAAGTTCAAGCATTCGTTGGGCGAAGAAGTTTGGAAGCTCTGGCAAGAAAGTCCGTTTTTGCGAGTGGTCCTTTGCTTGCATGCGTGCTTTTACTTGCGCTTGTACTGGGAAGAAAGTCGAAGAAACCTTGCTATGACGAAGCGCGATCAGATATGTCTGGGGTTTCTTGTGCTTATGCTACATGCTTATATCCCTTTGCTTTTTACGAATATGCCTGAGCTTACGAGTATGTCTTCAAGTCGCTGGGGCTTTGTTCTGTTTTTCCTGGGAGTAGTTGGAAGGTGGTACCGGGAGGCACTGAGTTTAGCTTAGCATATACTTAGTCAGCAGGCAGGGATATCCTCCTGCAGGATCCTTCGTCTTCCATAGAATATCATCCTTTCTTCCCACTAAGAACCGTACATTCCAACTCTATGGGAGGGGTATGCCGTAATGAGCTTGCGATATGATTGGCCCCCGAAGCGAGGCACGAGTGTAGGGCAGGCATAGGCACCCCGCTAATAAAGTCTGAATTACTGAGACTACGGCCGGCCGGCTTATATCCGTATGACCTCATATTTACCCCAATCGGATATTGCTCGTCCTTGGCACCTAGTGGTAACAATGGATGTATCTCGTATTTAAGAGGCCTTCAAGATGCTAATCGAAGTATATAAACAGTCCCATATTCTCTCTCCGCATCACACAAATATTCTTCATAAGCACTCAACAAAGCCATAAAGACCCTCGAAAACTCCAACGAACATCAGCCCAACCATGCCACGCATCCTCATCCTCGGCGCCACCGGCTACATCGGCTCCGCCCTCGCCTCCTCCCTCCTCCGCGCCGACCACCAAGTCTACGGCCTCGCCCGCACCCCGGCCAAAGCGACGCAGCTCGCCCGCCTCGAAATCACCCCCGTGCTTGGCTCCGTCCAGGACTCTGCCGCCTACCTGCGACTGATCCAGACCGCGCGCATCGACGTCGTGGTCGACTGCGCCGGCGCGAACCAGGAGAGCGCGAAAATCCTCTCCGACGTGCGGGAAGCGGGCGAGGAAAGACTGAAGGCGGGGCGCGGCGGCCCTAAGCTCGGCTTCGTGTACACGAGCGGGACGTGGGTGCACGGGTCGAGCCACGAGCGGACGAGCGATCTCGACCCCGTCGGCGCGGAGGGCGCGAGGGCGGGAATGCCGAGGCTGGTGGCGTGGCGGCCGCGGATGGAGAGGGATGTGCTGGGCGCGCGGGACGTGCTGGATACAGTCGTCGTGAGGCCGGCGCTGGTCTATGGCCGGGAGCACGCCATCTGGAGTTCTTTCTTCCGCCCGGTCCTGGAAGCGGCGAAGAGCGGGAACGAGGGAGCCGTCGCGATCCCCTTGGATCCGAGGAGTCGACCGGGCCTTGTGCATGTCGACGACGTGGCCGAGGGGCTTCGGTGCGCGATTGAGAAGCTGCCGTTGATTTCGGGGACCGGTGTCCATCCCGTGTTTGATCTCGCGACGTCGCGGGAGTCGATGAGGGATATCTTCGACAGGTTCGGGGAGGCGGTCGGGTTCAAGGGGACGGTCGAGCTAGTGCAGCCGGGCGAAGACGATTTGTTTGCTGAAGCTATGCAGACGAGTCACAATGGGAACTCGTCGAGAGCAGAACAGTTGCTCGGTTGGATCCCCAAGAAGAGAGGGTTTGTGGCCGGTATGGAGGTGTATGCAAAGGCGTTTCTGGCGGCACAGGAGAGGGTCTAGAAGATTGAGATCCTTTGTTGATCTGGTAATAATGTAATCATGTATCGCCCACCAATCAGAACCTTGCAGAATTCGCCTTTATTGCTATCTCATGTCGGGTCCCTCTTTGCCCGTTCATCATCTCTTTCAGCCTTCTACTCCTTCGTCTTCTCTCTGGTAAGTCTCAATTGCCGTTCATGAGATTCCCTTTCCGTCTTCCTTCCATCTTCCCGCGCAACCTCCATCGCCGCTTTCGCAATCCTTTTCGCCTCCTTATCCAACAAACCCTTCACCCACCAATAATCCTGCAGCTGCACGGAGTACCATCAGCACACGTCATTCCTCTCTCACAAGTAATAAGAAGAAGAAGCCAAAACCAAGAACCCGAAAAAGGACCGAAACCCCCCCAAGAGCAAGAATCCTCAAACCCACCCAAGCAACACACTCCTCCTTCCTCCACCGCGGCTGCTTACACATCAGCGCCTGGAATTGCTCCAGCAGATCCCTGCCCGCGTCGTCCGACGGCCGCTCGGGCGGGAACCGGCGCTTGTCGGCGAGGAAGCTGTCCAGGAAGAAATCCGTGCCCAGTTCACGGTCCAGGTACTCGTGGCCGTCGTCGCCCGTGTTGGCGCCGTTTTGACGACAGTCGTGCATGCGCAGGGCGAGTCTGATGATCAGGTGCGGGGCTGGGGGGATAGGGGGTGGTGATGAGGTGGGGAACGGAGACGGAGGCGGGGGGGAGGCGGCCATGTTTGTTTTTGGGGGGTGGGGGTTTGAGGGTATTGAGGGACGGGTTCTGAGAAAAGGTAGGTGGTAGGAGTTGGGGAGTTGGGCAACGAAATGCTCCGTGGTGGGATGTTGTGATTGCTTGTGTTTGTGTCTGAAGCAAACAGGATCTGTTCATGCGAGAGGTGAGCTTGGACATGCACAGCTGGTTGGTACACCGCGGCGCTTGCTGCGGATGAGGAACATGTTGGCTGGCTACTCGGGTTCGGGTGCATTCGCTCGATCTCATCCCTGCTTCGCCAGTCTCCTTCTGAAAGGGCATGTCACTCGCATGATTTTCTAACCGCATTCCCGGCCATCTTCTTCGTCCTCAACCGGCCAAACCCCCTGTTCCTTCGATTGACACCCTGATTGATGGCAAAATCTCGGATCGATACACGTGTAGGAAAGAGACATCACCTTTCTTGATGAAGAAGACGTTCTCACAAAGGCCCCCAAACTACCTAGCGCGTAAACGCAATGGTAAGATCGATGCAATCCCGAGAGCGATAGGATTTCCTAAAAGCCGGAAGCCAATGTCGACACCTCACTTACTCGGTACCGAATGTGCGTGCAATTTGCTGTCCGTGCCATGCTCTGTACTGAGAAAATAGTTCCTAGAGTAGATATTCAAGACCACTGTCGCCGTGTCCAGCCCACCGCAAATAAAGCTACTCCCACGGAAGCTATTATGAAGCCCAAATTCCTCAAAACATTCAACAGACTCCTCTTCTGAAATTCCCTCGACCTCTCCGCCAGCGAACCCCTTTCATTCAATCTCGGAAACGGAACCTCAGGTCTCTCTTTGCCCAAAAAAGCGCAAAGCGGTCCCCACCCATGCTTCAAATCTAACTCCAGCAGCCTCTCCTCAGGACAGACTCTCCTAACAAGCTCATAATGCTCCTTGTATATCGTCTTCGCGCTCTGCTGCAAGTCTTTTTTGTTTCCAGCACGGTAGAAGCCTTTTCTATCTTTGAACACATAACCGAACATCCGTGCGGTAGGCCCTATCAACTGCGGATCCAAATACTGCAACACACGATGTATCGGGAGGTAATACTCGTCAATGAGACCTTGGAAGCTCTCATACCAACTGTCGACATCACGCTCTACCAAGACAACTTTCGCTTCCGGGTAGGCATGGATGAGGTCTTCCGCGAAACAGATACAGGGCGAGTCAGTCACCGCGCCGTAATCGCCCAGTAGTTGATCCCAGTCCTCTCGAGTAAACGGTTTGCCGTTGTTATGGTATTTGGCTTCGAAAGCGCGCGTCCACGCGGGTAGGTGATCGAGGTTGTAGAGGGCCGTGTAGCCATGGTAAGTGGGTTTGCAGCCGAGAAGTTCCAGCGCGGCTTGCATGGAAACTGTGCCAGTCCGAGGCATGCCTAGTGATAGGACTTGCATCGGAACAGTACGGGCGCTGTCTGAACTGGTCCGGTCAGATTCGCTCATCACTGAAGATATTTACACAACGAGCGTTAATGCTGCTTGGTTTTCGCGATACTTAGACGTGTGTTCGTTTCCAAGAATGTCAAGAAACAAGGACATCAAATGTGCATAGGTGAACATTGACTGATGAGAGTATGATTAATTTGTTGGTTGTTGGTGTTGGTTCCCAGCCCCCTGCCGGCCACAACTGTCTCCAGGGGAGCTCTAAAATTTAACAATCAATCAGTCCTTCCAAGTTATCTCAATCATACCAACTTATTCCAAGAAATGACTCGTCCTCGGAAGAGGAGACTGGACCGTACAACATTGTTGACATCCCAGCGGTCTTTAAGTATTGCACTTGGTCTGGTATTACATGAAGCTGAGTGGCGAGCACGAGGGATTCTGCTTTGCCTCGTCGTCAGCACTAACACCTGATGGCGCACCAATCTTGGCGCTGGTCACGTGGCTGAGGATGTTCAATGCTTACTATCATTAAGTTAATACCGCATGCCGAAAGCACACTCGCAGTGCCGATTAAGAGCCCCACATGATCCAAGATACTTCAAAAGGCCGCCATAAACACGGCAAATTTCAACAAGACACTCAGACAGCTAGAAGTTTCTCTTTGGCATGATTGGAACATTGCAGTGACCAATCCTTAATCATGCGAAAAGAATCCGAATGGAGGTTGCTCTTCTCGAGATTCTACGTTGCTATTCGTCGCCCCAACACCGATTTCGCTGCATCATAGCGGTCCCTTTCGTCGACAATAGCGCCAGCTTGCGAAGGAAAGGCTCGTATCACTGTGTACGGCTCTCATGATAAGAAGCTGCCGAGATCCTGTTCCCGGCATCTGCAGGGAGACGTGTGCTTTCTTGGCAATACACCACTGCGATATGTACTTGTGTACCACCATCATGGGGAAAAGATGTTTTCCCAACTTCCACCTATCTCAGGACTCAGATAGGTACGAGTAGGTAACCAAGGATAGACCTTTCCAACATTCTGCAAAGCGGGGATCCCGGAAGCTCCCAATCTCTGACCGTAAAGTAAGTGCACCCGTGGGGTAACAGGGTTTGATATGCAGCTAAGCAGTGTCTCCAATCGAAAATACCCCCTAGGCGCCGCGGCCGCCTTTGGAACACTAGGCGCGGTAAACAGCCCCTTGTCAATGGTGCGCACATAGGATTACAACGATAGCTGCATGAACGGTGCTCAAGTTCGGCCTCGATCCCTTCGACATAATCTCGGTCCAGCGTTCCCTACAACTCGTGCTACCTTGCCCAAAAGAGGAAGTAGTGTGCACGAACGGGCCTCGACCCACATCGAGCCTTGTTGTCCGCTCCTCGAAATAGAATATCCCGATGTGGGGAAATGTATGCTTTGCTGTTTTCCTCAGTTGGGGTGCTTGCAACTATTGATTGCAAGCGCCGACGGAGATCTCTAATCTTCCAAAGTTGAGATGTGTCTTGGTAGTGGTGAATTTATGGTCTTTGGTTGTGTTCCGAAAGATCATAAGATGAGCAGTGTCCGGAATTGATCCGGAGGTCACATGTCCAGCATCTATATATATAAGAAGCCGAAAGCTACCGATCAATGAGGAGGCTTTCCTGTTGTCTTCACCCTCAACAAGACAATCGCTGCGTATCTTTTCTTCCAAGCTCTTGATTGTACGCGCTCCTTCATTCTCCTCATATAAGAGCTTCGCGACGGCCAATTGCATTACCGTTTTTGATATATATATAAAACACACATTAGTACCCCCGCGCGTCAAAATGTTCACCTCTCACATCTCCTTCCTCGCCACCCTACTACTCTCCCTCCTCGCCCTATCCAACTCAACCGAAGCCCTGCCCTCAAAATCATCAAACAAAATCCGAGCCGCATCCCCCAATCTCTCAGCCTACACCCCAGTCCTCACAGATGGTATATCCCTCTCCCTACCCCCCCAACCCCCAACCCACCACCACCAACCCTAACCGAAAACCCCAGGCACCGCATCCCTCCCCTCCCCAACCGGAACCCTCAAATACATCACCCTAGGCCGCGGCACCCAAAACTACACCTGCGCCTCCCCCACCAGCTTCCCCCTCCCCCTCGGCGCGACCGCCACCCTCCTCGACGCGACCCAACTCCTCCCCGCCCTCTCCCCCGCCGCGGGGCAAGCCATGCTCAACGCGCTCCCCGCCAGCGCCGTGACCGAAAGCGCGGCGCAGCTCTCGCGGTCCGGCGGCCTGCCGGCCGTCGGCGAGCACCACTTCACCGCGGCGGGCGTGCCGACGTGGGAGCTCTCCGGCGAGGACGGCGCGCCGCTGCTGTACGGGGAGGGCGCGGGGGACATCGCCGCTCCCGCGGGGGCGGACGCGGGGCCGCAGGGGTACGGGGCTGTGGACTGGAAGGCGCTGACGGGGGCGGCGGGGAGCGTCGGGGTGAGGGAGGTGTATAGGGTTGAGACGGCGGGGGGCAAGGCGCCGGCGAGCTGTGGGGGGTCAGGGGCGGAGGTCCTGGTTCAGTATGCGGCTATGTATTGGTTTTATGACTGACTGACTGATGAATGGATGGGTGGGTGGGTGAGTGAAAGTGTGGGGCAATAAGGAGTTTACAGAGCGTCTCTCCGCGATCATCTTCCCGTTTGCAAGCACAGGCTGTCGCGATGAATGGCGCTGTTCAGGTGGTATTACCGTACATACAGCAGAGAAACCCATTGTATATAAAAGCACGCAATCGCACCCCAAAACCCACAAGCATTACGTGTACTGACGCATCGCGGTCTCGCGTCCCAAGTCGCGGAATATAACAAGCTCTCCAACCGAATGTTCAAAGACAGGACTCGAAAGAAAAAGAAAAGGCAACGCAGGCCAACAGCGCTGACAACAACCACGGCGTGACCGAGCCAAATAGCGCCCATCGCGCTCGGCGGAGCAGCAGACTCGAAGGATAAAAGAGCAGTCTGTGAAGAAAGTAGGGTAGGTATACTGTAGATGTCATCTTCACAGCCCATACAGCTATACCGCGCCTACGATACCACCTCACTCTTAGATCCCCACAGCCCCCTAGATCGGCCTTCTTTCCCCTTTCCCATCTTTCCCCATTCGCCCTTCGCCCTTCGCTCTTCCACATTCCGTTCCGTTCCATTGTACACATAGTCAGCTAGCGCCACCTATACTCTATCCCAAGAGCAAGACAAGCTGTAGAAAGTCGCCCCCAGAGCGACTGATCTTACTTACCGCCGCACACGCTGCGAGCTCGTCTACACTTAAGCTCTGGAGGAAAAGGGAAATGCGAGGAGAGAGAGACACAGAGAGAGGGAGAGAGAGGGAGAGAGAGAAGAGAGAGAAGAGAGAGAAGAGAAAGAGGGTGGGTGAGTTGTTGTCAGTGAAGTGTGTTCTGGATTATCAATGGCTAGCATGCAGAAATCGTGGATGAGGGGAATGAATCGCAAAGAGCACAGCACTCTGCGGATTGTTCTTCAACCGAAAATACACATCATAATCTTACACACACACACACACACACACACATCAAAGTTTCGACCTCTTACCACCCTTAACACCAGTCACCGCTTCATCACCCAGCAGGAAATCCGGATACTTGAACCCGCCCATATTAGGCGTCTGCGTCCGCCACGCCGCCCCGTCAACTGTATCACCCAAAACGCGCACATCAGCCGTACATCCTCAACACAAAAACAGGAGAGGTTTTCACTCACCGACAAGCGTCTGGCCCGTGACATAGTTGCCCGCATCCGAGAACAAGAAGACGGTGGCGTCCGCAATCTCCTTGACGGTGCCCCATCGCCCGAGCGGGATGTTCCTGGCCGAGTTGGCCAGGTCGTCCGTCTTGGCCAGCCGCTCCATGCCTTCCGTGCCGGCGATCGGGCCGGGTGCGACGACGTTGGCCGTCACGCCCCGGGGCCCGAACTCGAGCGCGAGGCTGTTGGACAGGGCGTCGACGCCGGCTTTGGCGACGCTGACGTGCGTCTGGAGGGGCATGGCGGTGTAATGGAACGTGGCGGAGACGAAGAGGATGCGGCCCCCGGTTCCCGTCGGGGACGCCGTCTTGCCGTCGGACGTGTGCGTGGCGGCCGAGGTGACGAGGTGGGGCAGGGTGGCTTTGGCGGTGTTGTAGGAGCCCAGGACGTCGATGTCCATGACGGATTTGAACGCGTTGGTGCTGAGCTGGTTGATGGAGGCGAGGAAGTTGCCGGCCGCTCCGGCGCTGAAAGGGGGATTTTTCAGCAGACGTGAGCAGAAATGGCCTACGTGTGTGCCCATGAGACTCACATTACGAAATCGATGCCCCCGAGCTCGCTGACACACTTCTCCACGGCCGTTTGCAAGCTATCGATACTCCTCACATCGACGGACCCAAAGCCCAGGACCTTCGCGCCTTGCCTTGCGGTAGCGATCTCCCTGGCCATTCTCTCCGTCTTGTCGACATTGCGCCCCACGATGCACGCGTTGGCGCCGAGATGGACCAAGGCTCTGACTTGGGCGCTGCAGATGGTGCCCGCGCCGCCGGTGCAGAACACCACCTTGTTTTCTGGTATCGAAATATGTATTAGCACAAGCACAAAGTGGGAGAGAAAAGATTAATTAATGAAGCAAATAAGTGGTCGATTGAGTGATGAACCGTTACGTACCAAAAATGCCATCTTTCCAGATATCGCTCACATACTCGCTTTTGGCGAGAGGCATCCCGATGTATTCGACGACAACCAGATAAACCTACGTCCCAACACTCAAAGTCCAGCAAGTCAACCACGACTAAATCCAAACAGCCTCTGAGAGAAAAGAACGGCTTAAGAACGAAACTTATATGCGAAAGCCTCGCGAGTAGAACCGGCTCAGCTCCAGCCCGTCCCTCCCAGACCGAGGTTGAACGACCCCACGAGAAGCCTTAGGTAGACTGATACTCGACACGAGCACAACCCCTTAATGCCTTTCGGATCCAACTACACTAGCGAATAAGTCAGCAGTAATCACTTCCTTTGCCTGAGCACAAAAAAGACCTCATACACAGTGTAGATAATCTGGATGCGGCCAACCCCTCCGGATTGCCGAGGTCCAGACAGAATCCCTGCCGCCGATCTCACACTCTACTTTATTTTTACTCTAGGTAACTCTTACAGTGCTAGTACTCTAGCCGCTAGCCAAGCAAAAAACACCGAGCTTTCTCCAAATCCCATTCCGCCATCACAAATTCACATCCGTCATCCACTCACACCCTTTCCAAGCCTACCTAGCAACAACCACCCAGCAAAAAGAAACCAAAGAGACGAAAAAAATGTCCCGCACAACAGCCACAGTCTGCAAATTCATCGGCACCATCTCCCTCGGCCTGCTAACCGTACGCCCTCTCCCCCTCTCTCCCTCTCCCCGTCTCTCTCCCTCTCCCCGTCTCTCTCCCTCTCCCCCTCCCCCCCCTCCCCTCCCCATCCCCCCAAAACAACACAACAAACTAACCCCACCCCCCTCTCCCCCAAACAGGGCACAACCTACACCAGCGCCACCACCCTCCTCCCCCCCCTCCTCCTCCTCCCCCACGCCCACCCCGCCTCGACCACATTCGCCTCTCTCCGCCTCCGCCTCCGCGACCAACAAGTCCTGCTCTCCCTCCTCTCGGGCACAAGCCTGCTGCTCGCCTTCGCGCTCTCCCCGCCGCGGGGCCGGCACCCGTATCTGCTGTGGGGGGCGCTTGCCGTCGGGGTTGGGTATGCGGGGGAGGTGTGGGGGCGTGTTGGTCCGGGGAAGCATACGGATAAAAGGGGGAATGAGGGAGGAACAACAGGAGGAGGAGCAGCGGGGGTGGCGGGAAAGAGGGCCCGGACGCCGGAGAGCAGCGATGAGGAGTGGGAGGTTGAAGGGGACGGGAGCGGGAGCGGGGAAGGGGTGAATGGGGAGGCGGTGAGGGAGGGGATGGAGCGGTGGAGGGCGCAGATGGTGGGGCGGACGGCGGTGTGGGGGGTTGGGTGGGCGGTGACTGTGGTGGGGCTGTGGGGGGATGGGGTTTGAAAGGAGATAAGGAGAAGAGGCGGGGTCTCTGACGGGAGCTTGGGATGGGAAAGAGAAAGAGAGGGAGAGAGACAGAGAGAGACAGAAAGAGAGAGGACGCATAGATGAAATTACGGTTCTGTTCCGGGGGGTTAAGTAAAGGCAGGCTACGAACTCGCTCCAAGCTGCTCGGGAGTCAGGAGGATGGGCGTTTCTTATTGTTTGGTTCTATTCTCTACTCGTTTTAACCCATCTAAGAAAACAATTGCATGCATCTCACCCCAGGCCCCTGAATGACTTGTCGTGTACAACGCGGACACCCCCCACTTAGATACAATTGACGCAAGCTACCTAGAGCCGCCCCATGAACCAGAGCGGCAATGGGAAAAGAAATCCGACGAAACACACTCCTGCATGCTCTTTTTCATCAAATAAATCACGGACCCAATGGCCCTTTTTTCTTTTCTTCCCCCGTACTTCAGAAACCCTGCTGCGCACGCCACATCTCCTCCCAGCCCGGAAACCACGGCGCCTCCGCCAGCGTCCGAACCTCCCACCCCCTTTCCGTCACGCCCTCCTCCTCCTGCTCTTGGGCCCACTCCTCCAAGCGGGGCAAAACGACGTGCTCGACGTGCCACGTGTTCTTGTACGCCATGATGGACCGCTTGCCCTCGCGCAGGACGCGGGCCACGAGCGCCGGCACGTACGGCTCGGCGCGGAACCGCTCGACGGGCGTGAAGAGCGCCTTGAAGTTGAAAACGACGGCGCCGCTGAAGGGGAAGCGGCGCAGCGTCTGCCAGTCGACGCGGAGGTGGACGCGGGAGAGGGGCAGGTTCAGCACCTGCAGGCTGCGGAGGTTCTCGTGCGGGTCGCCGGGGGGCATGAAGAGGGGTTGGTCGATTTCGAGGCCCCAGGATCCGCGCTGGATGGAGCGGTCGGGCGGGAGGCGGGAGAAGTATCTGTTTTCGGTCGAGATCGCGTGTGGTCAGTTAAGAGGTTTTTGACGGTGGGAAAGGGTTTGCATAGCGGAAGAGGGGGGGGGGGCGCACCGGTCCATTGAGAATTCCATCTTGGCTTTGTAGTCTGGGATCGGGCTGTGGATTTCCTTGAGCTGCATACCGAGCTTGGTATCGACGTTCCAGCCGAGCGAAGAGCAGAGGAGGCCGGCACGGAAGTAGTACATGCCGTCGTCCGGATTGCGCAGCATGATAGCGAAGTCTTCTGGTATGTTCTCGAGCAGGACATGCAACGGGTGCATATCCTTAATGACACTCTCGGTCTTCAAGATGCCATTGTGGAAGACGTAACCTTTCGACTTGGACCTTGAAAGTGAGAAGTACTGGGGATAACGAGCGCAGACGAACTGAAGGGCGTTCTCCATGGTCTCCTTGCAGGCCAATTCACTGCCCGGGAGGTAGTTCAGTACCAGCTTGCCATGCTTTTCGAAAAGGTCTTTCCGCTCCGCGATTCGGGCAACGTAATTGCAATCAAGCTCTAACCACCAGTCGGGTTCCAATTTGTTGAGAGCTGTAACGTATGTCAGCTATCAGCCAGCTTACCGAAAGAATTCACATACCCATGGTCTGATGATAAGGCCATCTGAACGGTCGATACGGTCGAGGCTGCGCACTCTCGATTTCGAATTCCTTGTAGGCTTTAGGAAGAGGCACACCGGTGAGCTTGGAGTAGTCGGGAAAGTCACCAAGGGCATCGATCTCCGCCATCGAAATTTCCATCGGCGTGTAAGTCGAAGGCCCACACTCCCTGTAGTCAGCTTCGAAAGGAATGACATTTTTCGTAAACTCCTCTCGGTCAATCTCTCGAGCACCAATCTTCTTCTTTTGAGATTTCGGCAATGTTTCTGCAAGTTTGAGAAGGACTTGGCGGCTCGAGGGTGGAAAGAAGTTTTTGTATCCCCCTGGAGGCGGTGTATTATTGGGAACCTTCTTTTCTGGAGTCAATGACCGAGGAGGTGTACTTGCAGAGGAGATGCGACGGCGTCGAGCCACAGCAGGAGTCCATGAGGACACCCGTGCGTAGAACGCCTCCCTTTGGCTTTTGGTCAGGACCAACCAAGCAATGTTGATCAGAAGCACAGCGATGGCGAGATAGATTAAAAATTTATCAGATGGCATGTAATCGGCAAGGGACATGATGGCTTTCCAGCTGTCGGATTGGTACATGGTACTCATTTGTTATTTCCGGGCTAATCCCGGGTCTTCAAGGTATGCCTTTGCGAGTGAGCTCAAACGTGGACAGAGATGAGGCTTCGGACTTGGAGACCTTGATCGTTCCAGCGATGTTAGATGTAAAAGGAAGAGGGGAGGAGATGTGTGGTGTTGCACGAATCTTAGAATTGTGGAAGAAACGGATCCCCCGTGCCTAGGTCTCACAGCGTAGCAACTTGTTCCTTTCTTCTGAGTTTCGCGGTCAAAGCATAAAAGAAGCCGCTCCGGAGCAGATCATGGTCATGCAGCTCGGCGAGGGCGTACCGTCTCACTGAAGGGTGAAGGGAGGCAAGTGGGAGAAGATATACTGGAAGACTGGGAATAAGAAAAGCGAATGCAATGCGGTAAACTACCTTATTTGTAGAGTATCTGCATATCATACATTTCCATATCTCCCCTCATCGCCACTGTTCCCTTGTTCGGACCCAGAAATGATGAGTAGGTAGGCAGGTTAGATATCAAGCATGTACCGTTGACAAGTGATGGTTCAGGATTGCAATGAAGGGAAGTGTTGGCCGTTTGGAGGTAAATGTGTTCTCCAAGGTCAGAAGGGCTAACCGAAGAAGGCAATGACTTCCTGCATCTACCAAACGGCATTATTGGGTTGGCACGGACCCCCACGATTTCCAAGCCTGATGAAATCTCCATCATCCCTGAGTTCATAAGTTATGAGTTGTAAGTTATAAACGTTATAAAGTAATGAATGGGACTTGTCGTCTATGAGCATATCAACGGTGGCTTCATATATCTATTCCCTTCCCTCTACTATGGAAGCTCGTGCGAAGGATAAAGTACTGTAGCAATGAATGGCGTCATTAAGGACATTAAAGACGTCGTCGGAGTTATAAAGAAACTTTGAGCCCGACAGTCTCCCGACGCATCATCGTGAAACAGCAACTGCAGTATCTGGTTTTTCGCATTTCAAATACCTTGCTGTAATCACAACATCACCCCTCTGCACACTCATACTCTATCCATATGTTCGCGCGTAATCAATTGGCTGCTCGGATGATGTGATTGTCAATGGTGCCAAGACGATTACCGTCAATGCAATAATGCTCTCTATATCAATCACTTCTGTCTATCTGCATCATCAGACAGCGAACGAATTATGGAGCCTTCTCTTTCGGCTCCTGCAATCCAGGCCTCTTCACTGCCCTCCCCCCTCAGGCCGTAAACGTAGATAGTGGCCTCAGCAGCCAAACAATGTACTAGAACGTACAGGACACATGCGCGGTCATCAGCTATTGTACAGGGAACTAAAATGGTATGCCACTCCGGACCGGTAATCCTCGGCCGGGAAACCCAACGCCATTCATGACCTTCGACAAGGTACATCTATGCACATCGTATGCCAAGGAGAAAGCGGTGACAGGAATTAGTGGGTGTACCATGTAATGCGCTAAGACGAAAGAGTTGGGGTATCGATGAAGCAACGCGCGCAACAGGTGTCGGATCAATCCAGGTCAATCTGATTGGATGCAAATGCTTGCTAACCATCATCCGGGTTCGCAATCTGATGGACAATTGACTCAGCAATTATAGAAACATGCCCTAGATGGGAAAGGGGACTTACGCGCAACATGCGTCGGGAGTAATCCTGGTCATCCCTAAAGCTCCTTACGCTAACATGACTTCCGTTGTCATGCAGGGGATTCCACAGTGCCGTGGGCTCCAGTCTTTGATCAACCACTCGAGGGTAACTGCTTCGTCGTTCGACCGCTGACAGTGTGTCTGCGGGGCTCTTCTCTGAACCGTTGGCGTTACTAGGGCCCCAGCCACTGGTTTGTATGACTGGTATCGTTGGTCCGGTCTTTTCACGTTGAGTCCCCCCAGCGCCTACCAAACCCATTTGGCTGAGTCGACTTGGCCGACGTTGGGGAGTCATGCTACCAGCGGTGGAAGGTATAACCGCGGCTTCAGGTCGCCGTCTTCTGCTGCGGCGGAGGAAGAACCAGATGATACCGGCGATTAAGAGGAGGAGGATGATTGCTACAGCGACGAAGGTTCCGGCGACCTTGCCTGAATCGGAGAAGAAGCCACCAGTGTTTTCCTTTGCTGTTGTGATGATTGTAGTTGCTGTTGCTGGAGGCGCCGTGGGAGTGATGGTCAATGTTTTTACCATGCCAGTCACTGTGGTGACGGACGTAAAAGGTGTGGCTGACCAGGAGCTGCTTGACGTGGTTGTACTTGACGTCGAGGTAGCTGTCGCAGTGGAGGAGGTTGTGAGAGTTGTGGGGGTGGAAGTCGTCGTGGGAGTGAGATTAAGTGATACTGGTACAAATTGAGACGTGGAGCTCGTAGACGTCGTAGAGGGCGTCTAAAAAGCACTGGTCAGCAAAGATTCTCGATGGAGATGGCAACGTTCAATGTGCGCTAGAAGAGGGCAGGGTGAATCCGTACTATAGACACAAAAGAAATTGAAACCGATGGTGATTCTGTGACTGTGTCCAGCACAGTCACAGGATCAGGACTTGGATCCTGTGAAGAAGTAGTCTGCGAAGAGGAAGTCAAAACGCGTGAACTGAATGGGCTAGCTGCCGCCGGTAATGCAGTCGGGCTTCCAGTTGCAGGCAACACGGTCGGCAGTACTAAAGGAATACTGCTGGTAGAAGGAAAATGTGCCTCGGGGGAAGAGGTGGTGCCAAAAGGGCGGCCTAGTAAAGGTTGGGTACTAACCGCCTGAACAGTATTACTTGTGGTTGGAGTTGGGGTTGGAGTAGAAGTTGGAGTAGAGGTTGACGTTGGCGTTGGCGTTGGCGTCGTCGAGGTGCTGGGTGATGCCCCAACCGTACCGGCTGGTGCTTTACCTAGAGCAACATATCCGAACAGACCTGACGACGCACTCCCGCAATTCTCGTATGGGTACCCCGGACAAGCTTGGCTACAACTGCCGGTGGAGGTGGTATCTGCGGGAACGTAGTTCGAACACCAGCAGTTCTGGCCTTGTACGACCGCGAAGGCAAAACCTGAGCAGGCAGTCTGGCAAGCTCCATTGGAATTGAAGTGGTTCGACACTAGGAGAGTCAAAGATCAGCATGTTTGGTCGGAATGGACATGGGGGGTGGCAGTATGCTCATACCAGCATTCGAGTCAGAGCCAGTGTTCTGTGAGGAGCATAGTTCTTGTGACAATTGAACGGAGAGCCTCGGTGCTGCGAGAGCTAGCAAAACTGTGAGGCATTGAGTGACAGGTTGAGCAGCAAGTCGCCCCCAAATTGAGGTGACCATTGTAGGGTTCGTTGAGAGCCCAGAAGCACTCCAAGGCACCTCGCGATAATGACAGAGTGATACTGCACGCGACGATTTCTAGTCGAGGCGAAAACGATTGGATTGTTGCCAGCACAGGATTGGTTCGTGGGTTGCAGGTGGTGGTCCAACTAACAATGAGTGCTGTGATTATTGTGGGTTGCTTGGTCGGCAACGAGTCATGGATTGCTACAGGATCCCTTTCCAGCTCGGACAAACACTTGTCACGATATCGACAGCAATTATCGATGATTTTTCACTTCCGTTCGTTATACCTCCTCTTGTCCGACCCAACAAACCCACCAATCTAACCCCTTCTCCTGGACCGATAAGGATGATACATTCGAGGAGTCGCTCGCTCGCTGTTCCAGCTTGTGGAATCAGCAGGCAGCAGCTGCTGACATGTGATAAGAATGGAGAAACAATAAAGAGAAGCAAAACCGCGGCAAAAAGATTCGTGCAAACCTGAGAGTGGTTGGAGTTGGAAGAAAGGTTGAAAAGAGAGAATAATGGAAGGGATGAATCGAAATTGCAGTTTCGCGGTTTTGCGTTGGGAGCCAAAGAGACGGGAGCAGGCTAGAGGGATAGCCCCGAAATTAGCAATTAGCGCCAAGAAAGATGACTTCACCAACTTTTTGGAATTCTTCCTACTCGTCAATCGTCAATCAATGTTTGGGTTGCACACACACTTGACACTTGAGTCTTGAGCTGGACGGCAATTGCAATGATTACGCTCTAGTAAATGTAAATACGCGTCTTTCGTCCTCTGGAAGTCTAAAGTTTAGTCGTGTTCAAGTGTTCAAGTATTTGGATGTTGTAGAGTAGAGTACTCGTAGTTAAGATACCTACATAATCATGGACATTTATTCACTCATTTCTACAGTACGAAAATAAGGTACATCTCGCCTTGAAGGAAGCCCCGACTGCCCGACCCCGCGTGCAACCAACCAAGGCTTTGTTTAGGTCAGAGCTCCTTGAAACGCGAGCAACAAGCACCATTCAACTTTCAAGTCCTCAGTGATAATAATAACCAGTCTCAAATCTCCCATGTCAAGTTTCAAATGTTGAAGAGATCTTTGAGCGCATCTTGAAACATTTGCATCACCTATGAAGACCGTGTTGGAGCAGATAGCACGCGCTTTTATAATGATAGGTATGCTGGTAGCTACTTACTAAGTTTGTCAAGTATCCAGGGGAATACCTAGGGTGTTTTGTTTGGTTCGTGTGTAGAAGGAACCGAGGGTCATCCAAGAATAGCTTTATAGCATGACTCTGATTGCCTTAGCCGGTGCCACCCATTCTAGACTTCCAAAGTCGGGCCCCCGCCTATGTAACACTTTTTACTCACCTACCTTAGAGGATTTAAGGCCTCCTGCCCCCGATGATCAGGTAGAGTACTTACTGACTTACCGAGTACCACGATCTCCATTCCCCAAATACCCATGCTATTTCTCATCCACTCAAAAAGTCACGCTGTCAAAATGGAAGAAATAAGTGAAGCGACAAATGTCAGAAGTCGGGATGGTGCATTTGGAATGATACCAAAGTACACACTGCATACATAGGTATGATTGTCGTAGACTGGCAGGCTTCGGCGATTGTTGATACTTATTGTGGAGCCCCTCCCTGAGGCCTTCCTTATTGTTACCTAGGTAGCTATCTCGCCATCACCGTAGTCTTTCTAGTCCTTCCTCTTTGGACCAGCTGTCAGGCCGATCAGCAGCAAAGCCGAAACTCAATCAGCTCCAAAATCTTGGAAGGGGTGCTGCGCTCTCCGCCGTCATTGGCCACTGTCTTAAATATACCCGCTTATCTACTCAGCAAGGCAAAATAGGCTTCATGCAAGCCTGCCGCTCCTTCCACTGACGCCGCTTCTCCCGGTTATACCTCCGCGTCGCCACAAATCAATCATTCAAGTGATCATTATCAATCCATATGGTAGAACCATGCTCACGACGTCACGCCATCGTCACGAGTTTCATCGACCAATCCAGCTTCGACTTCACTTTCTCCGTGCTTCTGCACTCCGCACCATCCCGCCAATCCCCTGACACCCACCCCTTCTCAGCGCTGAATTATAACGTCATTTAGACGACATCAAGGTAACAAGTCTTGATGAGCTCACCGCTGCCAACGCATAAAGCAGGCGTTGTATAGTATGTCGCAAACCTCAAATTGGACCCGGGAGATACAAGCGTGCCGGAGACGGATGATCTGCCTGAACGCCCTTCTCTCCGCCGAAATTGGAAAGAAATACGTGCCCTGAATCAATCAACGCTTGCATTGCACTGTCCCACTCTCACTTTGATCTCAAGACCCTTGGTGATATGAGAGAGTTCAGGTAAATTATCCTAGAGAGCTGCAGCCCCGCGGCTGCGGAGAGTAGTGCAAGCAGCGGCGAGAAATCTTCCGAGCCATAGAACCACCTGTGATTTCGTCATTCATACCGCCACAGTCAACACGTGGAGAAAAGGATTTTGGAAAAGTTTCAGCAGCGCAATATCTAATATCTTGCGTAGACGAAAAAAAAGGCTCAAGAGGAAGGGCGCCTTCTTTTCCTTATCACAAGTCCCATCTCCTACACATCAATCATGCGTCATGCATCGTCTATCGTCTATGTTATAGCTCTACGAGCGAATACGTTCAAATGGTCTGCGGCTTCCCTGTCGGAAGCTCATTCACCACTAACCCAGCAAGGCACCTATCCTTGACTGCCTTTCCCTTCGCCAGTGCAGACGTGCCAAGACCAGTTTGCGCACAGCTTTCTCCCTCACTGTTCAGCGGATTCCCACCATCAGGGAAGAGGCCCGAATCATCACTATGCTGGTGCTTCCAGTGGTTGAGGTGCAAGAACTCGCCCGTCTCTGGCTTGAAGAAGGCTTTAGTACTCCCGTTCATCTGTAATTCAATCAGACCCTTGTGCTTCTCGCCCGAAGAGCGATTTTCCAGCGAGACTTTTGGTTTCTTATACTTGTTGACCGGTGCCGTGGAGGAGCCGTTGGTGGATTGAAATGGGGCTGTGCCTTCCATCAGACTATCCTGGGTTTGAGACGCTCGAATTCGCTTGCGAAGTTGGCCAAGATCGTCATGATCCTCTGGCTTGTGTTCCTCAATGATGCCTTGGCCAGCAACGACTTCTGGTCCGCTGTCGCTATGGCGGGTAATATGGATGTCGGAACGCACAGGGTTTGCGAAAACTTCATTCAACCTTGCGTTCCGATGAGTCACTTTAAAGATTAAACATGCTAATGCGATGGTCGTACTGATGATAATTGCTGGAGTACGTATGTTTCGATAGATTGTGTTGGATTCTGGGGACTGGCATCCGATGTAAGGAAAGCGACAGGTTTGCTTGGGTAGGCCCTTCACCCACTTCGAAGCTAGAGCGAGTCCAGAATGCAATGTCCGTTTATCCAAGTGATACGGGGAACTGAGCGGACCCTTCTGCATGACCGTTTTGCATAGTGGACTCGAGTTTTCAACAGTCGTGAATCCAGCCTGACCGCCTATCAGAAACAGTCGAGAAGGTATGTTCAACTGACTCACTTGGATAAGATCTGTACAAGCGTCGAGCGTTGAGTTCTCTGTTGATATGACGGCAAGCTTGTATGTTCGCACGCCTATGAATAGCAAGCCCACCAAGGAAGCCGCCAGTGTGAATACACCAAGGGCGTGCTCGAGCCAACGTCTTCTGGCAATGGTTGGTCGATAGAGGGCTCCGTTGCTGTCGAAGGAGCTCTGTACTCTCTCCGAGACTACAGTCGTAGATAAGGTTCTTGGCCGTTCATTCGGTAAGACGGTGCTAGTCGCTGGCAGCGGGTCAAAATCAAGCGGAGTCGAAGGCCTCAGGTTGGTCACTTCGTACGGCTGGACGTCTTTCATGGCTGGTGAAGAAGACTCGGATGGTGTAGTTGCACTGCTTCCTCGAGATTTGGGACGGGACGACTCGAAGGAGTTGGAGGAGGAGGAGGAGGAACTTGTATTGGGTGACGGATTCAGGAGACCCGGCGACGTCTCTGGATTGGACGAGGCTGCTGGCTCAACGATGATCGGGTTCGCAATATGATCCTCGGCTGCCATTGCGAACGCTTTTCGACTTACAAGACTGGTTACAACACGCAGGATTGCTCCGCGGGAATTCCTGTTTAAATGCCATTGAACATTTCGTAGCCTCGTCCTAAATCCCTCCCCCCCCCCTTTCCCCGCCAAGCTGCTTGTCATCCTGATTCTAATCCCGCGTCCAGATGTGGCTGTAGCTCTGTTATTGGCCGATCGAGTGTTCTTGGCAGATCGCCGTTGCGCGAAGGAAGCCTTAAGCGGCATCCGTACGGCTGTGCGCCAATCGCTCCCATCCATGATTGATTTGCACAGCCACAGCGAAATGCAACGTGATGTCTTCGCACGACGCTCTACATACGTAGACGGGAGCCCCGAGGCAGGCGCACGCGGGATTAAGTATCTGGAATTGAAGGGAGTCTCGTTCAGTACTCTATTGGGTATGTATGATACTGGGTCAAAACCCGCAGAATTCATTTTTGTTTGTGGCGAGATCGCCAAGGCCAGGAGTAGCATTCATTCGAACGAACCCAAGCCAACCAAAGCTGCTATAAGCAGCAGTCAGAAGCCGCACACGCATCCCAAGTGAACCCGGAGCGACAACAACCTCACTCACCAACCCATCCCCTCATCAATCAACGACCCCTCATCCCCCGACCCAGCCATCACCTCGTCCTCAGCTGCATCCGCCGCAGCCCCATCACTCTCCGCCCAGAATTCCACATACCTCACCATCTCCCTCAGCAGCGACGTCGGCAGGTCCACGACCCACTCCTCCCCGACATACCCCTCCAGAATCTCCACCAGCCCCCTCCGATACCCGCTCCGCACCCGCCTCTCCCCCGCCGTCAGCTCCTCCACGCCAGACCGCGGGTTCCTTCCCGTCGGCGTCGGCAGTCGCGACCGGTAGTAGCACCCTCCCCTCCCCCGCCCCAACGCCGACGCCGCCGCCGGGCCCAGAACCCGTAGCCACAGCGCGGGGAAGCGCGACGTCGTCCCCGTGCTCCAGGTGACCTCGACCGCGGCCCAGATGCCGCCGCCGCCGCTGACGATGTCGACGCTGTGGGCGCGGATCGTCGCGGTGGGGTCGTCGGTGCGGACGGGCCCCGCGTCGTCGTCGTTGGGGCTTGGGGGGGGATCGTCCGTCCGGTACAGGTGGAGCCACCAACTGGGGAAGGCGAAGCGCTGACCGTCTGAGAAGTGCACGTCGACGCAGTCACCGTCGTCTGAGCGGCCGGAGCTGAGGACGGAGAAGAGGGCAAAGGGGACTGGTTCGGCGGAAGAAGAAGGCCGAGACGGGGATCCCGCCGGACCGATCAAGGGGGAGGTGTAGGCTGTGCGCAGGGGGCTTGGAGGTTTTGACTGTGGTGACTTGTCAGGGAGAGGGCGGGACGACATGAGATCGGTGGAGACTGGGGAGGTCTGAAGAGACGAAGCAGCCTGCTTTCCCTTTCCATCTCAAAGAGCGAGAAAAGGAGAAGGGGATCGTCCGAATTGGAAAGGAAGGGAAAAACCCCGCACCACCCAACCCCTCTTGCTTAACACAAGAGTACATCCACCGGAGAAACCACGAGAGAGGGGGAAAGAGAGAGACAAGGCCGCATTAACACAACGAGAGTCACGCGGTGGCGATCCAATCCAGTTTAATCCAATCCCATACCATCCCATCCAATCCAACGCATCCAAACCCTATCCCATCGCACAACCACTCCCAGCCCGCACATCCCACCCTCTGACCAACATCCACCCAATAGGAAGGAAAAAAGCGACATGACATAGCTAGCTCCGGCCGTCCGCTAAAAGGCGCGTTCTGCCAATTTCCAGCCGCTGTGATTGGACCGTGCCGTTCCGGGGAAAGTGGCGAATGGGGGGATCCGCATTGATTGGATGGAGACAGTCGCGGTCACGGTCACGGTCCGGGTCACGGTCCGGGTCACGGGGGACTTGGTGCGGTCGTGCAGAGGCGTTGGTGCGTTTGTGCTGTGCTGTTTCGTGTTGTTGGTTGGTTTAAAACATGTGATTCGGCGCTGAAGGGATGTGTGTGGCCCAGTAGAAGAAAGAGGAGCTTGGGTGCTGCCAGTGCCATCACCGCGCTAGATGGGACTAGGAGAAGGTCACGGCCGCACGGCTGCAGGAGGTCTGGTGGGAGGGGAGGGGAGGGGAGCAATGGGAAGGAAGGAAGAAAGGAAAATCTCATCGTTGAGTTGTGTCTGAGCGGCTTTACTTAGATGACGAAAAGATTGGCTTGATGCGTGAGGTAGGTCTGGCCTTGCCACTAGCAGAGTGGCAATCTTTATGCTTTCAGTAAAGTACGAGTGAGTGGATGAGCGAAAGCGGTGGAAAGAGAGGATTGGACATTGGCAGTCTGGAAGCTCTTGAGCTTGAGCCTAAACGACCATTTTCCAACACAGCCAAAGATGGGAAAGTCATAATGCTGTCAAGTTTGCGTTCTGCAACCTGGGCAAAGAATTCCGAGGAAATCCAGCAAACAAGAAAAAAGGAGTAGAGAAAAAAGGAAAAAAGAAGTAAGAACAAGACCCCTGCTGCAGCTTGCGTTCTCAGCTTACTCCGTCGACTAGAAATTTACCGTCCATGACACGTGTGCAAAAGCCTCAGCGCGTCACTTCTGCGCGAACTTGGATCTCGCCCGTAACTTTGCACCGTAGAGGTAAAGGAGCCACATCCCAACCTACGACACGAGGGGTCAGTTATCCGCAGCACGCTGCAATCTGGGGGGGCCCGACGACTCACGATACCTAAGACGCTCAGGCCGGCCAGGAGGCTGATACCTTTACCGATCCCGAGGTTGAGGAACATTGGTCGAGCGAAGAGGACGGCTGCGAAGGCGAAGGCGGAGCGGCACAGGTCGTTGCCTGCGAAGAGGGAGGCGGCGTACTGGGGGTAGGACATGGGGATGTAGACGAAGAGGCACTGGGAGATGATGTAGACTGTGAGTGCGTATATCGTGATGCCGATGACGGAGACGATCCAGTGGACGCTTCTGTTCGCAGACCACCCTGATATCGCCGGTTGAGTTAGCGGATGCTGCTCGTGGCAAATGTGCGGAAAGGCGTACCGAAGAGGAATAATCCAATCATGGGGCCCCAGACAAAGATCAGTGCTGGTCTTAGTCGGGACTCTTGCGCGCGGAAACCGTTTTTGAGAATGTCCGGTATGAGCATGAATTGTAGGTAGTAGAAGTATATGGCCATTGCGAGGAGGCAGCCGACGACAATGCAAGTAAAGACTACACCTGTTTCTCCAATATTGAAGCCGTACAGGGGACCGTAGACTAAGGGAAACACCTCGAAGAACGAATAGTAGATACCGTAAATGAGAGCGGTGTAGACATTGGTGAATAACACGGCTGGATCCTTGAACATGATTTCGAACGGTTTCATAAGGGCATCGAAAGCGATAGCACCAGCCGTCAAGCCGCGACGGTCGATCTGGCTTTGCGAGCTGATGTTTGGGTTCTGGCTGAGTTTGCGGAGACGCATGGAACGACGGAGGAGGATGTTGCTCGCTGACGTTTCCGGAAGACAGAAGAACCACAGGAGGAAAACTGGGCCAGCCAGCCACAAGATCTCCCAGAGTGACCATCGCCAGTTTTCCGCAACCACTGCGAAACCTGACAGCATGGGCCCGAGGGCGGGTGCAGCGAACATAGCAGATACCCAGACAGACACAGCGAAGGGCAGATAGAGTAGAGAGTACTAAGAACAGATTAGCTTCGAAAGGAGGGCAGACTGAGTGTATAATACCATGTCTTGCATACTCGCGCCCCCGTTAGCAAGACAAGGGCTGCCGAAAAATCCTTGCAGAAATCTTAAGAATAGCAATCCTCCGATATTGTTGACCAATGCGGTGGGGACACACAGTATCACAAAAATGGAGAATGTGACAATGTAAGGCAGGTTCCTGCCGAAAGCTGGAATTTCACCTATGTGATCATTCAGCCTCACGATTTCGGTCTCCCGAGGGCGTAAATAGAATTTGGGTAATTACTCAACGGGGCCCAAATTAGAGGACCTGTACCATCTGCGCTTCCATTAGAGATCGGATCCCCATAGTTTGTGTTTCGACTTACATCCGAGGACGTAGAGGGCGAGACCAAGCGATGCAACAGACTCATTGACCCCAAATCGGGCCATGACAAGTCTATCCTCCGTCAGTAATGCAGACTGCCCAGCTGATGAAAATGATCATCTTCGCCAAGACGTGTGATGGTCGGCTATCCAGCCGCCGATGGGAAAGCCTTAGCGGCAGTGGAGAAGGAAATTGGGAAGAGACATCTCTTACAATTCACTGGAAGTGTAGATTGCGGAGCCCATGTAGACAGCAAAAGTATAGATTCTGTTTACTCATGTGAGCTTAAGCACCTCAAGTATAACCCTGTCCGGGCACTCACGTTATCTGGAAAGCAACAAAAGCCTTCTTTCCTTGCGACCAATTTTGAGGATTTGCTGGATCATCGGTATTGTACCAATCCACCAAGATAGTGCCATCTGCTGTTCTGGCCGGGAGGATGGGCCTTGACTTAGTCCTCTCTGCTTCAAGAGTCTTCTCGATCTCTAATCTCTCGTTCGTATAGGGCAACGTTTGGGTTCTCTGCAGCCCCAGTGCTCGAGCTGGCTCTTGCTCTTGGCCATCTTCCGTGTCAGGGTCTGAGCTGGTGGCAGATTTCTCCAAGTCAAGCTTTGTCCCATGGCTCGTGGTTCTCGTTGCCTTCATCGATCCTACATCATTAATCTCGCTGTCAGAGCTCTGCTCTACAGTCTTATCCGAAGGTAGCGAAGCATTGACATGATAGCAACGGGGGCAATGGAAATCTTCCCTCTCTTCAGGATAATGAAAGAATCTATTTCCAGAAAGGATGCGAACGAGCTGCCCAAATGGGGCTTCTCTAAAGAGATCAGCCATGATGGAGGGTCAATGTCCTGAAAAAGTGCGAGCGAAGAAGATATATAAGAGGAAAAAGGCAAACATGTTGGTCGCTCGATGAAGAATTTGGCATCATCAGGCTCGACCCCGCTATCAGTCAAAACAACATGACAATGCATGGGGAAAAGTATATATGGTCCAATGATGGGTTTCAACATCGATACATATAGGTAGTGTAGCTAACAAAACATGGGCATGAGCATGCAGGGTCCCAATGAATTGCTTTTCATCGTCGATATAGCCTATAACCTACCAGTAAGATCGTTGCCAAGTCGTCTAGCGTTTGATTGGTAATTCACAATTTACTATTAGTAAACATTGCCAGACTTGGTAGTCGCTGTTGTAGCACATTCGTACAAGTCTTATCAGAGCCTAGCACATGCGGCGATCAACCACTGGGTGAGAGTCTCAACATTGGCGCCCACAGGCATAGGGTAAGTGCACATCCTGCGACTTGTAACTTCGCCAACCGAGACATGTGCGGATAAACCAGGAGAAAGGTTAGGTCGTGAAAGGTTCGTGGATACGTCTAGGCCTAGGTCCTTGTAACCAAAGGATATACGTAAAAAGGGTGATCGAATCGACGAAGTACCTAGCATAGTAGGTATAAATCCTATGTGAGGTTGGCAGTGGTGCACGTGATATGAGTTAATCTGACGCTAGGCAATCGGACTAGAGAAATTCCGAGTCTCTCATTTTGGCATATTTATCAGACCGACAGGACCCATGGCTCATCTTAAGCCAGATCTTTACTATGGCACCAGAAGCGGAACAGCTTTTGTCTTTATCAAATCCATTAGCAACCGTCGAACAGCTCTCCACATCCAGCTCCCAACTTGATGGCGTGCCCGCGGATCTCGAGAGCTCCCTTCGCTTCGCCGGCGCCCAGCTCACCCAGGCTGCCGGCATACTGCTCCGGCTGCCGCAGGAGATCATCGCGCAGGCCATTGTCATCTTCTATAGATTCTATATTGGATCCGAAGGAGGAAGCTTCAAGATCAATGCCGTGAAGGTGCGGCTACAATATTGTGGTCTTTTCAGAGCATCGGGGCATATGCTAATCGACAACTAGGATGTTTCCGCTGCATCACTATACATGACGGCCAAGATCTCATTCCTACCTCAGTCAGCTCGCTCGGTATTAAATGTCTATGCCTATCTGCTCTCCCCTACGTCTCCTTTGCAACATACCTCACAGGATACTGCAGGGAAAGAAAAGCCTGATGCAGAATCCTACTACCTCTCGGAAGGGTCCTACTATGCCGCAAGGATGACCCTTCTTCAGACAGAGTCCATCCTGCTAAGGTCTATCTCGTTCATGACGCAGGTCACACTGCCCCACCACATCGCCCTCACATATTTACAAACCCTCGGTGTGCTTCCTCCCAGCCCCACAGCTAAATCGAGTGCCTTGGCAACCCGCACGCTCGCACATCTCAACACGGCCTTGTTTTCCCCACAACTCCTATATCTGACGCATCAACCGACCGCTCTGGCCGTGGCGGCAATATACCTTGCCGCGAGGGAAGTGGGTGTCAAGCTGCCGAATACGGAGTGGTGGGAGGTCTTCGATGTTGACAGGGAGACTCTGGGATTTTTGGTTGTCGGCTTGGGAAGCTGCGAGGGCTGGGTCCAGGATGAGAAGGAAAGGTGGACCGAGAAAAGCTGTCCATTGACTTTGGAGGGATTGGAAGAGGAAATCAAGAGGAGGGATGCAGAGACTAGATGAGGACGACTAAGGATGTGTCTATCACCTGTTCTAAAGGAATTCTCTCACGTAGCCTAGGATCGGATTCCTGAGCTGCGCAACACCGCTCCTCGTGGGACAGAGAGAAAAGGGCGGGGTGGTGAGGATCTCAGAGCCTCATGGCTTGGCGAAGAAGTCATTGCTATCGGGTATTTGATTAATACCAGACGGACCCGGACCCTGGTGAGAATGGAGACATAAACCCAAAGATCCATACCGAGTTAAGAGGTATCTGAGAATTATCTCCTACAAGATAACATCCTGTCTGGGGGTTATCAGAACTATCTTCTGAACGCCGAATGGTTGCATCGGCACCTGCGGCACCTCATCAATACAAGCAAAGGAAATCAGGAAGGCTTGCGCCTTGCCTCCCAGGCTCCGCAGGGCCACTTGGCATGTCCTCCATTCCTCGCGGCTCTCGCACGAGAGAGAGCTGCCTTTATTCTCGGTGGAACTTTTGATGCCGGGCGACATCCATCATTCGAGTCTGAGGGGACTAATGTCGACCGTTGTTACATGAGCAATCCTCAATCCTTCCCTATTTAGGCAAATCCACATCTCCGATTCCGCATATCCACCTCTTGCAGTCGAGAGCCCTAAGCGGTCTCACGAGGCGGGTTGCGTAAAAGGTCCGAAGGTCGATAGAGGAAGTCAGATGGATTGGCTTGGAAGGAAGGGATCCCAGTTGCTGGAAGGATCACACGTCAATTTGCAGTAGTTGTGGAGAAGATGGCTGATTGGTGGAGTGCCGGAGGGAATCTAGGCTGTGGTATTTTGATTCAAATATCTCGAATGGTCGTTGCGTGGCAAATAGATAAGAGTACATGCATGTCGCCCCCCGCCGAGGGCTTCTAGATCTCCGTATTGGAGGATGTACGAGCACAGTGAATAGGATAACCCAGCAGGCATACATTCTTTAAAAAAGCAATATTCATCTCGAAAATATATATACTGCCCGCATTCGGAGCTGGAGCACAGCTTCAAGCAAAAGACCCAGATTCCGTGTACCTGCTCGTAACCACCAAATGCTCTCCAAGATCCCACAAAACTTTTTCCGAAACCCCTTCCTATAGACAGGTTTCCAGATGATAGACGCCGCCACTTGAAAGCTCCGGACGCCTGATACGGGTATATGCTGTAAACACTGACACATAAATAAAGCAAAAAGAAAAAGGAAGGCTCGTTATGATATCATCGGTCCGCGCGACCAGCTGCCTCCATCTTAGCTTTCAGCTTGGCTCTCCTAGTCTTTTCTTTCGCTGTAGCGTGGATCAGTATGCATAGCTCAAAGGGTGGCTTCTTGACAGAATGTTCAAGAGTCAGGGTACACGTACCTTCATCGTATACACGCATCTCGTGGAGACCGGAGCCCGCTTCCACCATGGGCAGGACAGGCACCTTCTTATCCGTCACAATCTCCAACAAGGCAGGGCCGTCGCTCTCGATCAGCCACTTGAGCTTCGACTCTACATCATCCGGTGCAATGCAACGCTGCGCTTGCACGCCCATGGCCTCGCCCAGCTTGACGAAATCCGGGTTTTTCTGGTGGGTATGCGCGAACCGATCCTCGTAAAAGAGAGACTGCCATTGGGTGACCATGCCTTGCTCTTCGTTATTGAGGATAATGATCTTTACGCCAATCTGGAATTGCGCGGCCGTCGAGAGTTCTGTAAGAGTCATGGAAAAGGAGGCGTCCCCATCGATGTCTATGACAAGAGCGTCTGGACGGGCCACTTTTGCCCCAATGGCCGCGGGAAGCCCAAACCCCATTGTTCCGAGACCACCAGAGGTGATCATGGTTCTGGGTTGCCGCCAACGAAAATGTTGGGCAGTCCACATTTGATGCTGTCCCACACCGGTTGTGATGATGGTCCTGTCTTTCATATCCTGAGTGAGGTTACTGAGTTTCTCAATAACACTCTGCGGTTTGATGAGACCGTCTGGAGTCTCCTTCTCATAGGCGAAGGGTAGGCGCTTCTTCCAGTCGTTGATCTGACTGAACCATTCAGGACGGGAGGCCTTTTCATTGACGAATGGCAGAAGAATGGCCAAATTTGCTGCTACGTCACCTTCGACAGCTTCTGTCGCTTGGACGACCTTATTGATGTTTTTGGGCATGATCTCGAAATGCACAATTCCACCGCGCTTTTCGGCAGCAGCAGCTTTGGCCTGAGGTGCGAACTTGGCAATACTACCTGTTACTCTGTCATCAAAGCGGGCCCCGAGAGCGATCACAAGGTCCGCATCTTGTATGGCCATATTAGCATAAGGCGATCCGTGCATGCCGAGCATGTGCAGTGATTTCTCATCAAGCTCGTCGAAACCTCCAAGACCCTGTACTGTTGTGGTAACTGGTATGCAAGCTTTGTCTGCCAACTCTTTGAGCAACTTCGGACCCTCTGGCAATGCAATCACGCCTTGACCAGCATATATCACGGGTTTCTTAGCGATGTTGATTAACTTTGCAACGCGCCGGATAGCAGCCTCAAGTTGCTTCTGACTCAAATCCCTTGCGACTAAGCTAGCGGCACTAGGATGCGATGGAAGTGTACTGGCCATAGGAATGGGCTTCCGCAAGATGGCGGCCTGAACATCCTTTGGCAGGTCTACAAGAACAGGTCCTGGTCGTCCACTAGTAGCAATCTCAAATGCCTCGTTGATTCTCTTTGGAAGCTCAGCGACGGTCTTCACCATAACGTTCCATTTAGTGCACGCTCTTGATATCTAAAAAATGTTAGTTTGCAATGACCATTTGCCAACGGACACTTACTCCCACAACATCCGCCTCTTGAAATGCATCCGACCCAATGGCAGTTGTGACAACTTGACCGCTAAAGACGACCAAAGGCGTACCGTCTAATAAAGCATCCTGCAGCGGGGTTATAACATTTGTTGCCCCCGGACCAGAGGTGACGAGCACGACTCCGGGTTTCCCAGAAGCTCGGGCATAGCCTTCTGCCACTGCAAGTTCTCGAGTCAGTAACTTCCTTTGCGAGGTCAAGCGCAAGCAACTTATGGTTCATAAAAGAAGAGACTGAGAGGGCTGCTTACTATGACCTGCTCCTTGCTCATGGCGCGGTAGGATGAAGTCGAAGTGTGGGGAGTTGTAGATAGCGTCGAAGACTGGGAGAATAGCACCCCCGGGATACCCAAAAACATGCTGTAGGTGGTTTTACATATCAGCAGCGCTCTTTTTGGGACGATGCTTGGTGGTAGGACATGAATTACTTTAACCCCCTGCCGTCGTAGCATCTCGTTAAATATGGCGCCACCACTGAGCCCAATGAAACTGTGATTGCAGTCGATCAGCGTAGGCAGGCGATTGTAGACATAGCTTTAGCTCACGACTCATCCATCTCTTGCCGCTGCATATTCTGTAATGGATGTACATCTTTTCTCCTCGTTTCCTGGTTGAAGGCGGGACTCGGAACAGGCCTCGTTTGGCTGAGTACAAGTCAGTCAATTGAGTCTTGCAGCAGGACTCAATGTCGGATCCACCTACGGAGCGGTCGCTGCAGCAGTACTTTGACCTCTTCTTGCAACATCCGCTTTCGACGGCGGAGCTTGTCCCGTCCTTCGGTTGATTTCCGAGATGGCTGCTGCAGGGGTGGTAGAAGAAAAATGACGATATGGCTGACGCCATTGCAAGGCGCGAGCTGACTTTGTCCGCAACATTGTGTTGTCAGGGAAAAAGGAGCAATGGGTAAAAGGCAATGATAATATGTGGATATCTGGAATTTGGTTGCAGGGTGTGAGTCAAACAAACTCAGCACACAGTGGGAGAGGAGTGGCTAAAATTTAAGATCTATAGTGTAATGGTTCCGGTATCGGTTGTAATTCGGTATTTGGATCGCCTATAACATTGTGGGGAATTAGCGTTGCGCTTACGTGGGGTGCCAAGGATTTCACAGCTAATGCTCTTGGCGCTCCTCTACGCCAAGCAATTGAGACATTCTCGGGTTAACATAGGCCCGAAAATATTCGAGGTCTCTGCTAGACTTTCTATCAATCTTCTCATTGTAAAAGCTCATACACATATATTGATTACGTCTTTTTGGTTCAGCGCAATATTCGTTGTTCCAAAGAGATTGTTAATTTTAGGGACTCATCTCTTATGTGAACTCTGTGGCAATGCCACCACGAATACGCCGTCAACAACTACAGACACCTCAGGTACTCCCATCGCCTTCTCACCGCTGCCAATGTATCTGCCAGATACGCGCCCGCCCATTCTCTTCTACCCCACAACATGCTACTCGAATGCGCGATGAAATGTACCGTTGGCTGAACGGCTCCGGCTCAGCCTTCAGACATCCCCTACCCGGTTCTACAAACTACCTCAACGCCTACGACCGAAATGGCAACCTAATTCGCGCTAAAGACCGAACGCCCGGGAAGATTGAGCAGGAAAAGAAGGACACTGAAGACGAGGTAGAAGAAGACGAAGAAGAAGAGGTGGACGAGGATGGAGAAATCGTACCGAAAAAGAGCAAGAAAATCAAGGAAGTGAAAATCGAGGAGACCAAAGATGCGCCACCTCTGCCTAAAGAAAATACGGAGGATCTAATGCCGTTCCCTATGAACCGGCAGTTCAGGAGTCAGCATGTATTGAGCGAAGAGCTGAAGGATGCCATATATGAAAGGGTGATGGTCGAGGGTAAGAGCGTTCGGACCGTCAGTGCGTCATTGGGTGTGGAAATGAGTAGAGTTGGTGCTGTGGTCAGGCTTAAGGCTGTAGAGAAGGAATGGGAGAAACAGGTATGTCACTTGGAATGAAGATGCACTCGTTCTCTTGAAGAATATTCCAAACATCCATGATGAGAAAAACGATTCGATTAGTCTTGAAGACTTTCACCGTGGTTACAAAACAATTACAACTCTCTGATTCTACACACCTTTTGCTTGTGTCATAGCAATTGTCTGATTTGTACGTACAAGCCCATGTCAAAACTGATTCTCCAAACTTAGGGAAAACCAATCGCTTTCGCCTACGCTAAAGCCGTCCTTGGCATGCTTCCGACAACCCCATATATTCACCATGACCCCATTACTCATGAATCAATCAATGACCTCCCAGTCCACCGCGCAACTGAGATTCAGATCTTCCACCCCGTTTCCGAGTCCCGCCACTTTACTCGCCGCGATGCCGGCAAGGTATTTGACCGCGAGCTCAAGCCCGCCGAAGACCGCGTTCCCCATACCGAATTAGTTCAGTTGCAGAAATGGGCGCATGAGGGTATAGTACCAGAAGACAGGATACGGTTGCAGCGAGAAAAGGAGGCGAAGGACGTAGAGAGCAGAAAGGCACTGGAGAGGAAGAGGAGAGAGAAGGAGGCCAGGGAGGTCAAGAAGGTGGAGACGGAGAGGTCGTTGTTTCGATTCCAGGATATAAGGGTAGAGAGTGTGGGGTATAAGGGGCGGGGTCAGGAAGGCGTGGGTGCAAGGTATGGGATACCGCATGAAGATAGAAAGAAGGGCCAGATCAAGATACCTACCCGGGTTGGGTGATTGGCAGATCAGATCTGTTGCAGGTATTCTGGGCCCAGGAACAACGGCGTTGAGATATACGCGACGACGCGGAGCATTGCGATTTGATCCGCAAGATCTACTGTACAACAAGCTAATGCTATTGCATCGTACAAAACAGCTGGGAACTGCGATTTTCCCAGCGCTCTTTGTTGTGATGACGGCAACCAAACGACAACAATGATAGAGCATGTTTCTGCAGGTATCCGCCTATGCTTTCCACGCTTTGTGTCTGCATGGGGACCTCGCATCAAAGCACTGTCCACAAATTGTCGTGGTATCGTTTTCTGTTATCATGATGTTCTCCTCTTTTTCAGTTCTTGCAACCTCCTCAATTCTAAGTATTTCGTACGTGCTTGGCTCTCAGGCAGCATATCACACTTCATATGTTCTGTCATCAAGAGCGGCCGTCATTCAGCCATTGCTCGCACGTACTGCTTCTCTCACTCAAAAGCTTATAATCTTAAAAGTCCAAGAGCACATTTCTCCAACCCAACCAAGAGCGTCCAGCACACGATGTCTGCCCAAATCGTGGTTGACATTTCCTCTGACGAAGAAGACAATGCTACCAACGGCAGCACCAAGATCAAACCTGTTCAAAAACAGCCCTCCAAGCCCACCGGCGCCGCTATCAAAAGCCCATCCAAGATCTCACCACCAACAGACAAACCAACAACTCCCGCCAAAGTGACCGCCGCTCGCTCCGAAAGCCTTGCGAAGACCCAACCAAGACGCCAATCCACAGAACCCACTCCCGCTCAAACCGAACCAGAAGCAAGCAAAGACCGAGCCTCATCGGCCCCGCAAACAGCACCAGCCCCGACGAGCAGCTTCCCAGCACCACCAACGATCCCCGCAGGACAGCCGGAGCCCCCCAAACCCACGCCCCTCGACATCAACGAATTCAGACACCTCGTGTCCGCCGGCTCCATCCCGGCCAAGGACGCCCCTCTGATCATGAGCATCCAGCCCGTGACTTCTGCCGGCAACAAGCGAAAAGCGACGGATACCCTCGAGAGCGCTCTCAGCAGCCGTCCCCGACCGTCTCCCCTCCCGCCGACGCCCTACACGGGCACCAGCGAGCATCCGGTTCCGCCGAAGAGCAACAGCCCGCTGTGGTCCGTGCCGGCTTACAAACCGCCGTCCACCTCCTCAGCGGCCGAATGCAGCCAACCGCACCAGAACCAGAACCAAAACACAGCAGCATCGATCACAACAACAACGACCAAACCCCCAACCCCGACACCGAAACCCCCCTTACACCCAAAACAACCCTCCATACCCAACATCCACGCCCCCCTAACATCCACCCCGCCAACCACCATTAATACCAACACCACCACCACTGCCCCCAAAATCTCAAAACCCTCAACCCCAACCCCAACGCCCGCCCCTAAACCCCGCCAGCGCGAATCCAAATGGACGGGCGCGCAGCTCGCGAACCTGGCCTCGGCGCTCGAAGCCGCCTTCTCCCCCGGCGTGGACGCCTTCGCGGCCGCGAACAAGAAGACGGCCAAGCAGGTCCGGGACACGTACTCGTTCCTCTTCAACAAGCGCATCTTCGAGTATAGCGACGAGGCGGGCGGTGGTGGTGTTGGGGGGAAGGGGAAGGGGAAGGTGGCGAGGCGGTTCGAGAGGGAGATGAGGGCGGATAGGTACGTTTTTGTGCGTGTGTGTGTGTGTGTGTGTGTGTGTGTTTTGCGAATGGGGATGGTTTGTGTTCTGTGGTTTTCGAGAGCTGAGAGGGTCCTCTTCCATGCCAATCCCGTCTCGCCTTATTTTATCGCATCCATCAACCCATCCATCCATCCCGTTTTTATCAAAACTAGCGAAATATCATCTATCTCACACTCCTTCATCAACCCTTCTACCGCATTACCCCTTCCCCTCCCCCCTTCCCCTTTTCTACCCCACCCTTTGCTCTTCCCCCCCTGTGCTTTCTCATCCAAAACGCAAAAACAAACCGAAACTAACACCACCCCCCTTCCCCCTCTAGGAAATCCGCCGAAAAAACCCTACGACGAGTCCACCGGAAAGAAGCGAGCGAGAAGCACTGGGCCAGCGAGGGGATGCCGGCGAAGGCGGAGGGGAAGGGGAAGAGGAAGCGGGACGGGGAGGGTGAGGAATGAGGTGGGGGGAGAGTTGGGAGGGGGGGAAGAGGGGTAGAGAGGAAGAGGTAGGGTGAGTGAAAGAGTGAGCAGTAAGGACGTCGGGGAGGAGTGAGCGAGTGGGTAGAGATGAAGGACGACGGCGCCACAGATGACCCAGACGGATGGGGTGATAGGTATTCCGTGAGGATATCGATTGGACTTGTATGGGTATGCATTCGATATGATATGATATCGGTTCCATTTTTGAACTCAGTGCCGCCGGGGTTGAGGAGAGGTGGATGGGGGGGGGGTTGTTAATAACGCTGTTCAGAGCCAGTGGGCGGAACCATGGCTCATAGAAAGTCACTATTCTTCGAGCTTGATCCAGCCGTACGCAGCTGGTGAAGATGGAAATTGGGGTTCTTACATACGCTCCTGTCAACTTATTTGGGTGGTTGCCTTACACATGGAAATCTGATATGGTTAAGGGTGTACTGTGCTTCATTTGGTTCATGATTTAGGATATGGATCAAATGTTTCTGGCACATTTCAGGCGTTATTTCCCCAAAAGGAAAACAGTTCATCACGAAACTCTTCCCAAAGCGGCTTCTTTTCACCTTGCCATGATAAATCGAAAATTTTAGCACTCTTCAGTCCCTATGATATTGCTTCCCTTGATAAGAAGGGAGTCGGATTTGCCTGGCCTTATTACCTACCCCTTCAAGAAATGCGTAAAAGGAAAAAAGGACAGAGCTTTCGTAGAAGGAAAACTTGGGACTTCGATTATGATCCACTGCTCTGGCCTTGTTAAATATTTGGAGGAGGATGGCTTTTGACACTGAGTGTGGCTGTTTAGAGTCAGTTTTTGGGGGGGCAGGAACATAGAGCCTGGTTGGTCTGGGGGGTGATGGGGGTGAGAGGGACATGGGAGTTGGAGTCGGGGTTGGTGTTGGCGAGGATGCGGGTATGGTTGGCTGGTTGAATGAAGATCCTATGTGGGTAGGATGGATTCGGATAGGATAGGGGAACCGCTTGTGAGCGGGAGGGCGTCGCATTCTGTTCGTGGGTTATTGTGTGACGGTTCTTATTTTATTTTTAATTTTCAATAGGGTCCGGGGGGTATCGGTATGTTAGTTTCGAGTATCTGGGGGAGGGGGGCCTTTGAATTCACCATAGAGACAAGATGATTGTAAAAACAAATACAAGAAAAACACACGTGTATATATATAAGAACATATGGTATATAAATGCTGACCGTACGCTATTCAACCAACTCAAGCCGCCACGTCAAGCGGAGAATGGCAGCCGAAGGCATTAATCTGCGGCTCGGCATAGACCAGGATGAGGTTCTCCACCGCGGCCCAGATCCCCAACCCGGCCGTGGCCAGCGCGCCCAAGAAGTAGACGACGTTCCAAACGTTTAGGTACCAAGCGCCGGCCATGAAGCCCCTCATCAGCCTCTTCACGCCCCGGTCCTGCAGGTTCACTTGCCCGGTCGCGGGGTCGAAGCCCTCGCCGCCGCGCAGGGCGTTCTTCCTGATGCTGAAGGCGAGGTGGAGGAAAGGGGGGAAGGTGTAGGTGAATTGGATGATGCAGACGGCGGAGATGATGGAGACGAAGCCGGAGAAGGCGGGGATTGCGGCGCCGATGACGAAGGCGATGGACCAGTAAATGGGGATGAGGGCGACCCAGAGGAGTTTGCCGTTTCTGTGGGTGAGAGGTGGGGCGTGGAAGAATTCAACGGCGATGTTGTTGTAGAGGACTGTGGTGAAGGTGCGTTAGTAAGGTCGGTCAAATCCAACGGGTAGGCTTTGAGCTTACCTTTGACCCCAATATTGCCATACAAAGCAGCCGCAATCAGAGCGCTGACCATAGCCAGGACATTGCCCGCTGTTTGCCAGTTGTAAGGTGAGATGCCGAGATAAGACGGGTTCTGGAGATATTGGCCTTGATATCCATACATGAACAACCCGTAGAGCATGTAGCAGATGTATATGAACGCCTGAGCTCCCCACATTCCTTTCAGGAAGTCGTGAGGACGCTTCATCTCAGACATAAATTCGGTGAACAGCATAGCTCCACCGTAAGAGTACACCGCTTGCATCAGACCATTGATAGAAGCGCCAAAATTGGATGGATCGGGGAGGCCCGCAGAATGCGTGACATCTGGGAACACACCAGCGGCATTGGCAGTCACCAAGTCTGGATTCACGCTATAACCAGCCGAAGACCCAGCGGCTGAGTACAAAGGCGGAGAGTGCGCGGCGACACCCATGGTGATAAACATGATCAGGAGATTGATCCAGATGGCGAAATTGGCGAGCCATCCGAATTTCTGCAGCGTTCGGACCTGGCCCAGAAAGAAGCCGGCGAGGGCCCAGACGAGACAGCAGACCGCGTAGCACAGCTTGAATTTTGAGGCCTCGGAGAGAGCTTCGCCGTTGGAGATGATGATGACGGCGACACTACAGATGAGTTGGATCGATTGGAGTATGTTGAACAGGTATCGCGCCCATTGACCGTAGAGACGGAAAGCCAAATCGCCGTAACTCTTGACGGGATATTGGTAGGAGTCAAGGCCTGATTGGAAATCGATGTCAGCGTATGCCATTTTAGTTGCAGAGCAGCAAGTAGCGCAACCCTGCACGTACCCATGAAGCAAGCCCAGAGCAGCCAACCAGAGACACCGGCCATGAAACCAAAAACGGTGTAAAGTGCGCAACCCGGTCTGTGGGCCCTGTCAGCTTCATATGGGAAAGGCACGGGCCGCGCTTTCAAAGATCGGTACACTTACCCCCAGCCAGTGGTCGCGAAAGCATAAGGAAGGCCAAACGGTCCCAAAATATCAGTGGTGATAAGGTAGAAAATGGCGCCGGCAGTAGCGGTGCGTATGGCTCTAGAGGCATTGGTCCACTCCTCGTCGGTAACAGATGCGCGGCGGTCGGGGACGGAGAGATTCTCCGTTGGAATCTTAGCTTCGTGGCGCCCTTCGTCTGAAGCGACCGACGTCGGTCCCTTCCCCGGGATGAGCGTGGAGAGGAAGCCTCGAGTTTCAGCGCCGTTATCCTTGCCCATGCGGTAGTTTGACTCCTCCTCGGCGCGCGATAGGAGAGCGTAATAGTGGTATTCCTCGAAGGTGATGCTCTTATCGTGGAGAGCACGCATCTGGGGCCGAGTGTATGCGACAATGCCCTGACCTGCAAACTCGCCTTCTTTGTCGGCGAGACGAGGGTCGCCGCCATCGAGAGCCATGGCTCCGAGTTGCGCCATGTTGCGGTCGTTTATATGGAGAAAGGATGTGAGAGACTGGCGACTGGCGTAAGGAGGAGTAGGATGCCAGGTGGGAGAAGCAAAAGGGTTGGTAGGGAAGGGACGTCATATTTATTATCCTTTTGCCCGTTCTGACATGCAGGCGTGCAGGTCAGCTCGTAAGATAGCTCGGCTGGTCAATTCAAGGTGACTTGAATGGTGAGGGAAGGGAGGGGGCCCAAGGAGGCGGTCTTGCTCGGAAAAGGCAGGTGGTCAGCAATATCACGACGTAGCCATTGGCTATAGTAAGACCAAGCGAGACTAAGCGAGAAAAAGTTGACCTTGTCGCCGGACAAAAGCGAGACTCAGGTTAGGTTGAAGATTTGGGCAGGTCAAAGAGGATGGAGAATTAGAGACTATGTCGTATTTTGACAGAAGTTTCCAACTTATCTTTGATAGTGCCAAGCATCTTGGCCAATCAGACAAGCCTTTTCAACCGGCGAACTATTCAACCCGTTTCCAACGCCTGCGCTTACCCTCGTAAGCCGCTTTCCATTGCTTCTTCTAACGCGTGGCGTCGTATGTACTGTGTACAACCCGATACCCCGCTGATCGGTGATAGCTCATCATCCTCATCTCCGTTCGTATCAGCATCCACACATCCACCACTTTCCCCCGGCAGTCAACCGAGACCCTGTCTCAAGTGCATAAGATAAGGCGCGCGAGGAGCGGCATATCTGAACGGACACTCCGAATAATGCACCAGATGCAAGCCTCGGTTCGCCTTTTGCACGGGCCTCGCCATCCATCTGAGGCCGTGGGCCGACAACAATCATTTCATGTTGTTCCTCGAACCCACACAGCACCATTGCACTGACTAGGAGGATGCTGATAGCTTCACACCTTTTTCTGTCATTTCATGCACGTCAGTAAATATATACCGGACGAATAGATATATAAAGCACTCGTCTTTATACGTCCTTGTTTTTATTCTCCACAAAAAAATTCACAAGCCAGTACCTGGCGATAAGCTGCTACAAGTATTCAAAATATCAAGCCTACCACAACCAACATAAACACAGAGGCGAAGAGACGCATGACTCACAATAGCAGTACGTGTATAGAGATGTCTTACCCAGACAGCAGCTAGCTTTCAGTGGTATCAATCATAGACAGTAACGCTACGAGCTCAGAAGACGGAGGAAGCAAACGGAACAGTTGGAATCCTGATCGGCTGCCGACCACGGCAACAAGGGGTTTTTACTTGATTGGCCATGTGGTTGAATAAGGTCTTACGTACCATTGCGGGAAATGCGTTGCCTTATGATATAACCCAACCCCCGAAAGGATTCATATGTAGACCTGCCTTACAACGAAGCACTGCTTTTGTGTATCGATTAATTCGGGTAATCTTAATCGCGAACCTTAGCCGGTAGAGCTCCGTCCCAAGACCCCGATAGGGTGGAGGATGTATTAAAGATATGTATGTACGACTGGCTAAAGACAAGTAACATGTAGCTGTAGGATGCATCGCTTAATTTCCATACCGTGCAAGCGCTATGCATCTCCCTATTCGCTCTCCAAAATCCCTGCTGCCTGCATGTTCCCAGGAAGCCATTAAGCCAGGAGCGAGAAATATCCACATGTACCTCCCCGACGGCGCCTATGGCACCCCTCCTCTTCCCATCTTCCCTTACCCCCTCAGACTAGTCTCATTGCCACTACCTGAGTCGCCATTCGACAGCGTGTCCGTTCCGGTTCCGTCGCTTCCTGTATTCTCTTTCGCACCCAGTCCCAGGCTTGTCATGCGGTCTCTTTTCGGCGTACTCTGCGCCTTCCCGTTCAGCGCAGCTTTGGGGGACTTGTTGTTACTTGCACCAAGGGCCTTTTTGTCCGCATCCGCTGGCTTCGTCTGGCTGAAATCTTTCCATTTGCGCCATCCATCGAAGTCGATGAGCGCTTGCATGCAACCCCACTCCATCACTTTGCGCGTGAGCCATTCAAAGTTCACAGGCTACCAGAATGTCAGTATGCTCAGTACCTAGCCTCGAGGTAGAGTTCGGCGAGACTATACCTTTGTCAAGAAGTCGTTGCATCCCGCCGCCAGAGCTTCATGCCGATCGCTCTGCAGCGAACTCGCCGTCAGCGCGACAATGATGACAGGGCTCTTGAACAATGCCGTATTCATCAAGCTGTCTTCGCCTTCGATGTTGCCATCGATACTTGCCCCGTTCAGAAATGTCGGCGTGCTTGATGCGCTGTTCGAGAACACGCCAATACTGTTGACGCGCTCTAGCCGCCTGATCTCTTTCGTGGCATCCAACCCGTTCATGACTGGCAATTGAATGTCCATCAACACCAAATGATATCCGCCCTCGCGCCACTTCGTTACCGCATCTCTGCCGTTCATAGCCGTGCTCCAACGCACTTTCAGACGCTTCATGAAGGCTTCCAGCAGACGGAGGTTGATGATGTTATCTTCCACTATGAGGACATTGATGGGAGGCACTGTGGTGTTTGCAGGCTGTGGGGCTTCGTCAACCTGCTTCTTTGCACGTTTGTTGTTATTGGGCTTAGGACGAGGAGAGGCGGCTCGGGGTGGCGGCGTGGCAGTCTTGTGGGGGGTCATCTCTTCTGGAATTGGCGGTGTGGGCATCGGCTGTTGGGAGGCTTTCAGGTTCTCTGGTTGCCATTAGCGTGGGTTCGATCTTTGGATTGACCGGCGGTCTGGGCTTACCATGGTTGAGGGCTATGGATCCTCCTTGTATGACGGTAGGGGAGGAGGTATGCTGTCGTGGGTATCTGGGTCTATTGTTTTGAGAATGCCGGGCCCTACCACCAGGGGAAGGTAAGTTCGGAATTTGTCCAGTTGTCAAGATAGCCATTGAATGTGCTGGTGGATGATGGGAGCCTCCCTGTGTGCTGGAGACGGCAAGGTTGGTGGGGAGATGAGGCGAGTGTTGTGCAGCTAACGGCATAGGTGGGAAGTAATCCGTGCCATTCTCGTGTGGTCTGAGATCTTCGGGTAGATAATATTGCATAGCCATCCGCGGTGAATGCCTCGGTGTCTGCCGTTTTGGGACGTCAATTATCAGAGCCTCTTCGACAGACTGACCACCGGGGTAATGAATTTCGAGAAGTTTCAGCATAGGCTCTTCAGGACCAAGCGTTCGCTCACTGTTGGAATGTCTAGCTGATTGCTTCCGGTACACCATACGTAGCGTAACATCTGGTGGATCGAAGTTCCGCCCTAAGGAGTTGTTGTACTTCCTCAGTATGGTATCCCTCACATCGTCCACTAGATCATCTTCCTTGATTGGGACCTGCGTTGCCGAAGAGCCAGGCCTCTTCACCCATACCTTCTTAGGTACCATGTTGGCATGGACTGATATGCCTCCAAAATAATCTGTCTTCGTAGGCTGTAACACCGGACTCTGGGATCCCAAAAGACCCGTTATATCCTTTGACTGGTCTTGGCCTGTGAGTGATGCTCTCCTGTGCGCTATACTTGGTCGCTGAGAGCCAATTGTAGTCCCCACATCTGTCCCAGCCAAGTGCCCTGAGCTTCGTGGAGATGGTGAATCCCCATCGACTGTTCGTCCCAATCGAGCTACCAATTCGGGTGTAGGAGCTTCGACAGTCAATATAGGGTTCTGATTTTGTAATGGAAGCGACCGCGGTGTTTCAGGGCTTGTATCTGGCGTTTCCTTGAAATGTCCCTCTGCCAGCCTCGTTCCTTCTGTTGGCGTCGAGGGCAGTGCACCAGGTGGTTGGGGTAGAGGCTCGTTCTCCTCAAACACCGATATAGGTAGGGAAGGTTTTCGATTCTTGGGAAGCCGGAGCGAACTTTTGCTGCCTTCACCAAGGGTGTCGGGGGTAGTGGATGAGCCTGAGGCCGAAGACCTAGTGGACAAGGTAGAACTCCGGCGGAAAAGCGGCTTGAGTCGCGCTGCCAGGTCTGCCATCACATTTTCTCCACGCCCCTCTCGAAATCAATTCTGCCTTCTCTCCTGTGGGTGTAGGGTTTTCCACCACAAGCAGGACAATGTATGGGAAGCAATTCCTTACTCCTATTGTCGCTTTTGGGCCCCCCTGGGTCACGCGTGTCTTGCGGCGTCGGATGCTTCGGCTTGGCAACTTCAGAAGTCAGGAGGTAGCCAAAGACTGAATGACCTGGTAAAAGACGTGGGGCTGTTTTCTACGCGTTTGATGTCTATCACTATCTCGAAATCTCCATCTCATGGTGTTGCAAGTGATCTTCCTTAGCAGTACGGAGTAGGGAGTATGCACATAGTCTTTGCGCTGGTTGGATGGAAGTTGCTCCGCAAGCTGTTGCGGACAATTTTTGAACATTTAAACTGCATGACAGCTACAATTTTTGAGGCAGGCTTGCATGTACCCTGCAGGCATTGGTGATATGGATCAAATCTCCAGGGTCCTTGACCAGCAGAATGCAGCTTGCAAGTATCTATGAGGTGGCATTCTATTGACTGGCGTTGGCAGCTACCTCCGTAGAGCAATTGGAGTCAACTGCGAAGCTCCACACAAACGACGTTGAGCCCAATGAGGAGTAAAGAGTAGGCTATTCTTGGTTACTAACCCATAGCGGGGCCATGCTACTTCCACCATTGTACCTTTTTCGCCAATCTCCGCGTTCTATGCATGGCATGAATTAATATTCTGGCATACTGCTTGACGCTCGTCATCCTCCTCTGCATCAGCGACCACCTGTAACCTTGTTTTCGTTCCCAATGCCGATTCATCGGTACATCAATTACCCTCAACGAAGCGTCAAGCTTACTTGATACTGCGTGGACTTCGAAGAAAAGTGGGGGATAATCGACACGGGTGTATGCGTAGCCAACGCACCCGTTCAATTCCAAATATGCTGATGAACACTCTCGGCTTGGCCTTCCAGGAATTGACCATGAAGATGAGTTAGATGCTTCCAGTCGTCATCTTGCGTGGTGCATATTCACACCGCGAAAGCTATGATTAACGATCACATTGGTCGAACCAAAGCTCTTCAAGGACCTCGCGGAAACGGAGCTAAAAGCGGGCCATATCATCGTCCATGTGAGGTTCCCTGGCTTGAAACACCGCGAGACGCACATGCGGGAAGGCGACTGGCCCAAGTACACGCCGATGCCTGGTCTGGACGGTATCGAATGGGGAGTTCGCCACAGGGACGAAAGTCGCCGCACACATGGGCGGATCGGCTTGTTTGTGACTTACCCCGAATACACCAAGGTACTGGTGTCAAACTCCCTGGCCATCGAGACCTTCCTGCTTTGGGACCCCTTTAGCCGCGATCCCAGAATCTTACGCGACTGGTGCGACTTCCGAGTCAGCTGTCTTCGGCAATTTGAATATAGAACGTGGTCGGTCTCTACCCATACGCGGTACTACGTCAGCGCTCAGGCAGGCCGTATGCTATCTCGCCATCAATGCTGTAGCCATCGTCACCGCTACTTCACGCCGACTGGAGCGGTTCCGTCAATCCAAGCGACGGATCTCCAAGAGACCATCCTTGTTGAGGGCACGACCATTGTCCCGTCGCGGAGATCTTCTGTGCCAAGCTAGGTGGCTCGTGAGCCGTTGTGAGGTTCAACCCGATGACTCAGGCGACCCTGGCATTCACACCAGTCTCTTCCACAGCCAGGTCTTGGGCGCACGGCAATACTTCGCCTCCAAATGTGCTGCTGCAGGAGATTGAAATCAAATTGAGAGGGAGGACCGGATGACAAAGCCGTCTCGAATCTATCGCCTTGAGCACATTCACAAGGCGCGTGTAATTTTGGATCCAGAACAAATTCACGACGGGCTTGTTCTCCGACCTTTAACCGATGCAAAAGCTACAGGTAAAAGTATAAATAGTGCAGGCGAGCGAGGTAGGGAAGAGTGATGAAGGGGAGAGGTGAAAGAAGGAAATCAATGTGGTTGAGTTGAGGAAGACCGGAGGACTAACCTGAGGAAGAGAGCTCGCTAGATACTAATACATAGGTAATCATGGGCCTTATGGAGTTGTGATACAGATCTCATGCAGAAGCCGTAATACATGTGTACTGATCACGTCCAAAGATAGTACGCGGGCCTCTATGCATGAATTTATGTCAACTTGGAAGATTGTTGCCCGCGGCTTCCTTAGTTTATCTAAATAGGTATGTAATGCTGGACCTACTCTGCCAATTCGCAAGATTTAATTTTGGTTTTCTTTTCCCTCTTTTTCCCCTCTCTCCTCAGGACGTTGAAGAACAATTCTTCCGGCAAGATGAGGAGCATTGTGGCAAACATTGCACGAGCACCCGTAATCCGTCTACCAAGGCACGCTGTTGTGATCCCCAAACATTCCGCGCGAAACCAATTGCCATAACGGCCTAAATGTCTGACAGAACAGAGCAACATTTCCAAGCAAAGCTAGACCTTACGCCCCTAGAATCCGGAAAAAAAAAACGAATTCGGCGAACGGTCCAACTCCTACCCCCCCCCCCCCCCCCCCCCCCCCCAAACAAAGTCACCAATTCTCCCACACAACATCCGGCAGCACAGTCCTCATAAGATACCAATGCCCCACCGCACTATCCACCGTAGACCTTTGCATCTCCCCGCTGATGCGGCCCCGCCGGAGAATCTCCCCCTGCCGCCGCCGCGTGCCCGCTCTGAAATAGTCCGGCGCGATCTCGTGTCGCGGCCTGAGGTGCTGCCGCCTCGCGGGGCTGCCGAGGAAGTCCGCCTCGATCGGATCCCGGAACGAGAACGCCTCGGGGGATTTCCGGCAGAACATGACCATGTTGGTGTAGTCGGTCGCCTGTGGTGGGGAGTCGGGGAGGGGGGATTCGCGGAACGAGCGGCATTTGGGGAAGACGGATTCGACGGTGCGGACGACTGAGGCTGCGATGGGGAGGAGGAGGTCGCCGGCGTAGTTCTGGGGCTCTTTGTCAGCGTTGGTTCACGGAGCAGACGAGCTCAAGGGGTTTTTTGGGGGGTCCCGTACTATAGCGATGATGCCATCTGGTTTGAGCAAGTCACTCAGGCCCATGATGAATTCCCTGGTGAAGAGGTCGATAGGCTCTGCGCCACCGGTGAAGACATCATGGATGATGTAGTCGTAAGTGTTTCTCGATTCTTTTGTTTTTTGCATGTCACCGACCACCTTGATGGCGTCCCCTATAATAGAGGTATGATTCTCTGGGAGATCGAAGTACTTTGTAGCAAATTCATGCACGACTGGATCGATCTCGATCGTCGTGGTATGAACACCATGAGCGATGAGTGCAGCTGGCGCTGTACCTATACCTACACCGCTAAAACACCAGGCCCAGTTAGTGAGGGTTTACATTTACGAGGTAGAACACATACATGACAAGTGCATGCTTGTGCTTGTCTGGGGAAACTTGTTCGCTCCCCGACGACTTGCTCTGTAGAAGCCTTACCGCTTCTAGGGTGAGGAAAATCGTGTAGACCGGCTCCTTATATCTTGAACCCCTCGGCTTGAAAAGATACTCTCCACCCAGGAGGCTATGATCACAACGCATGACACGATATCCCGCATTAACATTGTCCAATACCGAGACATAGCCAGTCAGTGATTCTTGGCGAGCCACCAGGGAGTATCCTTCAGTTCGAAGTGTATTATTGAGCACGGCAGCGTTGTATGGCAATGGGAGATGGGGACAGACAGTTGCGAGATGAAGTAACGGTAGGATGGCGGTTAAAATAAGCTTGGATCGTTTGAGTGATGCGGCGAGTTGCGTGTACAGAAGAGCCGTGGCAGTCTGAAGCCCAAAACGGCTAAAGACTGCATGCATGCCCGATGTCAACATCATAAACACTGTAAGCCTTTCCTGTACATACAGTTGAATTCGTGCTAAGAAGTGGTGCAGAGCGCCTGTTAGCAAAAGTGTCCCCAGCCCGCTGCCGCAAAGATCGATTACGGTGCGAGCTGCTGCCCCTTCGGCGAATATAGAAAGGGGGATTACTTCTGCAATCAAGATCACGAGATGCAAGAGAGAAAGGCAGGAGAGAGGGACAGAGGTCATAAGATAGGTTGCGCGAGGACCCCAAACAGGGCCAAGTCTCTCACTGAAGCTGTAGAGAACAGTCTGTATAGAAGGGACAAAGAAGCCCCATATCGCGAAATATTTCGAGAACCCCAAAGTGCGCTTGCTGAAGAACATCTTTGCCAAGGTTACAGACAATATCATCGCAATATAACGTTGATCGTGCTCAAAACCTCCTCGAAGCCAATTGAGGCTTGCTGTGGGAGGGATTGAGCCGTAGACAGGGGTCAGAGACAATTTGGAGACTTCTGCGGACATGGCAGAGAGGAAGAGAGCCGCTAACGTCGTGAGAGAGAGCCGCACATACGGCCACCATGTTTTTCTTTGCGCATTGTTGTTTTGCATCAGTGCAGGCGCTCGGGCATTGGCTTTGTAGCGACGGGCAGGCATTTTGAACGATAATGAACCTGGAAGAAGTCAATGGAAGCGGACTTGGTGCAGCATCCGATGCTTCGTTCTGAGATATTCAGTGGGGTTTGAATTGACTCAGGCCTCTGAAGTCAGTGTTCTCGGGCGGAGTGTAGAGTGGAAGATGATTCTCGAACCTCGAGCAACTCCTACCTCATCTTAGAGTACAACGAGGAAATGTTGACCTACAGTCGTAGAGCAAACTCCGCTGGCTTTGTGGTACAGTTGGAAGGGCGATTACATACTCGTCCCGTCCAGAAGTGAATTAACTGATAAAACGAGGACATCAATAAATCCTCTCAGCAAGCTGGGTGTCCTCGCTTTATCAAATAATTGACAGAATCACAGCACGAGTACTCGAGCTGCGAGCTTCCTGCTACTTGCTACATGGATTGTACATCACTCCATACAACGGTACCCACTAGAATCCTGTCGTCTACATTGATATTTCCACGCCTTCAAGTCACAAATACCTTTGTCACGTCCCCCATGTGAGCGTTCATCTCTGCATTTCGGCAATGGCTACGGAGTCGTATCAGAAGGACGGAGCTGGCCATGAGCCTGAATATACAGTACCGACACCTTTGCAGGTCTCGGAGCGTCCATCTCGCTCCCCAAGCTCGAAAGCCCGCATCATTATCAAAAACCGCCGAAAGCGCTACCTAGACACCCACCCCGAGTATTTCTCCTCTCCATCCCTCGAGCTTGAAGGTCTGCCATGTGCATCAATACGATAAGATATGTCACTGATGGCACCAAGACCCGCTTGCCTACGACCGCCTAGTCCGACGCTTTCAGACACCAGGCGAACGTGAAAATGAAGGCCGAAAAAAGGGATACTCCGGCGTGCTTGAAGCAGATCTGTGGCGCGCAGAAGCCAAAGTTGGCGCATTGGCCAATCCAGATCAAGCGGCGTTGATGAGATACAGAAGGGACGCTTCCGGGGCTATTGTAGCCGAGGAGAAGGATGAAGTCCCGATGAACAAAGAGGAGGGCATACAGAGATGGCGGCAGGAGATGGAGCTGATGTTCCTAAGGGGTGATGATGTGGACTTCGACTATCAGGGAGTCGACGAGAGTGAAGATTACGATGACAGAGGGGTCCAAGAGAGGGAAGAAGAGGAGAAGTGGTTCGAGGAGGAGGAACCGCGCTGGGTCAAGGCAATTGATGACGAGGTGGGGGGAGCTGAGGGTCTTCTTACTGGCCAGACTGGTGTACAAGACTATTGAGACACAGAATACGAGCTAGAGAGAGGAAGAGCATCAGGCCTTGCGAGAAGCAAGGCAGCAGATTTCTACAATGGAGTCGAGCTTCCGACATGTCGGTCCATCTCAAGTTCGCACCAGAAAGATGAATGCAATGCACCGCAAATATCCCCACTAGCAGGTGCAGGTTAGGGGATAATTTCTGTCTAATATTGATAAAAGAGTCAGCGAACGCTTGGTCAAAGCTCCATGCTCTGCAAGCGGCAAAAAGAAAAATGCGCATCAACGGCGTCTTCTCCGATGGGGAAATGGCATTATTGTTTTGTAACAAAATCTACGAAAGCCCAGTGGGTAAAGTACTTAGGTGAGAGTATATTCAAGGCAGAATTAAACATCCCACGGACCCACCACCCACTCTCTTTACTCGGCTTGTGACCGTTAGTGAGGGTTCAGTAGTGCTCCCACCATCGGCATTTTCCAACTGTCGGGACGCACCAGGACTGCAGGTTACCGCCAATCGTGGACGTTCTGATCCTTGACCACCTGGGATGAGCTAGGATGATGCTGTCGTGACATTTGCAGGCGTCCTTTGGGCGTACTCTCACTGGACGAGTAAGGAGTGAGAGTGGGCATATAAAAGCGGCATGGGCGGGCTTTTCTGGAAGCGAGCGAGGGGTAATTGTGGTGAATTTTAATTACCTTAGGTAGTTCACTAGCAAAGCTCTCAAGGCTTAGGGCGGGGTAGGTAGATAAGGATCTCGATGTATCTTGCTCGTACAGTATCTTCAACCTTGTACTTGAAGTACCTTTTCCGCCTCTGCAATAAAAGAGGGAAACGGAAGACTTCATACACTACTCCACGAATGCTCTGTAATGGTAGCTTAGGGGGAGACAATTCAAACGAGACTAATAATGATGGACATGTTGATGGCCGTTGTCCGTCTGGAATAATATACCTAGGCATATACCTAAGGTTAAGTACAGTAAGTACTTTATTGTTATTTCTTCGAACCCGACAAACGAACGGAGCGTACCTGGAAACTGCCGCTACCTTACGGCAAGCTGCAGCTGCAGCAGTCAGTCAGACCTTTGATTGTGAGACAATTCACCACATGCCAAGTGCCGTCGTGAGCTTTCGATTCGAATAATTCGGATGATTATGATTATTACTGTAGAAGATAAAATCATTATTCCACTTGATAACTGTAGAGCGATTGGCTTTAAGGCAGCATGCTTTTCGCAATTCCTATGCAACAATTTAATTGATCGAACCAATCCCTTGGGTTGCCCACATCTCCAGATATTCATGCAGCAAATCGAGAAGGAAAAGAAGAAATCTCGAGGGTTCCCTTGGTTCCTTTTTTTTTTTTTTTTTTTTTCCCTTTCCCTGTCCTTCTCTCCCCCCTCTCCCACTTTCCGTTCCTCATTAAAAAAACCATGAACCAGAACCCCCCGCCAATTATTCTTAGCTCGCCTTGGAATTCCTGGGATTTTTCTTGGTCCATTCCCCGCTTGTCAAGTCAAGAACACCTTTTCTTCCCTCATTCTCTCCTTCACCTCCTTCTTCTTCTTCCTCATCAATTGATCTATACAGCTTCAATCCACCTCTAGCCAAATCTAACATATTCAGTATCAAACATTGTTTTTCTGTCGGGTACCTATCTCCAACCTAGTCAAGCCTAGAGGTTGAGATCGTCCGTTCCCGAGGGGCACGCCAGTACATCCCACCGACTACTGCTAAAAGAGCTGCGCCTTAAGGCCCTCGGATCACCTCTTGGCCTTGCCCACACCAACTTAGGAGGATTCGGGATACACTCATCCAATTGGTTCCACTAAATTCAGCTCCAGGTACGCATGCAATAATAGAGGCTTCCCTTGAAATGAGTTGGAACTTGCAACTTCTGACAGAGCAAGGCGCACAGCAGACACAATTACAGAGGAGGAAAAGAGGCTACCAGCGTCTGCGCGAATCAACGGCCATCCGTTATCGAAAACCATCTTCGATCCCTGCCAACAGCTTCCACACCATTCGCACACTACCCTCCTTCCCCGCCCCGGTCGCTTTTTGGCTCTTGCCTACCTTCTCAAGCGCGCCTCTCTCTCTTCCGTGACTCATCGCTCTCTCAATCTCACCTCCATAACGCTCGTTCCTCTCATTGCGACCTTCTCGACGACCTCTGGCACACCCTCCCACATCCACAGACACCGCATTCAAGGCCATCGCATACTCCCATTCGACAGCCCCCCCACACGCCCGGTTAGCCCTCTGACGAGTGACTGCGCGCAAGTCACACAGTCCTTGCCCTTCTCCTAATAATGCAACCCAGCGTTGAGATGACTGCGACTTCTTGAGACCGGCTCGAGTGACGCTGCCAAGCAACCTCGGACTCACCCCCGCAACGGAGCCAAGTCCGAAAATACATTCCGAGCTTCTCTAGAAGCAAAAGACTTTGAGCGTGCACGTTATTTGTTGTATCCAACACAGCCAGTACTTCAACCCCAAGCTCAAATCCACCAACCTACGCACGCACGCAAGAGGCTTCTCCTCACACGAAAGACTGGCATACTGCCGCACAATATCGCGCAATGGCAGCCGAAAGTTACTTGCTGAGCAATGGTTCGAGCCAAATGCCTTTTAGAATACCGTCTTCGTCGGCGATCTCTCCTATCAGCCAAAGCAACAACCCTTTCGACACGGATCCGGGCGTCCCGGGCTTTCCAATGGGGGTCGAAAGAGCTTCTGGTCGCACAGAAATGGAATCGGTGGCAGCTATCTATATTCGCAAGCTCCCAAGACATACAACCGGTGAAGCTCTTCGGACGATGCTTCTATTCGCAAAAGACTTCATAGGTGCAGACTTTGTCAGTTCTGATTCCCCGTCGGATCAAGGGTACCCATCTGCTATAGCACGTTTCCGCAGCAACAGTGCTGCTGAGGAGGCTAAATCTCTACTGAACGGGAAAAAAAATAACCCCAACGAGCCGCCTATGGAGGTCGAGATCTATCGCCTTTCGCCGTCGGGTGGTCTCGGACCCGGCAGGAACAATTTCGATATGGCGTCCAATAGAGCGTATTCGAGCTCTTCGACTGCATCATCCGGTGGTCAGGCGCGATCATCGCGCTTCAATGGAACGTTTCAAGCTATAGATCGAATATCGCCTCCGAACGCAGTGCCTGGACTCACCAACGGGAATTCGTACTCCTCCGCCGAGCGATCCGATGTCGTTTCTCCGATGTCGAATTTCTTTTCTCCTCAGTCACCAATAGGTCAGCAGATGAATGATCGTCAGAGACTGTCAGGAAAAGCAGTCATTGGTGAAGATGGTATTGATGATGAGCCAGGAGATCTTCTCAAGGATCCACTCTCTTATGCAAAGAGTGACGTGTCAGGGCAGCTTTCCCGTCATCCTACCAACCCTCAATTACCGACATCTCGTTTTGCTGGTTTGTCTCTCAGTACCACGACCGCAGCTTCTCCTCCAATTTCGGGCTTCACATCGCCACGTAATGCGGCGCCAATGCAGAGCCCTACATCAGCCATGTCTCCATCCAACATCGCCAATCTGGGCCCAAACCAACCTTATCAACTAGCAAACCAACACTATCAAAGGCACAACTACCCACCCGTCAATCCTGCTGATCAGAACCCTCCATGCAATACTCTTTACGTTGGAAACCTTCCCATTGATACCTCGGAGGATGAATTGAAGGCGATGTTCTCGAAGCAGAGGGGATACAGGAGGATGTGTTTTAGGACGAAGCAGAACGGACCGATGTGCTTCGTGGAATTTGAAGACGTATCATTTGCGACAAAGGCTCTCAATGAGCTCTATGGACATCCACTACATAACAGTGTGAAGGGTGGCATACGTTTGAGCTTTTCCAAAAACCCACTCGGCGTTCGCAATGGGCAGCCCGGGGGAATGGGTCCGCCAACACCCTTGTCGCCATCAGGGCCCATGCCAGGAGCGAATGGCTTGGGAATCCAGCCGTTTTCGACGGCCAACGGACCTCCCCCGGGACTGACCGCTCCGCCGGGTCTGCACGCATCCGCCAGCACCATGAATGGCATGATGAGCCCAAACAGCATCAACAACTTTGGAATGAGTGATTTAAGCATGGGTATGCCAATGCGTAGCCCACACACAGCAGGCATGGCGACTAGCTGGGGCCAGGGGTCGCAGTACTCTAATTATATGTTTGGACGTTGACGAAGTCTACGGGGCTCTACGACGCAAGGCTAACGATAACACATCTTATACGACATCATCCATCTGGTTTGGCGAGGCGCTTTGGTGTCATTGTCTTCTACAAGCAGGCGTTTTGACGGCTGCTGGGTCCTTTTTCTCTCTTTTCTTTCTTTTCTTCTCGGGTGCGCAGGCATGGCTAGCCAAGATGTACGGCTATGGAAAAGCTGGGTTACACGCATGTGGCATGGCATGGATCGGTGTATGTAATCGGACATGGAGGAAGACATGAGGTTTTTGCGATTGGGCTGGGTGGCTTGCCGGGGCATAACTTTTTGCGATGATTCCCCCTTTGCATACATACTCTCCGTTGCTGGGTTTTGGGTCGCTTACATTTTTCCTTACTTACGGTGGTGCTACTGGGAAAGGGAAACCGCGATCAAAGCCCTTTTTCTTTTTTTCACATAACATCGAGGTGGCGGGGGGGACCTCGAGTGGCGCGAATCTCATGAAGGGAGAGAGAGCATCTGCGGCTGGACTTACTTGGTTGCATATATACATAGCGTTATGGAAATCATATATGGCGTCTCCGTTTCCGAAGATGCTTTCCTGACGTCGTTGGGGATCTTTCAGATAGTATGGCATTATTCATTCTAGATGAGCGCCAATGAAACATAACATCCTTCTACTTTTCACTTGCATGAGTCGCTCGTGAAGCGGTTTCGTAGATGTCGTGTGTGTGGACTTGTCAATCGCTTGTTTTGTGACTTCACCTCTTCGGTGCAGGCTCACTGTTTTTTTGTTATGCGACTATATGTTTTCTGGTATTTCATTGTTCCTTAGCTCCAGACTCATTGGAAATATTTTACAATAGCATCCACTTTATCAATCAGTACCGCTTCCTTGGTCCAATGGTTAGGGTAAATCCTCCTGAATCTCAGTAACTACCCTCAGGGAACACACGCAATTAACATGTATCCAGATTCCACCCTTCCAAAACCACGATAGGTGGAGGTCCGTGTTCGATTCACGGAGGTTGCATTAACAATTTTCAATCCATCATATTTCTTTTTGTTTTTTTTTTTTCTAATAATCTTCCGTTCTTTTTCCTTGCATCTTGCCTGTTTTGAAAGCGCAATCGAATTTAGGAGGGGTGTGTGGTTTGGAGGAAGTCTTTTTGTCTCGGCATTCAAAGTTTCGGCACAAGAACGCCCGAACCTCAGTAGCGCCTTGGCTGCCGCGATAGCTAAGCCTGTTTGGGGTTTTGAGCTCTGCGACTTTCACCAATAGTTGGCATGGCTGTACGAGGAGAAAAATGGTTTGAAAATGTGTAGCCTGCACGCAACTTTTCACCTTTTTTTTTTTTTTTTTTCAAAACTTCGAATTTTGTGATTCGATTTTGCTTTTGGGCGTGGGCTGTTTGAGGTGTGGGTATTATGTCTATGCTATGGGAAATGACTGAAAAGCGTTGAGATGTCTCGCTGCTGGAGGATAGAGGTCGCTGTCGTGAGCTTTATTGATGTCGTCTGTCGATATGTTGCGATCTATCTGGCTATTGTTTGTGTGTATTGCCGTCTATATGGTAGTAGGTAACTGATATCTACTGTCATGATCCTCATCAGTGACATCTATCGAAACATCGGGATCTATCTAGCCCTTGTGTGTATTGCCATCTGTACGCTAATAAGTGACTATTAGGATGGATCTGAACTACAAACAGTATGCCTCGGTTGAAATCACATAGGAGTAGAAAATGGAAGAATGGCACGAGGGGAAATGGTGTGGGTTGATTTGCTCAGCGAGTCGAATTTTTCCTAAACGGCTACACGGTGAGGAGTGAAGGCGAGAGGAAATGGATGGCCGCGTTGGACCTCTCGTTGTGACCTTTTCAAAGAAACCGACACCCCCCCCGCGCCCCCATCGTGCAGCCTTCTCTGTCGCCCGCGAGCTTTCCCCTGCGTTGGTTACATGAGGCTGCTCCTAAGCTTCCATGCCCACCCGCCTGTATCATACCGCTTGAGAAGCCCGACCTCCCCCCTCCAGCACGTGAGAGACTGGACTAGCCATCAGCCAGGGTTTGTCACCCCGAGTGCGGACCATGATGCACTATCATGGATGTAAAAAACGCTACGGCGCCCCGAGTCCAAGTGTCCGTTCCAGCAGGCTGGCGGTGATCTGGACATGCTTATGATTTGGTCAGTCAATTGGCCGCTCTGCGGTGTTGCTATTCGTGATGGATACTGTCAGAGTATAGATCGGATCATACTTGCGGATTGCAGCGACCCGCAAGAGGCGAGCCGGTACGCCACACATTTTTTTGGCACTCACAGCGCCGCTATCTATCGCAGGTGCGTTGCAACCTAAGGAAGACCCGGAATTCGTGACGGAGATGCTAAGGTCGCTGCGGGGGGTGAAGGGATGGTATTGTCTGGTGAAGGTGAGAGCGTGGCGGTATACTGTATATCCTACATTACAGTCAAGGACAGTATGATGACCAAGAGGCGTTTTACAACCACAGCGCGACTGGTGATGGCTTGGCCTCTGCTATCTGATACGGGAATGGGTACTGCAACAACTGCAAAAGCTAACATACAACATGGACAGGTCGTCTGGGCAGGAAAGTCCACGCGGCTTGAGCGAAACCGGTAAGAAAATGGTTGGATACAACTCTGGGACCCCTTCTTGTATGCATGATGGAGGCTTACACGCATCAAGGCAGTCCATCCAAACTTGGACCATGGCATCGGATACGTACGCAGGCCAGATGAAGTGAACGAACCCCATTCACGCCATTGCGTGCGCTGCATCATCTGTATATGTCGGCTTCGAGGATGGATAACCGTTGTGATTGAGTTCTCATTGTGATACTCTCTTCAAAAAGGAGATTGAGGGAACTCATCCGGCAAAGATGCCGAAGTAAGTCACTGGTATGTGTCTGACCCGCCACCAGGAATCGAGTACTGGCGCGAGTGAACAAGGGAGGATGCCATAATGTTTTGAGCCGTGATGCACTGGTAAGAACTTTTATAGCTAAATTTGGAGATAAGCGCCAGGATATTCTTGAGGTTCACTGTTAAATATCGAATCGGAAGGCATCGCTCTGACCATCTATTTCGAGATCCGCGGCTTTGTAGTTGTTCTTGCTACCCAACGTTTACATGGAGACGGGGTTCGGGCGCCTAGCAAGAGACTAATATTTACAGGTAAAAGAGATGAGGGAGAGGTCAAAAGGAATAACAAGGTGTGCTTCAAACACTTTCGTGCAATTGTACGAAAACCTTTGTGTTACTCAGAGCCACCTTGAACAAAAACTTGAAACCGAATGCCGTGCTCAAAATACCTTTGTATATACCTTTGTTGTTTAGCGCCGCATTGCTAAATGCTATGCTTCAAAGTACCTATGTGAAATTGTGTTAATAGCTTTGTATCACTCAAAGCCTTTCTAAATACAAATTGAAATTCCTCAAGAACCCACTTCACATCTACATACTTCCCGTAAACAGTAGCAACATCTCAAATCCAACTTGAATACCCACTAAAATTCCTCAAAAATCTCCTTCACATCTACATACCCCCCACAAACATCCGCAACCTCGCAACCCATCACCAAATGCTTCTCCAAATCTCGCTCGTCCTGGTCATTGCCGCCAACGCCCTGGCCCTGCCCGCCGCCAACCAAACAGGCCCGACCGACCAACCAGGCTCCTCGACCCTGGAGAAACGATTCCACCACGGCTGGATCGGCGCCTTCCAGGACGAAAACTGCACCTCGCGGGCCGACCCTCGACCCGAGATCCACCTCGACGACTGCGTCCCCTTCGAACCCAGACTGGGCGAGTACGTCGGCATTTACTTCGGCACAGGGGCCTACAAGTTCGACGCCCTCACGCTCTTCACCGACGGCGCGTGCGAGGATTATCTCGAGCTGTGGTTCAAGAACATAAATGACAAGGAGTACGCTTGCCTGAGCGCGGATGACTTCGACTATCCTGTCAGCGTCCAGACGTATTCTGATTAGCTCGGACTTTCCGTCTGTGAGGAGGTCCCATGTTGGGAGGGTTTGCCGTTGTTCGTTTGTTGCTGTTGCTGCGGTCTTGGGCCGCTTTCTTGCTGTGTGTTTTATGTAGTAATAGAAGGATGTTCCTCTTGCGATTATGTTCGTGTCCCGACTCGAGACGGCGTAGCCGCCTTGCTGTTCCCGAAAAATTCATGTGAGGCTGGTAAATTGTTGAGACGCTGCATGGCGCTATATCATCGTGACGCTGTAAAGGAAGAACGAAAAATGTATAAAAAAAAATGTCTGATCCATTTGATGAAGTGTTATGTGAGTTGAGAATGGATTGAATTTCATACTGAAAAAAAAAAAAACATCTTCTCATAGTTCGGTTCTATTAGCGTGTGCAGTAAACGTTACAATTCTTGGCGCTGAGAAAATCGTCTCGCGTCGACTGTGAGTATAGTCAGATTAATAATATAGCATCCGTATAGAAAAGCTACATTGATCGTAGATTGTCTCGATATTACGACTCTAATCCAGTTAAAATAGTCAAAAATTATTTACTCTTGGTAGAGATAGAAGAGATTTAAAAATTAATGCTCAGAAACTTAAGTTGTAGATACTCTACAACCTTACAAGTTATGATATTTTCTTACTTCTCTATGAATATAATATCTTTAATATTCTTAATATGCTGATATCACAACATCAAGACTATCTATTTGCATATATTCATATCTTATATATCTGTTGCATGTATTATTGACTTAGCTACACCCACAGTCGGCGCGAGAAGATCTTCTCAACGCCAAGAATTGTAACGTTTTCTGCACACGCTAATAGCGCAGCGATACTTTGCACCACTCTTCATCTTGAATCTCTAAGGTACCAACCAATTGCATCATCTTTTCAGCGCGGTGTTTTGTTATTCAAATTGGTTCGGATGTTAATGTAATTATTACCGTGGAGACTTACGGATAAATACAGTATGTATTAATGTGATGACTTGGCGTGCGCGGTTCAAGCGGGGAACTCTGCACACTTTCCTCTCAGAGACTCAGACAGACTCGACTGGTTTCCGCTATCGCTGGGCTATTCTCCTAACGCCAGCGCTACAATTTAGTGTCTCTATACCTGCCGAGAGCCGCTTCGACCCTGAAGATGTGCTTGCTGTTACATAATGGGCAGTGGTGACTAAAAGCTGGGGGTAAGCTCCGAGCTAGAGATCCCAACCTACGACAAAGTCATCACAATTCCACGATCGTACGATAGCTTATCCTTCAAGGTACGGTATCATGCATGCGATTGTTCGGAAGAAGATCGCTATCAGAAAATTCCTGGTATCAGGTGCAGCTTTACAGATCGTCGCTGAGGCGATTAGATGCCATATACGAGATGGACTCGGGGTTGTTGGGAGACGAGAGACAGCAAGTGAGGTGACTTGAGGGGTAAGGAGGATGTAATGACCGGTATGAGGTATGAAATACCTAACGCATTCTCTTATGCTTTTCTCTCGGCTACTTTTTCGCCTGTGCGACCGAAAGTCTCTTGGACGTAGCTCAAACTATCGTCTACACAGTCTGTTAGACCCCTCTGTCTCCTAATCATATTCTCAGAACACTCTTTATTATTGTTCGGTGTTCTCTCTCTCTCTCTCCCAGTCTGCATGGAATACAACATCTTTCAAATATGGCACCCCAAACCAACATTCCCGTCGCCGCCAACGTCCTCGGTATGATCGGAACTGTCTTCTGGTGCATACAGTTGGTACCGCAGATATGGTACAATTGGAAGCAGAAGAAAACAGATGGCTTGCCTGGCTTGATGATGTTCCTGTGGGCTATTGGTACTTCTCCGAATGCCTGTTTGGTCCGACCGTTCTGACGTAGCAAACAGCTGCTGTACCCTTTGGAGTATATGCAGTTGTTCAAGTATCTTTTCCTGTAGAGGTGTGAGGTTGAATGGGAGGCTGACGTCTCAGAACTTCAACATACCAATCCAAATCCAACCCCAGGTCTTCTGCGCACTTGCACTGGTCAGCTGGGTGCAAATTTTGATATACCATAAGTAAGCATCTACGCCAGATTAGTTGTACAGAATTATACGTTGACCATAGCCGTATCTAGCAAATGGACGACATCAAAAGCCTCTTTCGTAGGAACGGCAGTCGGTGTATTATTCGGAGGAGTCCAAGCTCTTCTGATTCTCACCCTCAGACCGCTTTATGACCGCCAAGTTGCATGGCCCATCATGATCGTCGGCATCGCGGCTGCGATCTTACTCGCAGCAGGTCTTTTGCCTCCCTACTTTGAGCTCTGGAAACGATCAGGGCGGGTCATCGGCATAAACTTTGTATTCTTGACCATTGACTGGCTGGGAGCGTTCTTCTCCCTCATGGCCTTAGCGGCACAAAATGCATTCGACCCCCTAGGCGGATGTCTTTACATCGTCTGTATTGTTATTGAAGCTGGTATCTTTCTCTCCCACGGTATCTGGCTATTCCGCACTCGCAGATCCCGCGCCGTAGCGAATGCCGCTAGCCGAGACTTGGACGAGGCGCCCGATTTAGACATTTGCGATGTTGAAGTAGCGAGAGACGATAGTACAGCAGCTTCCAGAGATATCGAGCGTGACGGAATTGCCAGGAGGGGCAGTCTAACTGTAGCGGAGGATCAGGAAGGGAGGAAGATGTCTGTGTTGCAACGTATGAAAGATGGTATTAGTGGGGAGTCGAAGTCCAAGACACATGTCGAGGTAAAGTGAGAGGGAGTACAGCTGGAATCAGTGAAGTGGTGAAGGAGATCGACTATGGGACTATGAGAAGGGGTTAGCTGCGGCGTGGACGAGGCCAGGTTTCGAGAGTCAGGACACCAGCACGGCTTGTTTCAAGGGCCCACAGTGGTGGTATGAATTAGGACCTTAACAAGTAGCTAAAGGTTCTTTCTAAGATGTGAGTATGATCTTCTTGATCTGCGCCCCTTCGGAGACTTAGATGATGACAGCTGAATTTGTAGAACACTTGCCTTTGGCTACGCCGCGTCGGGGTCAACACTCACCGCTGACTGTCATGTACCCCCTTTACAATATAGATGGAATGGGTTTGGCTGACGATAATCACGCGAGAAGGATTATAACGGTAGCAGAACGCAAGGATTGGCGCTCGAGGGGCACAAGAGGGGACATTAAGCGCCACTGAGAGCATTTCTATTACTCGAGATATCTCATGTTCTCTGTCTAATCGCCGGCTGCACAGTAGGTGAGGAAATCGGAGTGCTCAACGATCACAACGGCGCTGCTACCGCTGCTTGAGACAGTGTACAAAGGAACCTGATGCCGTGATGCAGGAATTACATGATGGAAGGAAGGCAAATAAAGATAAAAGCAGAAGAATCCCCTTGGGAAGACAAAACAACAGAGAAGCTGTCGACGGCATCTACCCGTTATCCATCAACTCTCTCAGGACATTACCCTCCCAAACACTTGCTGGGAAATTGTAGGCACCGAGCACAAAGAATCAAAACTCCGTCGAATGAACTGATCGGGCTTTGTCCAGGGACATAATGCATCTGTAAGATGATAAAGCTTCTTTATTCCAGGCTGCCTCTTTCATGCAGATTTGTGTTGAGACCTGAAGCTGCTCCGAGAATTTACCAACCCCCTCTTTCTCGTCGACAACACCACAACAGTTTCACTCGGGAAATTGCCAGCATGACTAATCTTTCTTGACACTCGTTCCTCATCACATAGATCTTCACAGTCCTCTTATTCCTTCCTTTCCTTCCTTCCTTGCCTTCCTTCTTCACACACACACACAACTCAACCATCATACACAAACGTACTACTTCCTGCTCTTTTCCATCCCCTCCTCACCTACTCGATCATCAGCTCACTGCAACCTGATCTGATCGTCGGCAAGGTCATCATCGTGATCGACGCTAAGCCCACACACACGCGCACACACACGCACACGACGTTCCAATCATACATCACGCTCCTCCATAACTTCCATCCCGCACAAACTCATCTCCTATCCTCACCGCCTCTACCACGCTCAGTCCAGAGCATCTTAGGGACGTCACAGGTGCTCATCACTTCCACCGAAGCAGATCTGCACACTCAACACATCTTCTGCAACCTACGCTTCCACCCCACCAACACTCACTGAAAAACCCTCCACCGATATTTAATCATGCCTTCACAGATTATGAACATCGCCCAGAATATGTTGAGCGAGATTTTCAAACACCACGAGATCATCTCACCCGCTGTCCAAGATGCCAACAATCTTCACCTCCTGCAAGAGTCCGAAATCGACTCCGAACTATACATTCCGCACGGCATCCCTGATCTCTTCGAATACTCCGAACTTCGCCGCAAAGAGCAAACTTTGGATGAAAATGCGGTCGCGACATTTCTTGAACACCTCTCAGGCAAATTACCCGAGCTCGGCTTACCTGAGCTGGGTGGTCTGGTGGTAATGGCCTGCGTGGTCATCTACCTTCTGCGTCCTATCATCGGTCCTCTGCTGTCGTCCGCTTGGCGAAAGCTGAGTCGACATAGGTATGGGCGGATCGGTGAGCACTCCCTCCCAGAGACCGTGTCTATACCGGTTGCGGAGCTGAATAAGCTGAGAGAAATACAAATTACACTTCAAGTCTGCCTTGATGAATTCAAGACGCGTCAAGAAGATATGTTGACCGCGTTTGGCGAGTCAGAGGACTACGCTGAGCAATTGGAGGACGAGGTCCAAAAATTGAAGCAGCAGATCATCGATGACGCCACCCATCACGATGCTTGGGTCCAAGGACTGAATAGCCAAATCGGTTTCGAGAAAGATGAGAAAGAAGGTCTTCGGAGAGAGAGAGAGACACGCTCCGTTCAGCCGGACGCGATCTCAAGAAGAAAGTGAGAGAACTCAAGGCGGACGTCCAGAAACTCCAAGATGATCGTGACGAGCAACGGGAGAATGCTCAGGACGTCCCGGCAACAGACACAGAAACGGAACGCGACGAGGATGACGACGAGCAGAAGGAGAGAGTCATGGAGCTCCAACGAGAGCTGTACGATATGACAGAAGCCCGGGACAATCTCCAGACCCGGGTTGACCAGCTGGAGATGGAGAATCGACGTCTCCAGTCACCATTACAAGTAGGAGAGCCAAGAGTCGCAGCCGACAGCGTAGACGAAGGTGCTCCACTTCGACGCGTGAAGTCAGCACCCCTGTGGCTGCCAACTCCACACCACGGCGACACCTTTGACCCTCTATACGACGTCTCAGACTATGGAGATGACGATGGTGACGAGTCGCACTCACCAAAAGTTCCCGAAAAGTCACCTTCCTCAGAGTCAACCCAAAAGGACGGACAGAGAACCGCGGATCTGCCAGTACTGGAGCCACCGCCAAAGCCAACATTCATCCAATGGAACGGCAAGGCTTACGAATCAATCCCTTCTGTAGGTCTAGAGCGACCTCTACCTTCTATCCTCACGCATGATCAAGCTCAAGTTACGTCTCAGCAGGAGGACAGCTCTTCAGATCAAGGTCGTTCTACTTCTCTGGCTCGTGACAACACGTCTTTCTCCAAGGCTGCGGGTCCCGGATCAGCGAAGAACGCACATATCCGGAAGCTCAACAAAGAGGTAAAGAGACTGGATTGGAGGAGGAAGAGCGGGATGCCGCACTCGGTAGAAGATGAAGAAGGCGTCGCTGCTCCCGACGATGTTTTAGGTAAGGATTCTTCCCTTGCCTCCTAAGAGATCGTATGACCCAGCTAAACTTTCCCAGATGGTATGTACTTTGATCAAGTCACTCAGTTCTTGGAATTGCCCCCCATTTCTTGCGCGCGAGGAAGCATCTGGGGAGCATTGAATGACATTCCAAACCCATTAGAAAACATGTCGATTCCCTCAAGCCCATCAAGCTCACTCGTCGAGACATGCCGGGGTACCAGCAACGAAAAGGCAGGTACTTCGGAAACGTCTGTGAACGAGGTTCAGGATGAGGTGGAACACAGAGAAGATCAGGCTGGTGGATCAGCAACAGCTCCAATGGCTCCCGTGGAAGAGGATGTGTCTGCCTCCGCCGTAAGTCAACAACCACAGGAAGACAGCGAAGCGAGTGTGACTGCGAACATCCGGGATGAGATGAGCCCAGCCATCGCAAAAGATGGCGATGATAACTCGTCAAAGACGGGTAGTGAAACAGTGGAGGCCCCGAAGGAAGCAGTGACCCAAGAAGACTCGGATCACGACAGCTCTGCAAAGACAGAAGCTGATGAAGAGTCCGGGAGCGAGGGAGAGTGGTCTGATGAAGAGGACGAAGACAATGAAGGAGAAGAAGCAGAAGAGGATGACGAAGAAGAAGACGGCTCGCCCATGCTAGGCCACCACAAAGTGACGCGCGGCCCAACAAGTGGCCAAGAAGATCACCATGATCTGCCGATGCTCGGCCACTACAAAGTGACTCGCCCAGGAGCTGATGAAGAGTCCGGAAGCGAGGGAGAGTGGTCCGATGAAGGAGATGAAGACAATGAAGGAGAAGAAGCAGAAGAGGATGACGAAGAAGAAGAAGACGGCCCGCCCATGCTAGGCCACCACAAAGTGACTCGCGGCCCAACAAGTGGCCAAGAGGATGAAGACAAAGAGACAAAAGGCCAAGAGGGTGATGAGAAGCGTGCGAATCGACCTCGACGTCCGTCGAACATTTTTCCCGGCATCGAAAACGCCGAGAAGACGTACGATGAAATGGTGGGTGACGCGCTCGTCGAATATCTTGGCAAAGCCGGCACCAAGCCATTGTCACAGTCGATGTGGGCGTCCAAGCCCGACACAGTGACACCGTCGGCCCCCAACCAAGCGTCACCAAAACCAGTCGAAGATGAAGCCTATACACACGCTCGAAATGTGGGCACCAAGCCATTGTCACAGTCGATGTGGGCGCCAAAGCCCGACACAGTGACACCATCTGCCCCCAACCAAGCGCCACCAAGACCAGTCGAAAACGGAGCCTCACCACAGGCTCGAAATGCGTCAAAGAACGGAGGATTTTCTCGAGCGCCACCCCGTGGTCCGGCAAATCTAAGCCACCTGGTGAAGCCGCAGCCTCCACCCGGTGCTCCTACCGCGCCCCGAGGCCACGCATGGCGGAACCCAGGCCCTGCGAGCTCAGGCAGCGGGATTCAAACTTCTGGCGGATTACGTGGTCCGGACACGCCTCCGAGGGTGCAGTTGCCAACTTCACCCTCGTGCGGGCTGGACAACCCAGACGTAACACCGCGAGTGCGGCTGCCCGCTCAGCCGATGGCGAGTCAGGCAAAATCTACACCGGTGACTCCTGCAACGATCGGTACACAAAGCCCGATAGCTTTCGGTTCGCTGTCGAATCCACCGTATCAAGGCTCCCCTCTACGAAACGAGATGGGAGTGGCGTCATTCAAGCAGGATAATGGAACTTTGCAGCAGGGAAATGGTGCATCGCCAGGAGGAACAGCATTTAACAATGACAGCTGGTCTCCTCGTGAGAATGGGAGAGCCGAGCAAGATGGTCGAGAACCCCGCGCTCCAGTAGTCGATCCGATTGCGAATACGGCCAGAGAAACGAGCAGAAGACCAGAAGCGGAGGATGACTTCAAGATCCTTGGCGCTAGTCGTAGAGGCGCTTATGGCGGGCAAGACAGACGAGGAGGACAGAGCCCGCCGGCAAATGGACCCAGAGCGGAGCCAACGACTCCAGTGGCCGTCAATGGTAATCGGAGCCCTGCCGTTGACATGAGAGGTCGCGGTACTGGACCAGCTGGCAGAGGCGGGTACCAAGCAGGTCGGCAGCACCAAGGGCCAGCAGGACCGACATATCACAACAATAATCAGACACCACCTGGGTACAGAGGCGGTGGCTACCGCGGACAAGGACCACCCACGCCACGATCGGGCCCGACACGTAGCTCGAAATCCGCCAACGCTACGAGTGAATCGGTCCAGCGAATGAAAGCGAATATTGCGAGGGCTGCGGCAGAAGAGGCGAAGAAGCAGAAGTGAGGAGGGAGTGAGTGAGTGGGTGGGTGACAGGGATAGTGAAAAGATGGGTGGAGATCGTCGTGAATAAGACGATGGTGACGATGGAATTGGTGCGAATGGCAGAAGAGAATTGAAAGGTTGTTCAGTGAAGCTGGACGGGTTGCAAGTGAATATGGTAGGGTAGTCCAGTGAGCTGGACGGGGTTGGTGAGAGAGAAAATTTGAGACACTGTGGCAGGTTCTCTGTTCATATACGATCCTCGTGTGGATCAAGGTTCTTCGTTGCATAGATTAGGATTATCAGGGCATCTCTCAGTCATCATGCAAACAGAGCTGTCATCATGAACTCACATTTCGAATGGAATTGGCGCACCGTCCCCGTGACTTACCTGAAAATGGAGTTCTTCAGCTACAACGTCCAGCCTTAGTTAGGTATACACCATTCGAAATCTCTCCAAAAGACCCACCTACCTGACCATCACGCCTTCTGAGGCTCTCTGACCATAGCCACCCACCTCTGAACCCCCATCCCCTCCCCACCTTCATACTTATCCAGATCCAACCTCATCTCCCCCACATCCTCGAACCCACATTTCCGATACAGCGGGTGTCCCAAGCTGCTCGCATCGACATAGCATCTCAACCCCGCCGCGTCCGCGCGGGGGAAAGCCCACCGCACGAGTCGCGCCCCGGCTCCTTTCCGTTCGTGTTTCGGATGCGTGCCGAGGAGCCAGAGCACTTCGCCGCATCAGGACACATGCGAACTAATAATGAGGACTTCGAGAGAGAGAGAGAGTAGAGAAGCCTGTCACTCACACCAATGCGCCTCCCGCCTCCCCGCATGCTCCCCCCTCATCGTCCCCGTCATCCGACCAAAATCCGCCATCAGCTCCCCGTTCGTCCCCTCGGGCAGCGACCCCGTCAACACGGCCTCCCCGTCGTCCTCGGCGCAGTATCCCTCGGGCAGGTAGACCCAGACGGCGTACGCGGCGATTTCGCCCGTGGCGTCGTCCGTGACTTTGAGGTGGTGCTTCTGCTGGGGGAGGCGGTACTGCTTTTGGTGGGACGACGTCATGCCGTCGCGGAAGTCCTTTTCGTACATTTGGAGCAGGGCTGCTGGGGGCACGTGGGCGAAGGTGACGCGGTTGCGGGGGATGGGGGACCAGATTGCTAGGGAGGCGCGGGCGAGCTCGGGGGCGTCGGTGGGGACGCAGGGGGAGAGGGTGAGGGACATTGTAGGGGGCGGGGAGGAAGGGGATGTAATGTGTAGGGATAAGAGATGCGGTTGGTTTTCTTGAAGGAAATGCTGTTGTGCTGCAGAATGGAAATCGAAAAGCTCAATATCGTATGTAAAAGCAGGTCAGATGCCAGACAAACGCAGAACAACGCGGAAAAATCCGAATATACAGCTTGCCGAAGAAAGATACCTGACTTCATATACGTACCATCCAAACGGCAAAGATTGTAGCCAACAGCCATGAGTCACGAAAACCCGGATACGCTTTCCCCTTGGTGGTAAGTGACAAACCGACGGCCGCCAGCACTTGAACTTATCCATCCCAACCCATGCCAGCCTAGTCGAATCAGCCTCTACATGCAAGTGGACATAGCTCGAATCGCTTCAAATGACAAAAGCCGCTCGAGCGAGACGAATCGAGATGAGTGGATGATGACTCGGGCGGGGTACATCGACGTCCTGTCTAAGGTAGCCACCAACCTCAAAAGTAACCACAATCCAGACTCACGCCCCGCGCCGAGATACTGATTGATAACGCCGTCAATTACCTCGTCCCCAACAACCGCATCCTCCACCTCCCCACCCCCCGCTCCGCCTCTCCGCCAGCCCCTCCCACCTCCCACCTTCGACCCTCGCCACGCACCCACCATCCCCCTTCCCCTCTCCCTCTCCGGCTCTCCGCCCTCAATCGCCCAAACCGGTCTCTTCTTGACCCCGAACGCCTGACGATCAAGATCAAACTGCGCCCGTTTCTACGGATTCAGGATACACTATTGCCCCAAGACGCTGGCGAAGCGGTGTTTAAAGGCTATGCGAGCGAGGTCGAGTCCTTTTCGTGAGGTGAGGGCGTAGTGGGAATATATTGGCGCTTGCGGGGCCGCGTGGTTTTTGCGGGATAGGTTGAGGAGGGGGAGGAGGGGAGTTGGGGGTGGCATTGCTCTGGAGGAAAGGAGGGGATATGCTCTGGGGGGGGGTATACGCTTACCGAGAGGGTGCGTAGGGTGGAAGGGGCTGGCGGGCGTTGGGGGATTGGAGGGTATAGGAGCGCTGACGGTGACGCAGGGAGAAGAATATGCTTGCTACGACTGAGAGGGGTATGGGAAAGTATGGAGGGGCTGAGGGGTATATGGAGGTCAAGTGTAGATTGGGGGTAGAGGACTTTGGCATGGTTCGAGCGGGTATCGTAGATGAGGCGAAGTATACGACCATTGGTCAGAAGCTGTGATTGATGGATGAAGATGATTGGAAGCGGTTCAGTCTAACAATTCAGACAGAGTGATAGGACTTTCGAAGAGCTGTCCTTATAAAATATCGTACACGCAAGAGGACGAGGCTGAAAACGCTGAGATTGGGTTCTGTTTAGGCGCTGGTAATCATTTGCATTGCTCTCTCAACCACTGGCTACCTATTGGGCCTGTCATAGCCACAGACGAACTGCACAATCCCCGTCATAATATCAATATCAACTCAAGCATCTATCTCCGATACCCATTCAACTTGTCTGACCTCAAGATCCCACACCGTAGACCATCGTTCCAGTATATAAACTTCAAGAAGCAACGACTGAAAAAAGAAGGCGGACCCTCCTAAGCTATTACATACGGCGCCGCGAATACGACACAGCCGAGCAGTACGAGCTATCATACAGCCATTGCAGCCTGCTGGCGCTGTCTGTCAGTCTCTTCTTGTTCTCGTTCTCTCTCCAATGTGTCCTCTACTATGGGATCCTCGTCGGTCTCCTTCAAAATGTAGTCCTGGACTTGGAGATCGGCCTCCTGGTCGTCGCAGTAATTGAGCATGAAGACCTTCAATCGAGGGAAATGAATCGTTCGCAATTGGACTAATGCTGTAGACCAATCGCTCCCAGTGATGGTAACAAAGTGAAAATCGACCTCAATGATAGTGTTATTGTGCAGGCGAAAGAAGCTAATTAAAGACGCAAGAGTTGTGTCATAATGTTGCACATTTAGCTTCTTTATGTGATTTAATCCATGATAAGGCATGACACGGTCCATGGCAGGTTTGGACAGATCTAAAAAGGGGTGGCCACGTATTTCGCCCAGGGTGACAGTCTCAAGGCACCGTGCAAAGCCCATCAACTGCTGCAGTGCCGCGACTATTTTCTGCAGATTGACGGGATCATCTTGTTCGAGCAGCATCTCTCCAATTTCGAGCTCGCGCACACCGCAGAAAGCATTCCTGCAGATCTCGAAGGTTTCATCGCAGAAGGTTTTTGCCAATGCTTGGGCCGATATTTTGGCTGGACGGCTATAAGTATTCATGGACGGTGGTAGACGAGGCCTTGCAAGAGATGCAGCTGCTGTGTAGTCCGCAACGCTGCCTGAGTGGCTGCTGTATGAGAATTCCTCGTCGTTGCCGAGCTTGAAGACCCTTATGTTCGCGGATGACGCTGCCAAAGCCTTAATGAGAGTTGGTAAAGTGTACCGACAGTCGCAGGTTATCAAAGTTTCGGCCTTGAATGCGCCGAAAGCGTGTATCAATTCGTTAGACCCGATGGCAGTGTCCCAGTAATCGACATGGACGATTTCAAGGTGAGGGAGCTGCGAGAACGCTCTCGACATAATTTTGACATCCAAAGATTCCAAGGCAAGAACGCGCTGTGCTTCGATATAGCTTCGGTGTGCTGACGTATGTTTGGCCAGAGCGAGGGCATGAACACTGAGCGAAGCTGGCTGATATTCAAGCCAATCTTTGACTTTCCTTTTGTAAAGGTTGGGTTCATTATATTCGATGAATCTGATTGGCGAGAACACAATTCGTTTCGGGTATTGGCAGAGCTGAGAGTGCTCAGAAATGGCTGTGAGTCGCTCCAGACTTCGGACACTGATCCATAAGGGGATGACCTCGAATAAGAAAGGAGCAGCTGCAGCCGCGAAGGCTTTGTTGACAAGGCGCAAGGGTTCAAGACTCTCGTAGGCGACTTTTTCGACGATGAGACGTACTATTTCTTGCGGGATTCGATCCATTGCTCATTGCTGAAGGATGGTGTGGACTCTGAAAGGCCAGAAAGAAGAGGCTCGAATGGAAAAATTTGAGCAAGGGCGCGACGCGCTCTAGCACGATGATTACGTGATTAGCGTATCCGCGTACATACTAGCGTACGAGTATGCGAAACGTTACAATTCTTGGCGCTGAGAAAATCTTGCGCCTATTGTAATTTGTGGATATACTTAAATCAACGAGTAAAAAAGACATATATAGAAAAGTTATATGAAAAGCACGCCAGAACCGTGTCGGTCCGTCCTCCTCATTCGTGTTTCTATGAATGCTGCACGTAATCCTTTCAATCCTTTCCTTCTACCTTCGCGATACGTCGGGTACGACTTCCCTTTTATGATCTCTCAAAGATAACGAGAGAACAGGACCGAGCAGGGAAAGGACCCCTCGTCTGAGGAAATCAGAGGAAGCCATGTCTTGGCTCTGAGCACAACCGTGGGCCTTGTATTAATGCGAGACTTGTGGAAAGTGGAAAAGGGTTGTAGAGAGTACTAGCGTTCAGGACATTGATGCGCGGAAAGGACTTGGGACGGTCTGCACAAGGCCCTGAAGCAGATTTTGCACGGCAGGTGCGTTCGTTGGGTATCTCAGTGGAAGCATGTCGACATTTCGTGTACTCTCCCACGTTTTGGAATGTGGATAGAAGTCGACGGGCTCCATTATGTGGAGTCTAAGCGCGAGAGCGAGACTTGGTATTGAACCTCGTGTAGAGCAGCAGTCGAGTAATTAGTACCTGCAAGGACCTTTTTATTAACACTTAGCCTTCCACCAGTGAGGTGACATAGCTTCTGCTTTTAAGAACTCATTGCTCGGGAACAGTCGCTGGCGCAGCAATACCTAATGGGAAAGGAGCATAGAGGGCTGGCTCGAACTTCCAAAGGCCAATGTCCACAGTCCAACGTTGATCCCTGTAACTGCCTGTTAGCCATTCCCACCATGGTGGATCACTCCCTATAGTCTTATGCTATTGCCGTGACGGTCTTGTAAGCGGTAGAGATGTTGACTGCGCCTTCCCCAAGCATTACTAGGAACTCGCATCCTCTATAAAGGCGCCTCCGCTGCTCATTTGTTTACCTTCTTATATCTGTCTCGAGAACATTCTTCAGTGGCCGTAAACATTCCCTTGAATACTCATCCTTACCCATGAAATCCTGCATTACGATCCACTCGATTCTCTGTTCTTGGCACACTTCTTCTTTGCGGGATCCCTTCTGTGCTGCAGAGGCCTGCTGCCTTTGTTTCCTAAGATGCGTTGCACTTTGGACCATCGACAACATATATATGTTCCTGCTGGCTGTGTAAGCACTTGACCTTCTCCAACAGAGACCCTTTTGTGACATGGTACTGATCGTTAGAAGTAGCAACACCCGCAAGCCTTCTTGTCCCTCCCTCCCACTCCTCAAACCAGTCTGGCTGCACGAGGCCTCCACCATCCTGCACACGCTATTCCCACTGGACGACTCAGAAAGCTCCTTGGTCTTGCAACAATCTCTAGATCGACTCATCGAGACCGAAGCCTGCAAAGAGCCATGCTCAAGGGACAGTGGAGTTCGGTATCATCACAGTCGTGGTTTGAAGGAAAGCGGACACATTCTTACACACAAGGTGCGTATGTAGAGTAATCTACAAGCACGTCAGACATCAAAAAGTCGATCTTTCTATCGGCGAGGGGCGAGTTTTCTTTGCCCCGTCCGGGACTTACGATGACGAATTGTTGTTACGACTTGAGCCCTTGGGCAGTGATATGAGTACCTGATTTGAGGCTCCTTCTGGAGTAATCCCAGTGTCTTCTTCCCTTTTGCCTCGTGTGATTGGGACTGCGGTGGGCTGACCACCGCAGTGAGCTCAACTTAGAGACTCAGATCTGATGGCCACCGCCGGCTCAAGAGCCTAACAGCGGATGCAACGAAGATCCGTAGCACGTATCATCATTGTCTCCATATTCTCGAGCGCCAGAGCAGAGGCCGCAGAGCTATCCCAAACCGTCAGATCGGAGTGGAAGATGGATCAATGGAAAAAGGACAAGAAGTGTTGAAACTGAGTCCTCGGGTAATGAAAGAAAGTGACTAGGACATGTAATTTAGGACGCAAAATGCGCTTTTGAGTATGATTGTGGGGCTTGCAGAGTTTTACTCAAGTCCCACTTTATTCCAAGCGTCTATGTGGCACCCGTGACATACCAGTGGCGCTGCTTTTCAGCGAGAAGCCTTCTGATTTCTGAAGAGCGACCGAATTTGTGTCCAATGAGGCTTCTGACCGGCTGAGGCTATATGAGGGTTTCAAAGTTCAAGAAATTTCTCGCGTTGCAGTCAAAGGCAAAGGCAGCTGTGTCGGAAAAAGTAGGCCTTGCTCTCAAGCATTTCTCAAAACATCTCTCAACTCTTATTGCTGCAAGTACCGCTCTAATAAAACACGGGAAAAATTTAGTTAGCGCAGGGAATGAAACCTCGTCAATCTCTCAATCAAGAAGGTTGGCATGCTTTGCGACGTCATCCTGCTACGAGGGGAACCTGAAAGCCAGCAGAATGTTCTCTAATGTCCTCGTAGCAGTGGAGATAACTTAACGTCAGGTCTCTTAAGATTGAGCATTTGATGGGTGGCAGCTCTCCGACCAACGATAACGCAAAAGAAGCTCAGTCTCGACCACTCGAACGGAGGGCCACAGATCCCGATGGATACTTACCCAATGCACCATCGGAGGACGAGAGGGTTCAAGTTCCGACGAGGGGTCTTCAATGTCCCTTCAGAGCGTCGAATGTGTGCATTTGACAATGATCGCCAGATCAAGTAAAGATGGAGCTGCCACGTATGTTGTTTGGAACCTTTGAGCACGAGGACGATGCCTAGACTACCAGCCAATCGCATCAACGTCGTCGTTTCTCATCCTAATAAATATTGGTCTTCTTCTCACTCCGCCTAGCCTAATGAAGGAGCTGTAAGATGATGCACGAGGATCGTCGACAGTACTCTAGGGGTGAGTTAAATTACCCCACCAACCCCCAAAACTCCGATGGAAGTAATAAAGGCTTGCACCACCCCATTCAATCTTCACGGCTCTTCAACCGTAGGAAGCTCACATCTTTCTTCGATAGCAATCTACATACATATATATCAGTTATGGCTACTAACCCCAACCTTCTAAGCATTCCCTTGGAGATCCGTCGTCAAATCTATTCGTACCTGCTTCCTTCTCACGACATCAACATCGTCAGGGATGATATGGACCGACCGCTACGGACCACCTTGCTTCGCGTCTGCCGGAACATCTACCTCGAAGTAGTCGACTACTACCACTCGACGAGTACCTTCCTCCTCGACTTGGCCGAGCCCGCATACGCGCCCAACAGGTTCGTCAACGGCACCAACGGTCCACTGCTGAAATACCTCCGCCGTGCCCAAAACCTGCAGTTGGTGGTTGGGGATGCACATGGATTCCCTCGGAACGAGGATCCCTGCGCTCTTTCGGACTACGCGCGAGAGCAGCTCGATTGGTTTTATAGAACGCTGCGGGAAGCCAACGGGGACCACGAGGGATGCTGGTTGACGAACCTGATCGTTCAGGACCGCTTCGAGACGCGGATCCCAAAGGAAATCACCGAGAAGTTGCGCGAAAGGGGAGAGAGGAGGAGAGAGGCTCTCGTCTTGTTGCTGGAGCCTGTCAGGGGTAGGATCAGGTCCAACCTCAGGATCGAAAGCCGTGCGTTATCGCGGGTCCGTGAGTATGATCGTATGAATGAAGTGGAGATAGGTACAATGGCCGCACTACTCGCCCACGCGTTGATGAGTCTGACATATGGTGTGACAGCGCCGGCTTGGGACACTGTGGTTGGTGTCACTCGCTTGGATCACGGCACAAGCACCCGGCGTTATTTGGGAGGGTACGATCTCTCATCAACGGAGTCCACGGCCATGAGTGTACCAACAATGCCAGCAACAAAGCTCGACTTTTCCCCTGGAGACATATGTTCCATCTCTGTTCACGAAACATTTCCGCATCATTTGAGCCCTTTCGACACTAGACCCTCAGAGACGCACAACGAGCGGCCTCCTGACTAACTTCTGTCTACATCTCACTACACTACACGGATGAGGCGGTGACGTCTGATATAGGATGGGCGTTGAAAGACAAGCGACTGCTCTACGATACGCCGCCAACTCTGTTCTTGACACGAAGTGATTTCGCAACCGCTTGGTTCGTTTCAAACCATACGGAACATCGAATATCAACCGGAAGAAGACCACCAGACTCATACAATTCGTTTGTTCTTGACATTTATATCCGGTCAAAGCACTCATGTGTGTTCGATCTCCAATCGCTCATCCTCGTATACATAGATCTGCGTACAAGCCCGTCTGCAAATCTTCTCCTTCATCTCTTTCCTATATAGCTATCCCAAAGAACCATTCAAAACCATAGCAAGCAACAGCCCTTCCAACTCAAGCCCTCCCTCCCTCCCTCCCGCCAGCCTCCACCTCCACCCTAATCCTCCCCCGCCCTCCCCCCATCCCAATTCGGCATCGACATCCACAATAGATTAACCACTCAGCAGAGCATATCCCCAACGCCCCACCATTTCAAACACCCGCCCAAACACCCAAGAAACCAAACCCAACCCCAACCCGAGCCCCACTTCTCCCGACAACTCAAAACCTCGTCACCGTATACTCTACCACCAGAGCCCACTGTGGACCTATACATTCCTACATTTCTATATCCAGACTCCGCGCACGCTACATCCTGACTGCCCATGTGCGGGAGGACTAAGCCGGGACGAAAGCGAAGTTTCCTTCTCCTGTCTTCCTCTTCCTTCCCTTCCTTCCCTTCTCCTTCCCATTCCTTCCCCTGCTTTCCCGTGCCTTTCCCGTGCCTTCCCCTGCCTTCCCCTGCCTTCCACTGCCTTCCCCTTTCCCCTTCCCCTTCCCCTTCGCCTTCCTTCTTCCTCCACCCCCATGCCCGCGTTGCACTCCCCCAAAACGCATACAACCGCACACACCAAACAATGGAAAACGCTACTTAACTATGCGATGACAGGGCGAGTTGAGTACGCGCGTGCGAGCATTCCTACTCGGGATAATTGCGTGGTGATGAATGAGAGTCGTCTACCTGCCTACGAACAGGCAGGGAGGGAGGGAGTGAGGGAGGGAGTAGACTACGTGCTGGAGGGGAAGTAATGCTGGGAGGGTCGGTAGTGATGGATGGGGGTTTGATGTGGTGGATACGGACGGGTGTGATGTTTGGGTTTGGGGGATATGTGATGGACGTGAATATATATGATTACTCTGCACGAGAGCTACAGAACAAGGCTCTGCTATCATTGCTGTGATCTCTCAAGCGTCTCGCGTGATGGGTGACGGGGGGTATAGAAGAAGCAAATCCTTGCATAAAGTCGTCCAATGCGCCGCTCTCTCTCTTTCCCTCTCTCTCTCTCAAAAAAGAGAGCTCCTGCCAGCGATAAAAGCCAACCCTGCAAGCTTGTTTCCAAGACGCTTCCCAAATCCCATTTATCTCGATCCGAAAACACCGTCACTCCATGCCTTCCCGACTTTTCTTCGCTCAGAACTTCGACAGCCTGTTCTCCCTCATACGCGCGGGCGGGGGCTGGTTCACGCCCCTCACTTGTTCCTTGGCTTTTCCTTTGTCGGCGGGCGCCCCTACGCCGACGGCCGTCCCTGACCCGTGGTATCCGAGGTCGTGCACGCTCTGGCCCGGTCCCCACGTCGTCATGTCCACCCTCGATCCGAGGGCCCATTGGGCTTCGCGCTTGCGGTGGTATTGGCGGTGGAAGAACCAGCCTCCGATGGCGAGGGCGGTAAGACCAAGGATGAGGACGATGAGCATGACGATCCAACGCCAATGGGTAGACATCCTAGAGGGGGCACCATCATTAGCATGTGATCGGTAGACTTTCGCAGGATGTATCTTACCAAGGCCCAGGTGTCGGATTCGTAGAGCTGTTCGAGTCCTGCTGATTGGTAGTGGTTGCACTCGCATGCGGTGCAGTCGTTGCGGTTGATGTTGTCGGGCCTGGCGTCGCCGCAGTCGTCGACGACGTAGGCCCTGTGGCCAGATCTCCGAAGTTGGGGGCGCCCTTTCCGGCATCAGGACAAACACCTTGGTACCACTTCTGAATGGTCAACATATCTGCTGCCGAACATGAAGGGCAGACACCTTGAACGGCGGCATTGGAGAATAAAGAGGTCAGGAGGGCGGATTGGCAGAAGCATGATTCGTAGATTTGGTTACTGGTGACCGGCGCAAGTGGTGGTGTACAGGAGCTTTCGGCTTGGGTGAGGACTGTACATGAGTTCGCACAGGACGGGAGGTTGGATGCGAGGAGGGAGACTGTTTGTGCGGAGATGATGGGAGTGAGGAGAGAGAAGAAGAAAGGGATGAGAAAGGAGCTCATTGTGGGCGAAGGGATCCAATGTGAGGGAACGGTCTACACAAAAGATGGTGATGAAAGGCGCATGGAGAATGGATTGATGAGCTGAGGTGTAGAAAGTAGAGTACTTAGTAGTATCTAGTACCTAGTACCTCGTATTGAAATTGGATGGTGTTGGTTGGAACGGCTCAACAATGAGGAGTGAAGAGTGAGAAAAGAGCAACGTGTGTCCTTGGCTCCTTGCCCTTTGAAAAGCTGAAGGCCAATTAAAGGAGCGGGGCCGTCCGAGCAATTACTCTATTAGCTGATTAGCTGGTTTCAGCTAGCTTAGCCTTGGCGATCTTCATTCAGGGGAACTGTTGGCGGGAGGGGCAGTCAATGTCAGAAGTAAGCATTCTATAAGAAAGATCTGTGGATACCAAGGCGGCAACGCAGCCTACTCTTCAATTCCAGATGCGAGAACCATGGGTCCCCGAGCGTCCATTCTGTTGTACATAGCACAACCATACGGCCATGGTGCTACAGAGCTAGAACTATCATTATCATGGGGACCTCAGCAATCGCTTCGTCGACAGAAGGCTACGTCCCGTTGGGCAGAATTCTGCAGCTAGATCGTGCATATGTCAGCTTACATTCTTGAGGAGCGCTTGCATTGCATATCCACCACCCAATGGTAAAATAACTGCGTACACACTTACTAGATGGGTGCCGTGGACCTTCCCTCCTTCATGGAGGATTGGCTATTCCCCCACACTGTGTGGCGTCATTGGGCATCTAGACCACATCGTCGGGCACAGCCTTGTTGTGAAGCATCACCGAGATGGCTCATCGTAAAGCCCGGTTCCCCTACCACCTCCTTCTATGTTTCCGCCAGACTCGTCATGTCATCACTGTATTTGAACAGACATCAGTCTCTCTCGCTAAATTTAAATACTGAAGGTATTGCGTATATCATGAAGCCTCCTCTGGAAAGGACTCACGACGTCTCTTCCGTCAACTATCATGTGAGAGACCTTAAAACGTTTGGGCAAACCCTCACATCTGCTACAGCTGCCGCATTTCCTAACGCATTTCTTAACAATCCTGATGAAAGATCCAGATATGACCAGGTTCATGTGCTGCTTCTCCACTGGGAAGAAGATTTGCTTGGAGTCTCTGCAGAAGTTGCTGAGTTACGAGACGTTTCCCTAAATATATACCACTACGACACGGAAGAATGGCACATCCCAAGAAATCGATCTCACAATTCGTTGGTCATGAAGTATCCAACTTATACCTCTTCGGCTGCGGCCTGCCCTTCTTGCGGAACTCCCTGCGTCACTTGCAGGATTACCATCTTCTGAGTCCTCTGGTCCACATACTCTGTCCCCCGTTGGCGATGACGGCATGGATCTTGACAGTAGTCAATCTTCCACCAGCCATGTTTGGTCTGACCCCGATTTCTGTGTAAACGTCCGTGTTAAACGCGAAGGGTAAGAGTATGGAGCAAAGACAATGCATAGAGAGAACCTTGAAGAGGGTCCTATGGGGAAGGCGGTAAAATTGCCTTGGTGGGAATTAGAAGTCTTCGGATTTCTCCCCAGTAGGATTAGAAAATTCGAGGTTTTGGCCCGCAAAATATGCCTCTATGCATACTTTGCTCCATACACTTACTTGAGAGCGCGGTTCGCTGAGAAACAGCGGAAGGGACCTCTGAGGCAAATATAGATTTTGACGTGGGCTATGGGATTAATAAGATTGAGGGTGATGTGGTGGGGGGGGAGAGGGGGCCACGTTGTGCGTTGTTATGTTGGGTCTCATAGAGGCTTGCTTGGCGATATTTGGGGAGAATTTTAGAGATGGGCAAAGCCGATTGTGTACGTAGTAAATCTATGCAGCTGAGAGATGACTGTGCGATCGTTTTTGCTCCTCGGTTGACTGAAGGGATCTGTCAGTGAGGTATCTCAAACCGCTATCTCCTGTTGCATAGAAGCACTGCGTTCTCTGCAGCGGGATATTCTGGTTCAGTCTTGCGACTCTACATACATGTACCAGACCGCAAGCCGATCATGTGACGCTAACATTCCATAAAAAGCAGTCCCAAGGGGAGAAGTTGCGAAGATGTCAATGTATCTTCGTCTGCTCCTCAAATTGAAAATCCTAGGCCTTTAATCCTAGGTTACTCTAGCAAGATTGTTTCCATCCAATGAGTGATCACATAGCTGTACCCACAATGCAAAGGTGTAGCCGGTGTCCGACCCAGACTTCGGGATTCACGGCGGGGCAGCTACCGGCCAACATCATCGCCGCTGCGGCCGACGTCCTTGTCATCAACATCGTCACCCACATCCCCCCCCCCCAACCCCCCGCCCCCCTACCGTTACTGAAGAAGGTATCAAACCAAGAACCCTGCCGTTTCGCCTCTACAAGATCATCGTCGTCATCCAAGTCCTACCTTCCCCGAAAGGCATTATACCAAGAATCCAGCTCTCTTGCCCTCATAAAGTCCTTAACATATTTGGTCAGAGACATCTCATGATCCGCGCGGACGCCCAGCAAGTAAGATTCCATTCCTTGCCGTAGCAGGACTTCCTTCCAATCGCATCCTCGGTCGAAGTCAAACAATTCTGACTCATCCTCTAGAAAGCCTGATATGACCATAACTTCGAGTTCGAGCACCAAGCGCATCTTCTCGAAGACTGACCACCAAAGACCGTCCGTAAGTGCCAGACTGCCCATGGAAACACGCTTGAGTGTGCTGGCATGTCTTCCAAAGAATCCTACCAGGTGATCCTTGGCTGTGTCAACCTTGTCAAATCTGACTGCCGTGAGAGAAGGCCAGTGGAAATCGCCCACCACATGTTTGAACTCCGTAGGATTGATGGGCTCGTTCCAATCAAAACAAATATCCAGACACTCAAGATGAGGGGCCGAGGTCACAAAATCCTTCAACCGTCCATTCTGAAGATATGCACGGCACCTCTCGAGTTGAGAGAGTCCCCACTCATCCTCTTCCTCCTCCGAGCCCGTAGAGAAAATGATACTCATCTCCCGGAGGTGGCGCACACTTTTCCTCATATCCTCGAACACCTCTTTCTCCTGAGTCAGTATGCGCCAATTCACTAGTTCACATTGGAGACGCTCGATCGTCAAGCCGGCGCAACAAGCACTTAGAAGAAGCGAGCGCGTCTGTAACAGGCCAATTGGCCACTCCTCCGTATCTTCTCGCCGTCTCGTGCAATATCCAGGCCCAAAGGTTTTCTTGAAGAGCTTCTTATTTGGCATGATCTGGGCTGACACTGTGAGTTCTTTCAGGTTGGGAAAACGTTTCATAGCTTTGGCAAGCTTGCGATGATGTTGATGGGCGTGACTCTGAAAGTCGCAGAATCCCTGATATTTCCGGAAAGCTTCTTTCAACTGCTGCTTGGTATACTCGTGACGAGGCACGACACTTGCTTTCACGGATCCTCCCTTGTAGCTTCGCAAACTGTAGCGCGGGCCTGCTTCCCGGGACCTTCTCTTCCTATCATGATAGTCTGGTGACCGAATGTTCTCCTTCCAGCTCTCCTCGCTGTATCTTTCAAGCACGTTGGCATTGTAGCTGAGGCTTGTGACGTATTTGGAGACCACGGGGTGACTAGCAATGGCCTCGAGCTGCTTGAAGCTATCTTCCGCAACGAATAGGCGTACTTTGGGAGCCAGATACTGCAGTCCAACTGGAGCTACAATTCTTGAGGCTAGGCGTAGGTTTGCGACATCTTTCGGCTCGAGATGGGTGCAGACGAAATGTAGGAGTTCCGTGGGGAGAGTGTCGATGAGACATTGGGTTGGGCTTGTAGCCATTGGGCGACTGCGTTTTGAACGGACCATGACGACTTATGACTCTTCCTGATACTCAAGTCGAGGCACTTTTCGTACAATTCTGCTTGATATTTGGATTGAGGCACGAAGGTAGGAATTTGAAGCACCTCACGCGTAACGTTGTTGGGGACAAGGTCGCGTACTTAATAAAACGTCGCAAAACTAACAAGTCATGTGATGATGTAAAGATCCGAGCGAGCTAATACACAATCGCTGGTCGAATTAACTAAGAAGCCTGGTCAGTGATATTAGATATCTGTATGAGAGTCGAATATTTTACCATTCCAAAGTCTAGAGGGTCCGACTTGATCGTAACACCGCGTGTAACGGTCCAAGGTGGTCGTCCGTACCGATCTACAATGCCTTTGAAAGGGCTGTTTACTATGCGATATTGCAGGCCTGTATGCGAAGTTGGCCTGCAAGCGAAATAACTAAGGGGGTATGCCATGCGCAAACACCATGCCATGCGACCGGCTAACCCTCAGTCTCACTGTGGCGATGATTGTAGACATTGAGAAAACGACAGGCTCGAACCTAGCACGGTAGCACCTGAGATCTTCCGATGCAGCCTGATTTACGCTTGCGGTACCGAGCCAAGTAATCTAGGTCCGAGATGAAATCTGGAGTCATTATCTACCTGGTCGTCCTCATTTGCTATCATTGTAATCAGACACGGCGTCTCTAGTCCCACACTAGGCCTGGTGCTCTTCATTCTACCCAAAGCGAGTTTGACGATACACTGGGCTGTGGATCCTAGCTGAATAACCACTTCTGTGTATAGAGTAAGAAGCCCCATACACGATTCACCTTGTTTGGAGAACACTGTTTCCTTTGGCCAAAGACTGATCCAAATGACCGCCGCCAAACTCCCTAATATCCAAAAACCCAAACGAGAGCGTGGCAGCCCTATCTCTAACGCTAAAATACGTGGTCGCCGGGCCATGGATCCCCAGTTGCCTCGCTAGTTCATGCAACGCGACTAAGGCGACATCCGTACGCATGCCGTGGCCAAATATCCCCTCCTGCATTTCAATCGTCCAAGCCGTGTAAGATTGGATGTCGATGTTTTGTTGCTGTACTACACGCGGGACGAAGCTTGGAACGGGAGCCTCTTCTTCCAGATTGTCGCAGAATTCTTGTAGGAAGCCTTGCAGGCCGGGCACGCTAACTGGACGCGAACCGTGAAATTCGAGGGCCCGGATGATGACCAGATGTGGGGAGCCGAAGCATGGGCGCAACGGGATATCATATGGCTGTGCCGGCCAAGGGGCGTATGTCAGGTTTTGAGAATGCCCTGGTGGTGCGTTTAGGAAAGGTTTGGTGATATTGATGGGATCTAACGGAAGATTTATATATGGAGACGAGCGTATATTAAGTGCTGCAGACGCAGCGGTAAGGACGGCTAGAACGGCCGACAGAAGACAACGTCTCAACATCTTTGCAATTAAGATAGGAATCCTAAGCTTTCGAAGAACCCCGGGGGGCGGGTATCCTGCAAGCGCTGACGGATTCTAGGACCTGGTTGCGTACAACCAAGACGTTGACTTGATGTCTCGAAAAAGCCACACCGCGATGGAAAGAAAGTACAAATTGTCAGCAGAGACATCTGGGTTATACAGCTCTCGAGCCGCCACCACCGGTGAGGATGAACCCACAGTAGTATAGCGCACGTCTGTGCGCCAGCGAAAGCGCTCGTCCGAGCCTTTTCTATGGAAGCCTGCTAGACTACTAAACAACGGAATAACAAGGTTCGCTTAACCAGAATCTAGGATGTGGACTCCATAATGCATGTCGCTACCTCGCTTATGCGCAACAGCGTTGCCAACTGTCCGCCTCCCGACTGCTTTCTTTTTCGTTACTAGCGAAATCATCACCACACCACCCATTCTCGACCAGAGGATCGCATGTTCCAGGACCAGCGGCATTCTCAATTTGAGTGGTCAAGATTCGGTCCCAAGGAACGCCTTAGCACCCAAGAGCTTGAACTTTACATCGTACATGAAATACTTCGCGCTTCTAGATTAAGACAAGGAGCATCGTTGGGGGCGGAGTACTACAACGTAGATCCTCCATACCCAGACGCAGCTGTCGCCATTTTGTCTTTAAATTCCGGTTACAAGGGTTTCTTGGGGCGGTCCACTGTACATTGGACCGTCTACTTCAGGCTCAGGAGATGGCCAAAACGGAAGTTGTGCAGTCAATGATTTACATCGGTATCGCGAATGATGAGCTGCCAGCATTGCAGCGTCAGGATAACTATAGAACCCCGCGCTCGAGCGGGTCAATTGACGACATAGGAACGAAGTCTAGCCCACCACGTCTCAGTTGGATGCCACGCGCGGCTTGACAAATATTGTAGGCCTACAAGGGCATATACTCTAGAGCTGGGCGCTAGCGTCGATGTCAAAGATAAGATACACGATTACATGGCACTCAGGCATTTCATTTTGACATATCCTAGGGATTAACGTTGTCAGAAAGTCTGGCCACCAGTGATGCTGGGAAAATCATCACGGCTGAAGCATCAGACCATCTCCGGTTCGAGGATAGGGGCACTGTATCCAACCGAGAGCCTAGAGGGGTATGAGCTTAGCTAGAGCAGGTTTTGATCGAATACGAGAACATGTACAGCTGCCTGCATCACGACTCTTTCGGAACGGGTTGACCGGTCGACTATGCAGAGTTAAGGAGCGGCTTCTCTTCTTACTGGAGGAACGCCGCGGATAGCCGGAGCGGAAATGAAGCAAAGTCGGTGAGGACCTTCGTCCATTTTTTACAGGGTCTGTATACGCTCAGTAGTTATTGCAGATTTTCTATGCTAATACTTACGCACACTGGTGCATTAGATAGATAACAATAGCATCTTTTTATTCCTTGTTTGAGCTGTTAGTGGAATAAAAGCCATAGTTTCACCCCGCTAGTAGAGTCCTTTAACACATTCCACAAGTTCTACTTTCGGAGTGGCACTCTGCGCCAGACGGAGGCAAGATCGTGACTTGAGAGATTTCTCCAAGGCCAACACATCCGCTAATTTTTCTGTATTCACTTGCTTTCTTCACGTGACTAAAGGGTGTTCTCTAGTGAGCTTCTGGATTTGCTTCAATCACTGGTGAAGTGGGTCTATGTTGGCTGCGCGAGTATCAGATCCCGGGACTGTCCCATAAAAACTTGCATTCGAATGTGATTAGTGATTCCGGTACGCTGCAGCTTCATAATGCACCTGATTCCTTCTCTGCAAGAAATTCGAATAACCGCTGCGATAGCGCTAAGCCGGAGGGCAAATCGTCTCGCTTGCCTTCCGTGCTTTCGTCGACAACGGGCAAGTGTTAAGACTGCAGTGCGGAGTGTTAAGAGAAATCTTCGTTTAGGTTAGGTATATATCTTGTGCTTGTAACCTCCTACCAACCCATAACCCTAGAACGCACACCATTGTCTCTATCATGGCTGAAACTTTCCCCGATACTGTGATCATTGTCGGTGCCGGGGTCTTCGGCCTGTCCACTGCGCTGGCAATTGCGCGTCGCTACCCCACAACGAAGGTTACCGTGATCGATCGTTACACACCTCCCGTGCAAGATGGGACTAGCGTGGATACTAGCAAAATCCTCCGTCCAGGTGAGAGCCCCCAATTATGGAGTGACTAGAGTACAGTTACTGATGAGATAGACTATGTCGACAAGGTTTACGAGGGACTCGCTGACAAGGCGCAAGCCTTGATCAAAAACGACCCCGAGCTGCAGCCATATTACTTTGAACGAGGCTTCACTTTCTGCACTGATGGGAAGGACGGAGAGATGAACACGTTGTGGGAGCAGATGTTCGAGAACATCAAAGGGACGCAACCCCCCGCGATGTGGAATGAGCTGAAGGATCCGGACAGTGTTTACCGTCATTTACACGGCAAGAATGGCGATCCTACCCCAACCTCCAGGCTTGCGGGTCCAAGGATGTGGGTGAAAGGTTACACTAGCAAGCGATGTGCCACTGTGGATGCCGAGGGTATGGTCAAGGTGTACTACGACCGATGCTGCCACGAGCATAACATCGACTTCGTCATCGGCACGCCAGTAGATCGACTTCTATATGGCGCATATCCATCCGTGGACGGTGTGATTTTGGAGGATGGACGAGAGCTGCGGGCACAGAAGACAATCCTTGCCACGGGCGCATGGTCCAGTCGTCTTGTGAACCTCGACCAACAAATGCACGCAAACGCTGTTGGCATCGCGTACATCAAGCTTTCGCCAGAGGAATACGAGGAATACAAGGACATTGCTTGCCATACCAACCTTGTCACTGGTGTCAATCTCTTCACTCCCCTCGGCGGCTACCTCAAGATCCTCCGCAGAACGACCGGTCTCCGCAACACCACCACGCTCAAGGACCCTGAGGACCCCGCCAAAACCTATCAAGCCTCATATCCACTCACCAAAGCAGATGACCCAACGCAAACGCTCTCGGCCGACATGGAGCAAAGTATCCGCGAAGAGATGAGGGAGATCCTGCCGCAATTCGCCGACCATCCCTTTGCTTCAACAAAATTCTGCTGGTACATTCGAGTCACTGATGCGAACTAGAGTGCAACAAGTTGACAGATTCGCAGGCTTGAGCAGACCACGAACGGCGAATTCCTCATCTGCCCCCACCCCAAGTTCAACAACCTCCACCTTGCTACGGGAGGTTCCCTACACGGATGGAAGTTCTTGCCGCTCCTTGGAGAGTTCGCCGTTGACTCCATCTTGGGCAAGCTTGAAGATGTGCTGGTCGAGAAGTGGTCATGGGAATCCAAGGCCGATGCAAAGCAGAATAAGTTTGGATTCATGACACCTGGTAAACCTAGGGAGTTCCAGGAAAGCATCGGTCATCTGCCGAAAAAGTAAAGGGGCGTGGATGGGGAAAGGGAGCACTTGTGTGGCACCATGATCCGCTTCCTCATAGCCTCTAGATATTTATTTCAACTTCTCAGCCATAATTCAAGTCAAGCACGATGGCAATCAACCTGAGACCGCCAGAACACTTGTTACCCATTTAATGCTTTAGGACCTTCCTATGTGGTAGAGGTATGGATGACATCTTCTTTAATCAAGGATATTCAAAGATATTGGACCGGAAACGAGTACCTGATCAGCGCTACTTAAGGACAGGGAGAAATGAATAGCACGGTTCTTCGTTAGACGCGGCGATCCTCCTCGCGCGATTGATCATGTACTTAAGCGGTATTGACTTGGCAGAGAACACATGTATATAATTGCCACCGCTGCTTCAAGAGAATGAAGGCAGTCCGCTGTATATAATAAGCGGCAGATTGAGGCTACGATTTCTTGCACCGGTGCTCCCGTCAAAGCTGCCAAGCGTCTAAGATTAGATAAGATCTGAGATGCCAGCACACTAGCACGCCATCAGAAAGCCAGCACCTCTGTCCATCAGAACACATCAAGACAATCACAAATATACACGTACATGGGCACATGAAACACATTAGGTGACGTACCATTCGAATAAGCAGCCCTGAGCATGCCGGCGTACCGTGCCATTGATGGTGACGCAGAGCGCAGCGATGGCCGCTCAACCAGCCCTAGCTCATATCAAGGGTCGCGGTATGCTCTCCCGAGCCTTGTCCGGCTCTGTACTGCGGAAATTATAAACGCTGACAGCATGCAGGCCACGTTCCACTCGAGGAAGGAAAGAGGTCGGTATGATCGGTCAAGCCAGCTGGATCAGCAGCGTTATCAATCTGGTCAATACGAGTATGCGCGAAGAGAAGGTGCAAGGTGTACAGGGGCTTACAATGGCGCAGTCGTCGGTGCTGGCATACTCGCCATGCCCTTAGCCCTCTCACGCATGGGAATATTACTTGGCACCATCATCATATTATGGGCAGGCCTGACCGCAGGCTTTGGCCTCTACCTGCAGACGAGATGCGCAAGATACCTAGACCGCGGCGCTGCTTCCTTCTTCGCTCTCTCACAAATCACATACCCAAATGCAGCTGTTATTTTCGACGCGGCCATTTCTATCAAATGTTTTGGTGTCGGTGTTAGCTATCTTATAATCATTGGCGACCTGATGCCAGGTGTGGTCCGAGGTTTCAATGAAGATGCTGGAGGCGTTGGATTTCTTGTTGATAGGCATTTTTGGGTCACTGCTTTCATGTGAGCACTACGGATGATCTATGCTTGCCGTATCGAGCTATCATTGACTAATTCGAACCCAGGCTTATTGTTATACCCTTATCATTCTTACGGCGTCTGGACTCTCTCAAGTACACGAGTGTGGTGGCGTTAATATCTATCGGGTATCTGGTCATACTAGTCGTCGCCCATTTCATCAAAGGGGACACCAAGCAGGATAGAGGCGATATCAGAGTGGTCCAACCTGAGAGCGCAGTGGCGCTCTTGAGCAGCTTTCCTGTTATTGTATTCGCATATACTTGTCATCAAAATGTGCGTCCACCGGCCTTCTAACTGGCTTCAGATACTGACATGTCTCTCAGATGTTCTCAATACTAAACGAGATTGGCAATAATTCGCATTTCAGAACCACCGCTGTGGTCTTTGCCAGCATAGGTGTTTCAGCTTTCTTATATGTACTTGTTGCTATCACTGGGTATCTCTCCTTCGGCAATGCAGTGGGTGGCAATGTTGTTGCAATGTGTAAGTGTCTCTTCCCTTTTCTTTCCCCGCACTTGGATAGCTGGTAATTTGACAGACCTACCATCAATCACCTCAACCATCGGGAAAGCCGCCATCGTCATTCTCGTCATGTTCTCCTACCCGCTTCAAGTCCATCCGTGCAGAGCGTCTGTCGACGCAGTACTGAAGTGGCGGCCAAGGAGGGACGCCGACTCGGCAAATAACTCTCCATCCAGGTCTGGTCTCTTACAGCCACCTGCTAAACCCTCGGCGAAGCCTAAAGGCGATGGCATGGGCGAAACACGTTTCGCCGCTATTACCACCGCTATCATTGTCCTAAGCTACATAGTCGCCATGACAGTGTCCTCCCTTGAGAAGGTGCTCGCTTATGTGGGTAGCACAGGGAGTACGAGCATCAGCTTCATCCTTCCCGGCTTGTTCTATTACAAAATATCATCACCTGAATCGCCCTATCACCAAAGGCTCATGAAAGAAGATGATGACGAGGACGACGGATCCGGTAGTGAGGATGAGGGCCTTCTCGGAGGAAGCAGGCTGAAGAGTGGACTTTGGCGGAGAAAATGGCTGCGGCGGCTTAGTCTTGCGCTGGCGATCTATGGATTTGCTGTCATGATCACTTGTCTGATCACGAACACGTTGTTTGTGGTTGCGCCTCATTGATAGCGAAGAGTTATAGATCTATAGCCTCATCATTTTGCCAATAGACTTATTCAACCCTTTTTACTGCCTGCTCTTGAGCGATGTCCTATGTAATCTGTTGTCATATCTGTACAGTACCACAGTACCGTCTCCACCCCTCTAGAGACCTTTTCCATCCTCAATTGCGCGAAACAATCCGCTTTGCGTTCACGAAAGCCACCTTACGCCCCGTAGAACGCCGTCAGATGCATTTTCCCTTATCACCAAGTCTCATTTTTCCCCCATCGCCCACTGTTATCGACCCTCCAGCGCATCGGCACGCTCTCCACTCCGCGCCGCTCTCTGCTCCGCCTCCGTTTGCTGCATCTTCTGTATACTATATTTCGGCTCCATCAAACCGATCTGCTCCACTCAATCAGCAAAATACTTCCCACTCCACCCAAACAACGCCGCCATCCCTCCCTCCCTCCCCCCAACAATGTCTCGCAGCGGCATTCAATTCGCCAGCCCATCCCTTTCCACCTCTTGCGCCCTCTCCCTCCCCATTCCCAAACCCCCAAAGGAAAATTGCCGAAATAAACGTACCATGCTCAACAACCTCCACGCCGGGTCGCTGGGCTGCGCGCCTACCCCCAGCCAGTACTTGGCACGTGCCGTGTCTAGCTTTATGTCCTTGAACGGTTTGCCCTCTTCGCCCTGCGGGGGCGGTTTCGGGATCGGGTCGTAGGTGCCGAGGACTTCGAGGGGTTTGGAGTTGCGGGCGGTGCTGGAGGGTGGATAAGGGGAGGTGTTAGTGGGATTTTCGTAGGAGGGAGTGAAAGGGTTTGTCTTGGGGGAGGTGCAGGAGAGAAGGAAAGGGAGGGAAAGGGAGAGGGGGAAGTTGGCGCACCGGGCTTGCGCGACGACGATATTGTAGAAGGGGGCGTTGCGTTTGCCGAAACGGGCGAGGCGGATCTTGAGGACCATTGCCTTTTGAGCAGATATAGAGAGAGCCTGTTTCGAAGCTGGGCTCTGCCGAGAGACTGATGGGAGATTGATAGGGCTGGTGGGCTGCAATGGAATTAATTTTACGGCAGCTACCCGGCGCTGGGGCTTAGAGTGAAGTAGTCAGGCTAACAGTTGTACCTCAGCTCGACCATTGCCATAGCACAATGTGAACCCACCGCAGAGGCTGCCCCATGTCAATTTCACTCTACACAATCGGCTTCAGTCGGCACCCATGAGCCTACGGCGATGGACCCAACATCCGACTCCCAAGTCAGCATCGACTTATTCACCGCTGGACAGCAAGAATGACCGCTACGTGCCGATCAGACTCAGGGACTTCACCACCTCTCGCCAAAGGCACGCAAAGCACAGCCTCCTGAGACACGTCCGCGGTCCCATGACTACGCCCGCAATTTTTGCTGGGAGTTTACCCTGACTGTATGAGCGTGGACGTCGATGATCAAGAGCTATCGATATCGATTCTGGACATCACAGATGCTTCCTGGCAAGGGTTTCGGCCGGATATACACGATGGACTTGCGCTCGAGAAAATCCTAGATGCCTCACCATATGCCGGAAGTGCGCTCTACCGCGCCGCCAGGCAATGATGACGCCATAACGATGATTGTAGTGCCCTCTTTCAGTGGCTTTGGTGCAGTGCGGTGATTGGGCATCTCGGCTGCGGTCAGCCAATCCTTAGGCTTCAGCTATTGCTGACGCGGTGACAACTTGATCGGGAACATGCACTGCCCAAGGATGTCAGCAACGGACTAATCCATGTCCCTTTCACCAACTGGCGGAGGGCCGTGGGTTGGGCCGTGGGGCGGTCAAGCACACCAATGGCGTAATTTTCGTCGGTGGTATGACCCGTAATACTGCCTCAAATAGAGGCAGGACATCTGGGAGCTAATCATGCTGCGTGACGTGAGGAATCTTACTTCTCTGCGATTGCGAAGACTGCGTGCGATGAAAAGCGAAACGAGTATCTTAGGAACAAGCGGGGGTATGGGAAGTGCTGCCGGCAGTTGACCCCACTACACCATCTTTACCAGAGCCGCTCCGAACATCAGCATCGTGTCCTTGCATTATTGGTGCCGTTCGAAACCACTTTTCTCATGTACTGTCTAATATGATTATTATTGTTATGTGCTTGCATGATTGGTACCGGCTGAACGTTGTATCTATGTAGTGTCCAGTATAAATACTCAACGTGTCTGTTCTATCACTGCCGACCCCAGGAAGGTTCAGAATCTATTTGACACGATCGCGGCCGTTATAGCAGCTCTGAAACAATGAGGTCCGACGACGCTGTTGGCTGGATCTCAAGCCCTAACAGGCGGGGCACAGTCGATCTCTTGTGGACGTGCGCTTTCACTCTCTTTATTTGCACATGGACAGTCATGCATCCCAATATCCCGAAGCAGGAAGAAGTCTTCGCCCGATGGACCCAGTGGCCTTTCTGGCGCAAAAGGTTGAAGCTTGCTGGCTTGACTTTGCTCATGCTTGTAGCACCAGAGGTCCTTGTTGCCCTCGCTGCCCGAGACTGGCTGTGGGCGAGAGCTTCAGTGAGAGAGATGAGAGAGCTGGGCTTTCGAGATCAGCAATGGTCAATGACCCACGCTTTCTTTGCCAACATGGGCGGCTTTGTCATTAACGCTGAAGTCGAAGGCCGGAAAGAGGTCGTTGGTGGAAAGAACGGGGTGTCCGATGGATTTAAAGAGAAAACTGAGTCCTTGCGACACATTGTCGCCCAGCGAGGAGGACTGGAACAACGCTCTTTGTGTGCTACTCAGCTAGCTATGTTGATCAGGAAACCCTACGAATTGCGTCTCCCTCAATTGACCATAGAGGACTTGCGGGATCGGAGTAAATCGAATACCCTTGCCAAGCTTCTTGCTTGTATGCAAGCCGGCTGGTTGGTGGTCCAGTGTTTTGCCCGCGCCCACCAACATCTGGCAATCTCTCAGCTTGAGCTCGCCACAGCTGGCTTCGTTGGCTGCACAGTAATGACCTACTTGTTTTGGTGGAACAAGCCTAGAAACGCCGAGTCTACAGTTCCCATAGACTGTCCGGATGAGCTCCACTACCAAATCTTGGAGCTGCTGGATGGTCTGGCCATCAGTAATTATCAACAATCTATAGTCGACAGTCTGCGGAAGAGGGGCCGTATGCCTTTCTTGCTTTGGATGAATCCAGAAGGTCGAACGACGACTCGCATGGCCCATATCATCCCGCCGTTGTTTGCAGCTGTCGGCGCTGCCTTTTCCGCTGTCCACATCGCTGCTTGGGATTTCCACTTTCCCAGTTACGCTGAAATGGTTATCTGGAGAACGTCGAGTGTCACGGCGGCAGGGCTTTGCCTCGCCACCTATGGAGCAGTCCAGCTGAGGATAAGACTTGATGGCTTTCTCAACGGTGGTGGGAAGGCTAAGAGAAATCATGTATGGATTGATGCAAGCACGGTAATCGTGCTTCTTCCTACAATGTTGTATCCCCTCGTTCGGGTTTCATTGATCGTACAGATCTTCCTCTGTTTCCGAAGCATGCCTGACACGGTCTACGATACGGTGGATTGGACAGGGTATTTTGGCGTGATCACTTAACGTTCTTGTGATGCCTTACCAAAGTAAGAAGATACTCTAGCTGTAAGCGTATGGCTAGGTGAGAATTGCAGAGTCGACTCAAGTGGAACCCAGAGAGATTGAGGATCCGTCATGATTCCTATCCTTGTGATGTATATATATATTCGATAGCAATGAACTTTGGAAACAACCTCGCGCCCCGTTTTCGAGATGGAAAACACATCTCCTGACGAAAGTGCTTTCGGACACCGAACAAGTATTACATATGATCGTTTGGCTCGACTATGTTTGACACCACTGATATCGACATTCCAAGACGTGAACAGCGCTGGTATCAGCCCTGTCCTTACATTTGGAAATTAGACGCACTGTGATTCAGGACTTCTGCTGACCACATTCTCTAGTGAGCCTGCCCGTGCAGTATGCATCAAGATGATTTACGAACATGATCGTGAGATTCACGGTACCCAAAGCTTCGTGTCCCCAGGTGGTGTTTGCGCGCTGCTTTACACTATAGTAAAAACTTGGTGTGAGCAAGCCTGTACTGAAGGATTCAAAGAATCGTCGATGATCCGCGTCACAACTGCACAAGCTGAAATTGCCAGTAGGACGATGTTAATTCGGACCAGCTGTCTTGGCTAAGACCAACCCAAACATTCCTTTTCAAGGCGTCATTGACTTAATCACTCCTAGACAACGAGCTCATAGAACACAGCAGACATCTGGTTCTTTTTTGGTTGCTATATCCGCGTACAGAAGCCACTGTTGCACGAAAGACCATGCATCGATCGGAATTTCTCAAGAGGCCCTCACCTTCCACAACGAGTCTGTTACCAGGCTGTCACACCCTGGAGCGCCTGCATGAGCGATTTCGCCTGATTCTTCGTTCCGCGTCTTCAGCTTCAGCTCGAGACCAGCCCAAGCTGCACTTCGGCCCCAGGTCACCAATCAGCAGGACGCGTGAGTACCATATTTTCAGCGCCACATCTTCCGCTCTGGCGCGCTCGACGGCTCGGCGAGAGTACATCGACCACGGAACCCCCCCCCCCCCCGTTCCTCCTCCCCTTTCGCCGATTCGACACTCAGCCCCACATACGCGCCCCTCTTCTTTCCCGCCCTTCCATTGTTTCCATTAATCGCACGGACATCTATCTCCCCTTCCGGTCCCAAGGACATTCGCCCGTTCGGTCCCTCTCCTCCCCATAAAGCCTCGCGTACTCGAGCAGGATGCGAAACGTCGCGAGTCTCATATCAACCACCCGCCATGCTCGCCCCACCCACTCGCTCCCCGCCTCCGCAATCTCCTTTGCGATCACCTGCCCCTGGGGGTCCTCCGCAAAGAACCTCAGGGTTTCGGGCAGCTCCTTCATACCCAGCGTGATGGGGACGTAGTGCACCCACGGCGCTATGAAATCGTTGTGCCATTCCTGGGATCAGAGGCTTTCGTCAGCCGAAAGAAAAAGAATAGGGCCGAGCTCAGCGCAAACTTGATAGAATTGGGGGATTCTTACCTGAAACATGGTCATTTTGAATACTAGACTCTTGGGATGCATCAAGCGGCGGTGACGTTCGGTGAAAGTGTGGCCGTCGACGTCCATCAAGAAGCGATTGGCGTACACCTCCGCCGCAGGTTCCTTGCCCTTCCAGAGGAGACCGTTCTTCGGATCTTTCATCTCCTTGCAAATCTGCTCATCGCACATGTCTTGGACGGTGAACTTCACGTCTACGTATTTCGACAGACCCCCATGGTATCGTTATGTGCTTCCCATCGGCCAGAGCTCTCGTCCCGACGCATGAGAGAGACGGGCAGGCTTGCATTGTTCATGTTTTTGACGAAGCGAACTCGCTGCATGGTTTTCCAGTTGCTGTCCTGATAGTAGCCATCGATGGTCGTTCCGGCCCAGTAGAAATGGTTCTTCTTCTCCTCCCATGGTATGTCGTCATCCGGATTATATTCTTTATATTGGCCTTCGCTGAGATTCGAGTCGTATTCAGGGGCGGGTACAAGCAGGTCTTGGAACGAGGATGCTTTGGACTTGCTGAAGACTGGAACCAGGGAACTTGTCAGGACGAAACCATCTGGTGAGGTGAAAAATCCGTGCAGCGTCGCGGCATCGGGCTCCTCGCAGACGTCTTTGGTACGGGTGATGTTCCGAATAAACGGAGGCCCGTCGCTATAATCTACGTTTCTGTCCGGCTCTGATGACTTGCGTGAACGGCTTGCGGAATCTAGAGGGCACGACTCGATCACACGGTCCCATGTCCTGTGCCTTCGAAGCGGATCGAAAAACACGACCTGACGATCCTCCATGTCTGCACGCACCTCTGGCTTGTCGGTTTCAGATGTCTGTGAAACTGCACATCCTTCAAGGCTTCTCTCCAGCTCGTCACGAGGGATCACCACCTCAGGCTCATCATGGGAATTGTAAGCGATATCCATTTGGGGAATGTGCTCCAGGTAATGCTCTACCCAATCCATGAAAACCCGGGAACCTCGTGCACTATTCATATTACCATTATGAGTGACGGAGACATTCTGGTCCTTAACATGAACGCCGGTTATAGGGGTTTTCCCACTTGGCGGAAAAATCGCTTCTCGCACCCTGGCCCGGATTTCTTTGGCAGATATGCTCCAAAAGGGCTCGAAGCCTGCCATGACAGTGTCGTACTCGTCAATGACTGGAGAGTTGGCATCAACGGCAGCTCTGTACACTCGTCAATGACTGGAGAGTTGGCATCAACGGCAGCTCTGTACCAGTGGTCGAATCCAGGCGGAGGTTCCCTTCTGTATCTTTTCTTGTATTCAGTAATGGCCCCCTCTAGCGTCTTGGACTGTCTGTTGACCATGTTGGCATGCTTCGCCCTTGCTTCTTCGACAAGCAGCTCGATCGGATGCTTTTTACTGCCTGTAAGGCCGAGGAGTCCATTATGTTTAGATGGTGCCAACCCCAGCGGACCCAAGGGGAATAAAGCGCCAGGATTGCGCACGTGATATAGATATAGAATACATATCAAACCGAATAATACGAACAGCTTGGAGCGAAGAGATAAAGACGCCATACCGAGAGTAAGGAAAAGTGCACAAAGGAGACGGAAGGATGAGAAGTTGCAGTGAGAAGCGTTGCGGAGGAAATGTGGGACATTGTCGAATGATTTCAGTGACGCTATGCGGAATATGGCGCGTGTCCTGCAGTTCAAGTAGACGTGGCAGTCCATCGGAATCGAGTATGACCATATGAGACCCACCAAGTGTTTCACCTTGGTTGCCCGATTTCGAAACTTAGTGTGGCCGAAGCGGATGTCGACTGTCGGCTATATTGAATTGACCAAGTATCTTGCTGACGTCTCAACTTGACGCCACGATGATTAGACTGTAAGGCAGTTAAGCTAAAGGACTAAGTAAGACGATGAACGGATTTACGGAATCGAAGCAAAAGGGTTTGAATGATTCAATGAGCCTTCAATGGCGCTGCTAGCGCTTAGAATTAATTCAAGCTCAAGTTCACGATATCTTCCCCATCGGTAAGACTCGGGTTATTCCTCTGAACATTTCTCCCAACTAATAATGAAAGGGATTTTAATGATTCATTGTACACGGTAGAGACACTCATTGTCTGTTACATGGCGGCGGCGCTCATAAATCCAGGTCGTTGTTAGGTCGCGGGTCGCCGTTAGGAAAGTTGCAAATCGCAACTTTGAAGTCATAGACCTCGGCCACGAGTCGAAGAAAAAGGCCGACGAATGGCTTACTGGCAGATTGATGTCCTCCCTCGAGCTTCACTCCCAGACTCCACAGTCATTGCAACTTCCCTTCGCAATTTCCGCCATGCTCCGCAAGACTGCAGAAGAATGATATCGAATGAGCAGGCTTCGTTGTCCCATAAAGGCCACAGTGAGTCCGCCATTTGATACTAATCTCAACTGTCCTGATTGACCTCGGTTACCCTTCGGACATGTACCCTGTGAGCGAATGAGCGCTTTCATCGTGGAAGACGTTCTACAGACCGCGTAAGGTGAGGGTGATACTAAGTCTGGTAGCAACACATCGCAGGTAACCCTACTGATCAGCAGACCAACGGCTTTCTCGTCCGTGAGTTGGGTGTTTTGATGAAGTTGGCTCCCTACTCTATCCGCGATAGGGTGCTTCATTCCATGGCGCAGTCTCACAATCTGACCTTCAGGTGCCGCAGGGTCAGAGAAGGAGAAAATGGGCCGGTGTGTGCTGAGATGTTCAAGGATGACTGTTGAGATATTGATGACGGCTGGTTGGCTTTCTATGGAAGAATACTGCTACTTGCTGCAAGGCTGAGAGGCTACAACAACATCATTCGTCGGTGCTGATTCCAACGATCTTCAACGAATCCTTCCACAGGCGCTCTTCGTGCTTTTGATCAAAAGTTTGGCTGACATATCCGACCCCGAAAGTATTGTTATCGTCTTCCCCACGTCGCGCTTCTTCACAGTCCTCCAGGTACTTTCCTCCCTTGTCTTCCCACTCTTTCCCAATAGCAGCAAGAACAGTGGTAGCAGCTCCTTGCTCAGGAGACTTTAAAAGCCGGACGATGGCCTCATTCGACATGATAAACGCAACGAATCCAGGGCCCACGTGTCTGGAGATGTTTGTGCCGATGCCGCCCGGGTGGAGGCTGATTGCATGAAGTCCCTTGGAGCCGTAGCGACGATCTATCTCGTTGGCCAAGTAGATACTGGCAATCTTCGAATTCGCATACGCTGCCTCATGGCTGTATCGTCCCTTTTCAAAGTTGTGATTGTCACTCTCCGGAAGATACCCAGCGCGATGGGCTGACGATGAGACATTGACCACTCTGGAGTGGAAATCACGAGTCGCGCTAGCAAGCAAGGCAGGCTTGAGAAGTTGGAACAGGAGGAATCCGCTGAGGTAGTTTGTCGCGAAGTGGACCTCTTGGCCATCCTCGGTGAGCGTGAGGCTCTGGACTCCCATGACGCCTGCGTTGTTGATGAGTATGTTGACTTTGTTGTTCGATTTCTTGAGGATCGACCCAGCAGCGGCTCGTATACTGGCGAAAGAGTTGTTGTCCATTTCCACCAGCGACACGCGGCCTGCTTCCAGAACCCCGGCGAGAGCAGTTTCGGCCATCTTCACGTTGCGGGCGGTCAAGAACAAGGTGGCACCCGTAGCAGACAATGCTCGTGCCGTCTCAAGGCCGATTCCGGAGCTTGAACCAGTGATGACAATCAATTTACCACCAAGTTTGCCTTCGACACCCTCATCACGAATGATTTGGAGAGCAGTCGGTCGGGCATCTCCGGCGCCCTGAGGGTTGGCATGAGCGGTAGTGTAAGGACCCATGTTGAAAAGCAGATGAGATAAGGGTACAAGTAGGATGAATCAGTGAGTGTGGGTTGAGGATGATGCTGAGTTTGAACTGTGATGAGGTGGAAGGAGGAAAGCTGATGGGGAGCTGTAAACACTTTATATGGGCAGCTCAGGAACTCACTGGTGCACTTTGTTGCTTCTGGCACTAGGTCTCAATGGCACAAAGAAGGGATATGCACCGATAGAGGAGCGCTTTGATTGCAAGGAGACGACGCCTAGGCGAGGCTTCATTCATGGTCTACATGTATCTGTCGGTTACGCCTTCCTACGCCCAAAGGCAAGAAGAAAGATGAAGGGTCCCATGATGCTGATTCTTGATTCCTTCCGCCATGCCATGAATTACTCTGCCCGATTTCAGCGGCCGTTGGTGGTCAACTAGGTATGAAAGTCAAGATTATAAACCGCCCGCCAATCCGCGGGCATTGCGGCCGCAGTCCGGCCGCAGTCCGGTTGATTACGAATTGACTGCAGAGCGGCCGCAAAAAAGTCCTTTACGCCGGCCACTGCAGCGGACAACTCATTCCAATACCGTTACCACTCACCAAAGTATCAGATCACCGATACTTACTCTTTGTATGCGCATGATTATTTTGCCAAGTAATATACTCTTAGAATATCAGAGTAGCTCGACACTACCTCTTCAAATCATGCAAACCCCTAACAGCGAAGCCACCCTTGATCAGGTGCAGCTAGCATGTATTTCTTGCAAAACGCGGAAGCGGAAATGCGATAAACTCCGCCCCAAATGTTCTCCATGCTCACAGTAAGTGTCTTGAACTTTGGTCTCCCCTTGCTTGGCCCGCACCGCAGATGGACTCAACAAAGGAAATAGGAAAAACCTGACTTGCGAATACCGTCGGCCGGAGCCACACCGCAATTCTGTATCCGCATCCGTATCTGCATCCGCATCGAACCGCTCGTGGTTTGGCTTCCACAGCGACGATGATCGAGCAGATCAGTCCCTTGACTTCCCCACCATGTTGTTTCTAGATCCGGGCATCTTACAGCAAGGACAAGTGGAAGTCTGTCAAGTCGCTAGCCCCATACCAGAGCACATTCTACATCTGCTTGGCGACATTGATGATATTCGTGCCACTGCGTCCAGATTCTTTGCACACATCCATTCGTGGATGCCCTTTATTGCCAAAAAACGCTTCTATGACCTCTATCTCCCGTCGCCATTTCAATCCCGATCAGATATTGTCCTTCTCTTGCTTTCTCTGAAGCTCATCACAACACTACCTCCCACAAGTCCGCGGAATACTCGGACCCCACTGTACTATGCCGTGAAGCACTTCCACCTTCAAGTCGAAGGCTCAAATATCTTTTCTCTCCCAGTTCTGCAGGCTGGGGTACTCTTAGCCCTCTATGAGCTTGGACATGCTATATCCCCTGCAGCTTACTTATCTGTTGGAGCATGTGCTCGCTATGGGCACGCTCTTGGCATCAGTTGCAGCGGATCATTGCAGACAAAAAGGGTCCTTACATTAGTTGAGGTCGAGGAGAGGAGGAAGACTTGGTGGGCAATTGTAATCTTAGACCGGTTGGTACCCAAATCTTTTGGCCCATTACATGATAAGTTAACCACTATCATTGATCCAAGATTGATGATGGTTGTAGCTTCGTGAGTATTGGCTGCCCTGGGAGACCCTTTGCCACGGCGGATCCTAGTGCGGATGCCATTTTGCCGGCAGATGAAAAAGCATGGGATCAAGGCGTAAGTCGAAAGGAAAGGCTTTCATTGGTCTCATGTGTACTTACAAATGCGTTAGATTGTCAGCTCAGATGGTCTCTGTACACTGTCTTCGCCATTGACTGGCCACATGAGTAGATTTGCTTTGTCATGCCAAGCCGCCAGATTGCTGGGTCAAGTCCTGCACCATCTCTCTAGCGACTCGGCGACCCGTGACGACGCCTGGATACAATTGGATCGAACCCTTCAATCAATGATTACCGCTTCACTGAGCATGGACTCGCCAGACCACGATCAGATCAGCTTTATTTATAGGTACCTGATTAACCCCTTTCTCAAACCTTACTGACTGGTTCGAAATGTAGTGCTCTGGTTGCTCTGTACACGCCGTGGCTTTACTCTGATGGCGCAAGCATAGCCGACAGGGACCGTTCTCTGCGTGCCAAAGTTGTCGTTCAGCAAATCACCGAGAAGATAGCTACAAACTTGGTCGATCAACAATGCTTCCTCGGTCGCGATCCCGAGGACATGTCGCCGTGGGGTCTCTTTTTTGCATACCACGTCTGTGGCGCCCACATGCACTCTTCTCATCGAGAAGGCTCGGACGAGCCTGAGGTGGTGAAGCGTCTGAAGGAGGCTTTTCTTGCAATCGATGTTCGGTGGAACGCTGCAGGTATGTCGCGTCGTCTCCAAATCTACTACTCTCTGATACCTAATCATCTGGTTTAGGTGTTTATCTCCAGCTCCTTGAGGCACGAGAAGTCAGGAACATTTTCCGATAGGAGGACGAGTTGAACGGAGCGTAAGTACGAGGCTAGCCAAAGAAAAAACGTGACGGATTCCTGAAGAATTATGGGTTTCGATGAGAAGTGAACAAGTCGATTTTGGTGTGATTTTGTGAATCCGTCACCTTATTCTTGGCTGGCCTCGTACAGCGCAACAAACATACAGCGTATATAAAATGCTTTTGCGAGACTAGTCGAGTCTGTCTTTCCGGTGATCTACGATTAGCCCGAAGTATGTCGTGCCAAAAGTATCTCTATGCCAGATGTATTTCCCAGTCGCATCTTCGCTCCATTTTCCCCGTTTCCCCCAAATTTTAATTTTCCTGCTTGGCCCGTTCGCCAATGATTTTGAAAATAACTGTATTACTAAGATTTGACGAGTACCTTACAAGATAAAGTATAATCCATATGACATTTCCGTCGTTGGAGTACCTGGACAGGGGGCTCAGGGGAGAGGATTTGGGGCTCGATGCCAGCAGTGATGCTGGACCGTGGGCCGAGTATAGGAGCCAGATCGCTGCCACTTTCTGGGATGAGATGGTCGCGGAACTGCTTGTGGAGGCTTAAAGTTGGGTTGACGGTTCGTGGTTGGACACAGAGGGTCTGGGTTGAACAAGCACGGCCCAGAGTTACGACATCAGATCAGGGGCTCGAGAAGTGAACTGCCGGATATAGAAGAGACAGCTTTGCTAATTCTAAAGATGACTTCTGAGTTCTACCTTAGTCATGGCTCTCCCGTACCCGCGAAGTAATCATGAGCTGGCGACATGTTCCGCGAGAAAGGCTTCATCGTGCAACCAGAGAAGAACATCTGTGCCATTCAAGAAGCCGCAAGACTGCAACGCCCCCCCGCTTAAGGCCTAAAGTCTGAAGTCAGCGGTCTATTCCTGTTCGTCCTCGCCGATTTCATGAGCCGCGGGAGGATAGATTTTAGATCGGACGGCATCATGAAGATTGCAATACGTTGAAAGTGCTATTTGAAGCCTTTAATAATGGTACCGCTGCTCTGACACTTGCGGTAATCGGCTCGAGCATCTTGAGCAGCGGCCGTTCCAGAGAGATGAACAACATGAGTCCATTTCCGGTCATCGAATCTTAGAACTGGTGGATGAGCGTTTCAAAGTGTGTATCTGTTGAAAACGATGAGTTATTATAGTCTTAGTAGTCTTTTGTACATGTAGAGTTTGCATGCTATGTAATAGCTAAAGAATCATGTAGGATGTAGGAGAGACAGCTATTTATGTGCAGTGAAGCCCATGCCGGAGACCACACTGGTGTGATATTTGCTACAGCAGCAGTCAAATAACACTTGGTAGCATATGCACGCAGACCGTTGATTGGCTGATTCCAACCGTATCTCATCACATCTCCATCTATACCATTGATATTGAGCGCACAGCTTTGTCCCATTGGCCTCTGTCTCATCTACGGACTGCGTCCCGGAGAGCATTCACCCATCCGGCTCCATCCATCTCCCGTCCGGCTGGACGGGCCTTGTGCCTACTGTAACCTTACTTTAGATAACCATGACACGCTTTGGTGCCATGAACGATGATGTTGAGTCTCACAAGATCAAGCCGAAAAATCGCCAAAGTCTCATACTCTGGCAGGGTTCAACTTGGCTCTTGGAAATCAACTTGAGCTGGGTGTGATGGGTGTAGGGAGTTTAAAATATGATCGATAGCATCATACTCACAATATACTATCCGTAGTGTTTGTGTCAAAATTTATACAAGGTACAGTCATACAATAATAAGCACTTAATAAAATGGTGCAATCTGCGAAGTAGGAAGTCCGGCCTAGGGGTGGGGGCTGCGGGGCACTAGATAAGAAATACTCCGATATACAATATACCTTACTCTTCCAAGTCCTCCCAAGTCCTTATTTCCACCTATCTAAAACGTAGACAACACACCTTGGCAACCTTGTCTTCTCCTGTGCATCATCTAAGAGACGCACATCGCCTGCTTTACCCTCTTTTCTAAGCTTGGGACTGGGTATTGTTCAAGGTATGCGGACTCTGCTGACAGTAATCTCGCATCTCTTACTCAGCCTAGGTGCCACATACCTTCGCTTTATAATCCTCATCAGGGTCTTGGTTACATCCGTCCGCCCCCAACCACCCTTCCCTCAATAGTCTCACTTGGTTCTGTCGAGGCCCAAAAAAGCTAAATCATCGCACCCAGATCCAATAGATCGAGCCGGCCGCAATGTATACCACATTTGCCGCAGGTCCCAATCAGCGGAGCCAGCGTAACGACGGTCGAAACGCGCGGTCCGAGGGATATGATAGCAGCGCATCATCTACGCCACCCGGCCCACCACAACCAAAACGCAGTCAGGTTGCTCGAGCTTGCGACTGGTGCCGTCTGAACAGGATCAAGTGCGACAATGACTTACCATGCCGAAATTGCGAGAATGTCGGCAGATGGTGTAGTAACGTCGGCAAGGCTGAAGCACGTTCTCTTCCCCAAGCTACCGCGTACGTCCATCGCCCCAATAGCATTCGACAACGGATCGAGGGTTAATAGATTCTAGTGAAATTGAAAGACTCAAGAAACAAATCAAAGACATGGAACAGAAGCTTCAGGGCCCGAGCGACTCGCCGTCACTTCCAACTGCCCCTGGCTCACTGGCCAGCGGAAATCAAGCACATTCGAAGCCCATGGATGTGCGCAAAGCCAAAGTAAAGAGTACTAAGGGTGTTTGGTCAACCAACTCGAACACGTATCAGAGGCAACTCTACGGCCAGTCATCCACCTTCTTCTTCGTTTCGAGATTATGCTCATTCATCGGTACTGCACTACAGCAGCCTCTTGTTGCCCATCAAATTAATCCACATGCAGCCTGCAAGGTTTTTGCCACACCTAACAGCCCAAGATCACATGACCAAGCTGATGCTGTGCCTCAAATCGAGTACTTATCCCGAGCTCAGGAAGACTATTTTCTCGGATTATTCTGGCAAACCTATCATTGTATGGTACCCATCTTGGATGAAGTGGATTTCCGAAAATACTACGAGACGCTATGGGTTACGACTAGCTCAGACTACACATTTCGAAAACCCTCTCCCCTTGTCGATATTATTCTTGCACTCTGCATGCAGTACGGCATGGCCTTCGTCCCGAGATCCAACGTAGACCAAGCCTCGATGGCGCATATCGATGTTAATGATTCGAGCATTGCGGGTCGTAGCTTCTATCATAGGTGTCAGACCCTACTGATGTTGGAGGCAGAGACCCAATCTCTCACAACATTGCAATGCTACATTTACTCGACTATATATCTTCGTAATGCCTCCTTTGTTAACACGGCCCATAACACCCTCGCCGTTGCCATTCGAGTTGCTCATAATCTTGGCCTCCACCAAGACCCTGCAAAGGACCTCCCTCAGGCGCAAAGGGAGTTGCGCTTGCGACTCTGGTGGGTTGTGTATATGATGGAATGTAAAGCTTGCGAGTCTCTCGGACGACCATGGCAAACAGCCCAGACTTCACAGATGACTTGCAGCTTACCGGCTGACAATCCGAGTGCTGCTCAGATGTCCGGATCGAACTTCGTTTCGCCCGGAGACAATATCACGTGGCTGAGCTTTCATGTTCAGTGTGTCAAGCTCCATATTGCAATTCGTGCAGTCTACGTTGCGTTCGACGAAAAGATTGCAGAAGTGTCGCATGGCAAGAGCGAGAAATATATCTTTGAAGATGCGGAAGCCCAGGAAGAGCTTGCCGAATTTCTCATGCATGAAATGCAAGATGTCAGAGCCTGGGTCCAGAATGTCCCCAAGGCACTGATGACTGCAAGGAGGAGCAACGGGGAGCCTTTTTCTACAGACCGGTCGCCTCTGGAGATCATTCCTAGTGTTCCAGTCTGGCTTCAGCGGCAGCGGCTGTTATTGGAACTTTTGTATCACAACCTCGTCATGACTCTTTACCGTCCATTTATTCGTTTTCGTGCTTCCCCAAGAACTTCAACACCCTTGGCTGACGGACACGCAATCTCATGCCTCAATCATGCCGTCTCAACAACCAACATCATCCACCAAGTTCTGCTAGGTAACGATTTACTCAATGGATGTCACGAAGCGTATCAACATCAATGGACGGCTACTCTATCACTTGTCGGCTTTAGCTTCGGCAACCCCATATGTTCAGCAGCCCCTTCGGCGCGCAAGGCCATGAACACAGTGAAAGAGGTGCTAGATATATTCGGGAACAATTTCGCTACTGCGGCCAGTGCTGCCAACGTGATACAAGAGCTGACAAGGAAGGTCGATCTCTTCATGGACCGCTTTCGCACAGGAATAGCATCCTCTCAGCAGCCTTCAGCCATATTCCATCCAAATGCACGAAGCCCGCAGTCCTTCAAATCGCACAATGGAACTCATAACCCTGATATCGGCAATTCTGTGCAGGATTCAGGAATGCAGTCGACACTCTCTACGGCTCCTACAATATATCAAGGCACGCTGTCGGAGATGGGACTCAGTTTCTCAACAGACCTTTTTGGAGGCTCTGAGAGCGTGTGGCCGGACGGCAATGGCTTCAGCGCGGATATGTGGCCCGTATCCTAGTTTAGATCCTAGCGTGATCCCTCTCAGGTCCTACATAAAGGTATGAAATTATGATATATCCTCGTTTACTACATTCATATCATACTTGCCCTTTCAGTCAACTCCAAATGTAGTCAAGAGAATATGCGCTATGACTATCCCGGACCTACAACACCCGTAATGTCTTGAAGTCCGCCCGGGCCTGGTTCGAGTACCGTTTTTGGAGTATGATATGTCGAATTCGTCGGAAACTCATTCTCATATATGGTCCTCGCCACCAAGGCCGAATCCAGATACGCCCTCACTTGCACAATCTGTTTCTGCGTGCTCCATCTTGTCACCCACGCATACGTGTTGTCGAAAACCCTCCCTAAGAGAACGGTCAACCTCAATCGAACGCGACAAGACTCGAGTGCAGAGAAGAAAAAAGAAAAACAACAACAAAAAGAACATACCATTCTGCGTCGTTGCCTCTTCGCGAAGCTCCTCCACCGACCACTCCTCATCGCACCCTCCCACCACCTGAACGAACGAGATCTGATCCGGGAAATTGAGGTTCTGACTCTGAGCGAGCCGCTCGACCGCGTTGACGACGAAGAGGGTCTTGTTGCCGTAGCGGCCCGCGAGCGGATGGGTGCCCTGCACGTTCCAGTCCACATCGTCCACGACGTGGGCGAAGAAGGCGGAGAGATTGCCGCTGACGAGATTGCTGAAGACCTGGGTGATGTAGGCTTGGGACGCGTAGGTGCAGTTTGTCGCGGTCGCTGTCACGGCGCTGGTGAGGAGGGTGACGAGGGAGAGGAGCACGGCGGTGGAGCGGTGGGTAGGTATTGGTCTCATGGTGGCGAGATGCGGTTATCGGTCTTGAGCTGAGGATGTGGTTGGGAGTTGTTTCCAAGGGTTGGGCTACTGATATGGAGCGTGATACAAATGTACGCAGAACGAGCGACGGGAAAATCGGGTCGCTTGGAGGTCAGATCTTATTCCGCATGAGGCGACGAAGGCTATACTGCTCCATGTAGTATATGGCTTACAAATTAGACTGAAAGGAGGGCGTGCATTCATGGTACACGTAATATAAATTCCAGGGCCGTATGTAAGATTGAAAAGTAACAAGTATTGAAAAATAAAAGCCGGTTGCCATAACGCCGGTATTATAACTCGGGCGGGAATAGGCGTTAACGTGTTCGCTTACCTTAGACGTGCATGGAGATGGAAGCCACCTCGGCCACGATCATGGAACCAAGGAAAGGAAGGAAGGAACAAACAAAGGTAAGTTGTAGGATATAGAATAGGGCGCAATATAATCCTGACCATAATTCCGAACCATTGACCCATCCCCCAAAGATGTCATCACTGTCATCTGGGAATGTCACCCTGCCTTCTACTGCGCCATCCTCTGCTCTAACTCCTTAACTCAATATCTCGTCCCTCGCCTGTTTTACTATTCAATCCTCACCTCTCCCACCTCTGTCCTTCCGTCTCCTAATTTTCATCAATCATCCAACCCTTTTCGCGGCTTTCACCACCGTCTCTCCGACCTGCTTGATGCAAGATGGCCACTGAAAATCAGGAATCTCCGCGAGTCTCATCGCAGGCTCCAACTCGATATACCTCTGACGCCGGTTCGGTCGAACTAACTGATTTCCCCTCTGCAATGGCAACTACCAGCCAAGCCCGTCTCGACTCCGAAGATAAAGCACCGATAATCACAGACATATCAGACCCAGCCAGCAAAAATTTCTCCGATTGGAACTCCTGGGAGAAGCAACTAATCATCTTAACAGCTTCTGCAGCTGCCCTCTTCTCTCCCCTTTCGGCGAACATTTACTTTCCTATCTTCAACACCCTCGCCAAGGATCTGAATGTCACTAACACCTTGATCAATTTGACGGTGACAGTCTATATGGTAATTCCCCTTCATCATGTCAATTGTAAAAATGGACTACTGACGACGTAAGCAAGATCTTCCAAGGTTTGGCCCCTACCATAATCGCTGGCGCATCTGATGGACTGGGACGTCGGCCTGCGTATATCATCTGCTTTATTATTTATTCTGGGGCCAACATTGGACTTGCTCTGCAAAATCAGTACTCTGCACTAATCGTCCTCCGCGCCCTACAGAGTGCTGGAAGCAGTAGCACAGTCGCGCTTGCTAATGCCGTGGTCGCCGACGTTGCCACAGCTTCGGAGCGTGGCACATACATCTCATACGCGAGCGCGGGATCTTTCATCGCCCCTGCTGTTGGCCCAATCATAGGCGGCCTTCTAGCCCATTATCTAGGATGGCGATCGGTGTTCTGGTTCCTGACCATTTTCGCTGGCGTCTTCTTCGTACCTCTACTATTGTTCTTTCCAGAGACTTGCCGGAAACTAGTTGGCGATGGATCTATCCGTCCAGCCAAATGGAATATGTCCCTATTGACCTTCTGGCACCTCCGAAGGAACGCTCGAGTCGGTGCAGACTCAAGGGACAAGCAAAACCCTTCCCCGAAGCCTCCGATCAGAATACCAAACCCTCTCGCAACGCTTCATATCATCTTCGAAAAGGAGGTTGGGCTCGTGTTGGCTAGCATGGCAATCGCTTTCGGAGCGTACTACGCTGTCTCTTCTGCACTTCCCTCTCAATACGAGGAAATTTACGGCTTCAATGACATACAGATCGCTCTCTGCTTTATCCCAGTCGGAGGAGGGAGCGTTTTTGCAATCTTCACGCAAGGGAGAATGGCCGACTACAACTACAGGCGGTATGCAAAGCGTCTCGGCTTTCCTGTCATAAGGACCAAGCAACAAGACTTGACCGACTTCCCAATCGAGAGAGCACGTCTCGAAATCGCACTTCCCATGCTACTGATCGAAGCGGCGGCTATCATCGCATACGCCTGGGTAACAAACTTTGCCACCAACCTGGCGGGTCCTCTAATTCTACTCTTCGTGATCGCCTATAGCTCCTGTGCATCCTTTAGTATTATGAGTATCCTCATTGTTGACATCTATCCGGAGAAAGCCGGTCAGGCGACTGCGGCCAACAATCTATGTCGCTGCTGGCTAGGTGCCGGTTTCACTGCCTCGATCATTCCTATGATCAATGCCATGGGACGCGGCTGGTCTCTCACGCTGGTTGGACTGCTTTGCTTGGCTTGCGGACCGCTGTTGGTTGCAGTCGTAACGTGGGGGCCTCGCTGGAGGCGTGAAAGAGGGAGTAGGCTGAAAGTAAAGGAGGAAAAGAAGGAGGCCAAAAGACAAGAGCGCAAATCTGCGGCGTAGTATTTTCGTGTGCCAAGAGTATCGCGAATACTTGATTGATGATCATGATACTGATCGGCCCCGAAGAGAGATTGTACAGTAGCCGTTTGAGCGGAAGATGGCCTTATGCTAGTAGCAGACATTGTCTGATCATCCTTATAGATGCGTTCATTTAGATTCGCAGCATACTAAATATAGGCTCTGGGATGGAATAGGCGTGGCTGAGTATCGTTTTGAGAACCTAGAAACTACTATATATACGCTACATAAGCTACAATTAAATCTTTCCTCCAAAGCTCACACCATCACATGGGACCTCACAGCTTCTCAAACCTCGGCGCCCTCTTCTCCTTCCACGCCCCGACCGCCTCACCCACATCCCGACTCTGCAACGCCGCCGCATTCCACACAGCCGTGAACCTCAAACTCTCCCTAACCCCACAATCCCTCGCCTGGTTCAGCAGCGCCTTGGTCCCCTGCACCGCCACGGGCCCCTTCCCCGCCCACACCCGCGCGACGCCCAGCGCCCTCTCCAGCCCTTCCTCCTTGCTCCCGCACACCTCGGCCACGAACCCCACCCTTAGCGCCTCCTGCGCCGAAAACGTGCGCGCGCTCAGGCAGACGTCCTTGACCCAGCCGGCGTTGCCGACGAGTTTGGGCAGGCGCGAGAGCACGCCCAGGTCGGCGGCGATGCCGATGTCGACTTCTTTGACGGCGAGAAGGGCGCTGGCGGTGGCGAGGCGGAGGTCGGCGCAGGCGGCGAGGTCGAGGGCTAGGCCGTGGGAGAGGCCGTGCAGGAGGAGGATCGTGGCTGTTTGAGGCGGGGATGTTTAGGTTTTTTGACGGTTGTGGGGGGCCCTGTTGGGGGAGGAGGGTGGATGAGGCGGGGGAGGGGCTAGGAGAGGGTGGGGCGGGCTACGGCGATGTCTTTTTTGGAAATAGGGTGTGGGGTGTATACGTGCTGGTGTGAGGTTTGGAGAAGCAGAATCAGGGAAAAGAAGAAAAAGATGCGAACGTACGCTTCTCGCACTTCTCCACCGCGCTCACACACTCTTGGAACTCCTCAATGTACCGCATGATCCTCACCGCCTTCCTCGCGCCATCATCCCTCGCGCCCTCGCCCTGCCCCTTCCCATTCCCCTCCGCCGTCGTCGTCGGCGTCGTCCCGTTCAGTATGTCCCCCTGACTCGCCTCGTGCATGTCCAGCCCCACGCTGAGGTGCTCCCCGCTGCCGGCGAGGACGACGGCGCGAGCGGAACTGTCGCGGGAGAGCTGCGCGAAGAGGGCGCCGAGGTGGCGCCACATGCGCTCGGTGAAGGCGTTGAGGCGCGAGGGCCGGTCGATGAGCACGAGGTAGACGGCGGGGAGGGGCTGCGTGATGATGTAGTCTGGGTAGTGGCTGTAGGCGGGGAGGGACATGGTTGGGGGCGGGGAGCGGAGGGGGGGCTGTTGGGGGGAGGGTTGGACAGTAGGGCTTGGCCTGGGTGGGGGGAGTTGTGGGGTTATGGTGATGGGTGGAGGGACAGGGAGGGAGGGTTGTGGGAGAGAGGGGAGGAGTGGAGGGGACATTTGGATGACACGGAGTCCATTGTTTGCCTGTTGTTATTGCCGGCCTTTGGCATGTTCTGTAAGGTAAGCTCTATTGACATGGGAGTCGGCTTGAAGTGCTCCGGTATCGAATTGATTGAGAGAGTTTGGTTTCCATACAGGACAGTCTTGCAGTCCGGTATTACCACTTCTCTTACAACAGTAAATCCAAGCGCAAAAAGTCTCGTCTGACCGTAATGCTGATAAATCGCATCTCACCTTTCGAAGACCGGGCTGCATAGGGTTTGCATAGATGCTGCAGGTGAGAACCTGCATGTCAGCAGTGGGTCCGGCCCATGGTAGGTGGGAGCCGCATAAAGCCGGACGGAGGAGTAGTTTTTTCTGGAGTCCAAAAGGAGTTTCGGAGTCTGAAAGGAGTTGCGGAGTCCCAAAGGAGTTTCGTGGCTTTGGAGACGCGGCTAGTGCCTAGCGCCGGTTTATGCGGGTAAGGTACGGTAATCAGGCATCAAGAACAAGCACTGTATTATTACTAGTGCTGAACTCGAAAGTGTTACTAGCTTGATTGTATTCCCAAATACCACTAGCAGATGGTAGCTGCAATCGCAGTTGTCATCGGAAATCCCAAGGTCCTTCCATTTCCAGATCGAGTAAACGCTACCTTAGTTCTTATTTCTGTTTACGCCTCGCGTAGAGCTGCCTGCGGATATTGAGACATTTTCTAGTTGCAGAAGCTTCCATGACAGTGAGCGAAAAAGAGCCATCGCCTTAGGTCCATTTTCCTCGAGCACTTAGTGGTGATCATCTACAACTCTTGCATGGATTCCTCGCAGGGCGAAGCCATGTGTCATCAGGCTTGGTACAAGTGGGGGAGGCCAACCCTTTTCTTGTCCTGTTCAAGCGTCCATTGCGTGTCCGCGCTGATTGAACGGCTTGGAATGCTGTTACTTCCACCAACATTCAATATTATCTTACAGCTTGGGTCTTGACTACATTAGTATCTTCGTCAACGCGTCCAAAGACCACATTATTCACAATATGGGAACTCCTTCTGGAGAGACGATGTCTCCCATTTACAAGACACCCTCTATCGTCGTGGGAGGGCTTTTAGCTTTCGTCAGTCACATCCAAGCTCAAGAAATCCCCAGCCTGCTGATGACCGTGGCTGTCAAGGTGCTTATCTACCAGATCAGCAAAATCTTGTACAACATTTTTCTGCACCCGCTGGCGAAATTTCCAGGCCCTCTTCTCAGATCGGGATTTTACATCTTCAACTACTGGGAAGAGCTTTGCGGAGTACAGGCCAAGAAAGCCTTAGCACTCCACAACAGATATGGCCCGGTAGTACGCATTGGCCCTGATTCATTGTCATTCAATACGGCCAATGCTTGGAAAGGTACTTTCGAATCTTCTGCCGTGCATGAACAACCAAATAATTGATGTACGGACGTGAAGATATCTATGCCGTGAGACCCGGAAAACCAGAAATACCCAAGGATATGGGGTTTTTCACGCAGAATACGAACCGAGTTCCCAGCATCTTGGGTAGGTCTATAAGTCCACTTTTGGCATGTAATCTTTTTTTGATTCCCATCTCTTAGTCTGTAACCACGAGGATCATGTTCGAATCAAGAGGCTTGTCGCTCACGCCTTCTCCGACTCAGCGCTTCGCAATCAGGAGTCGCTAATGACCAAATACATTGAGCTGCTAATCAGTCAGCTGAAAAAGAAAGTCAGCGCCGGCCAGGTTAAGCAAGACATTCTATCTTGGTATATGTTCACCACATTCGACATAATGAGCGATCTCTGTTTTGCTGAGCCCATGAATGCATTGGCTAACGGAGCGTACCAACCATGGATCGTCACTATCTTGAATGCTGCGAAAAATGGTAGTTATGTCAGAATGGAAAGGGCATACCCGTTGCTGGCAGGAATTAGCCATCTCTACAAAAAACTTTTCTCTGGCCCTTCCAAGCTCAACACCTCGAGAGCTGAGCATATGAGATACTCAATCAAGAAAACCGAATCAAGGATGGACAACGACATGGAACGCAATGACATCATGACACCTGTATTCTCCTTCCCCCCTCTGCACCAAAGCACAAACGTCTGATATCGTCTTAGATTCTCCAACACAATAGCGAAAAGGGCATGTCGCGTGCAGAAATTGCACAAACACTCATTCTTTTCATGACCGGTGGGACGGAACCAACTGCATCAGCAATGAGTGGTGTTACCTATAACGTGTTAAAAAACAGGAGGGTCTACGACAGGCTTGCTCAAGAGGTCCGGAAAGGTTTCTCGTCGGATGAGGAAATCAACAATGTCGCTGTGAATAAGCTTCCATACTTGAACGCCTGTATCAAGGAGTCTTTGCGCCTCTATCCTCCGGTTCCTGCTCGCTTTCCCAGACGGACAATTAGTGGACAGGAGGTCATCGATGGCCATGCGATACCAGCAAATGTCGGTCTTAGCATAGTTCAGAGATCCAATCTTTATCACTAATGTACTGACGAAAGTGTAGACCTCGATCGGCGTCCATCAATGGGCAACCTACCATTCCGCTACAAATTTCCACGACCCGAACAGCTATTGGCCCGAGCGATGGCTCGACGATGCGCCACCCGAATTCAAAAATGATGCACTCAGCGCCGTGCAACCCTTCTCAACCGGGCCTCGAATCTGCATAGGCAAGAAGTGAGTCGAAGCGGGCCCGTTCTATGTCGCACATTAGTAGCTGACTCGACGACATATAGTATGGCGTGGCTGCAGATGCGGTCGATCCTATGCAGGCTAGTCTTGAACTTCGACATGGAGCTTTGCGAAGAGAGTCGCAATTGGAACGACCAGAAAGCACGGTTGCTCTGGGATATGCCTCCCTTAAATGTCAAGTTGAGCCATCGAGAGACCTGGGATTGAAGTTGTCTAGAATCAAGACTGCGGGATGCCCGACCGACCAAGCAAGTCAAGGAGCCTGAATTACTCTCCATCTGTTTTCATTCTTGTCACGGAGGGAAGGCGCAGTATCGCAAACGGAAAGTACGTCTGTGGCTACAAGCTTTGACTGTCATCACCTGCTCAACCAGGAATAACATATCAAAGGTTTCTCTGTATCGCTTATTACTTGGAGACCTGTAAAAGCTTCTTTGAGCAATAAACACTTCATAACCGTTCCCAATCTCATCCCATTCCGTCCCGGAGCGCACAGAAAACGCGAGGAGAGAGGCAGAGAGAAGGGGTGGGGGCCATAGAAAAGAACGCGCCCCTATCTCAGAACCAAATTTCATTCCAAAGTCCGATCTGCTCAACCTCAGCCTCAGCTTCCAAGATTTCGCACCTAAGACCTAAGCACCTGCCATAGGAAAAAAGACTTCGCTACATCAGCATCGTGCCTGAGCGTATCAGCCCCTCTTTCCCAACCAGCTGAGAGGAGAAATCGAAAGCGTTGACTAGTGCTCACGCCTTCTTCCGGGTTCGATCTTACACGCAGCATGCATGCAGCAAAAAAGGCCTTGATCCAACCAGTGTGCTGAATTGGCATTAATCCTCGCTGCGTTGATCGCTCTGATTTCTCACGGATCCGTCCAGACGGTGTGCCCGCTGCGACGGGGGGCTCGGACATAAAAAGGAGCTCGAACGCGTACGTGGGAGAAGCGCACAGCTGGTATTTGCCAACCCACTCGAACAAAACAACAACAGCATATCCCCTAGACCCATTCCCCACAGAAAAATAAACAATGCACAGCCCCTTCCCAACCTTCCGCCTCTCCTTCCTCCTCCCCCTCCTTCTCCTCCTCCTCTCCCCCTCCCCATGCACCCCCCTCCCCCTCGCCCCCTCCCCCTTCGCCACCATCTCAATCCAGCAAACACTCAACACATTCAGCCTCGCGGTCGACACGCAGAACTTCACCCTGCTCGCCTCCGTCTTCGCGCCCAACGCGAGCGCCAACTTCTCCGACGGCCGCGGCGAGCTCGTCGGCCTGGCGGCCATCGGGGCGGCGCTCTCGGCGGGCCTCCGGGGCCAGAGGAGCTGGCACGCGCTGTCGACGATGGGCATAAGCTTCGGCGCAACTCCAGGGACGGCGAGCGCGGTGACGTATCTGCAGGGGGTGTTTTTCGGACAGGGGGGGCTGGAGGGGCAGGTTGTGACGACTTATGGGCAGTATGTACTAGGTTTCTTGTTTTTTTCTCCGGGGTGGTTGGTTAGTTTCTTTGATTGGTCGGTTCACATGTCTCGGTGCGAATATGTCTCTTGGAATCAGGGTGGGGTTCGAAGGTGGGGGGTTTTTGATTGACGTGAGCGGCATAGGTATCACGATGAGTTGGCATTGACGGAGTCGGGATGGAGGATTACGCGCAAGACGATCGTTCGGACGGTGAGTAATCACCCTGCCGCTCCTTTTGGAAGTGTGTGTGTGGGGCGCGAGCGAACATCAGCTGATTGGTCGGCGTTGTGCTTTCCAGGGGACTATTGGGAATACGAATATTTTGGGGTGAACGGGTCGCCGATCGGGGAGGGGGAAGAGATACATGGGCGGTGTGCGGGGACTCATTCAGAGGGGAAGTGCCGCCCGTTGGTTGGGTTTAGACGATATGCCGCACCCGGGCACTTATCTGAAGACGGAATATGCTCCTGGTCAGTCAGCGGAGTTAACGAAGTAGCGGGAAAGGAGGTGGCGGCTTCAAATGTTCAGATCCGATTCCGGTGGGGAGATTGTGCGACCGGTCATCTTACGCGAAGACGCAGGTTGCGTACAGTCATACTCTAAAAGGCTACCGATTGGTAAACGAATTATCAGCACAACGATTGCCAAAATGTAGATTGGGCCACTCATTCCGTGGTGCTCGTATCATTGTCCTCTATTCTTCGGACATCAGCATCAATTGGCCCTTTTATAACCGACATGGCCGTGATATTCTCAAATGAGCTCCTCATCGGTCGACTTCTTTTCTCCCTTCTCGTCCGACACAGCACGCGCGCAAACGTTTGTTAGAAAGAAAATTGCGTTCCTCCTTTTAGACCATAGACCATAGACCATATAGAAGCCGTCCCGATCGCCATGCCCAGTCTCAAGTTCCTCTGTCTGCACGGTGCTGGCACTCGCGAAGACATACTGGAATCACAAATGCGTACGCCCTAGTTCCCGATTCCTGCATTGTTTTTTTTTTTTTTTCATTTTTTCATTTTTTGAAAGATAGAATAAAAGATCCTCACATCCGACCAGGCGGCCTCACCCGCAACCTAGAAAAAGACCATAGCGCATCCTTCGTCTACGCCGGCGGCGAAATCAGCTGCGGCCCTGGCCCCGGCATCGAACCCATCTACGAAGGTCCCTACTACAGCTACTACAGCTGGCCCCGACGACTTCCCCCTTCTCCCACGGACGACCGATCCGTCCAGGAAGCGTACGACCTGCTCGACGACATCATCGACGCGCAGGGTCCCTTTGACGGCATCCTCGGCTTCTCGCACGGCGCCACCCTCGCCTTCGGCTACCTGGCCCAGCACGCCCGCAAGCACCCGTACGAGCCGCCGCCGGTCCGCTGCGCCGTTTTCTTCTCCGGCATGCCGCCGTTTCGCCTGGACGAGAAGGACGCGTGGGTGTACGACCACGACGACCACGATCAGCAGCAGGGTTCGCTAGGGCGGGGGGAGCCGCTGCGGGTCCCGAGCGTGCATGTGGTGGGTAAGGAGGACTTCGTGCTGGAGCATTCGCTCAAGCTGCATGCCATGTGCGATCCCGCGCGCGCGAGGCTGGTGGTGCATGGCAGGGGGCATGAGATCCCGGGGGACAAGGAGAATGTGGCGCTGATTGGGGCGGCGGTGAGGGAGCTGGGGCTGAGAGCTATGTTTGGGTGAGAAGGAGGTTAGACGGAGTAGATGGGGGTTTCTTCCCTTTCGGGCAGTTACAGGACAGGTGGTTATCTGAAGTGACAAAGGATATGCTTCGCTGTACCGGGACATGTGGTCGTGAGTGCTAGCATATACGTCTGCATGATCATGTTCTGTTCCGATTTGCTGCTGGGGAAGGATCACCCAACAGGCTAAGAGATAGACACTCGCTCTCTGGCCCTTTTTCTCCAAACCTTATTCTTGATCTAAGTTCGCAACACATACCCCTCTGGGAAAGCAGTTAGTCTGATTTTTCGACGCTGAGTCTATAAAGAGGGGAAAAGTAGCTCCCTCTCTCACACATCCCTCCTCACATTCGCGAAACCATCCTTTCTACTCTCTTGGTTCCAGACCGTAGTACCTCGACTCTTGTATTCAGCCTTCAGCAAACCTCCTTGAAAAGCCCTGGCCTGAACTGACCATGGTCCACGCGGACGCCGAGAGCCTTCGCGGCCGAGAGGATGTTTACCAATGGTACACAGCCGAGATAAAGTCCATCCCACCTGCCACGCGAGAGCTTTTCGAAAAGTACTCCGGTGTGCCGGCCGCGCAAGTGGTGCCTCATGTTTCCGAAGTCGTACGTGAATCATTGTGGCCCATCACTCTTTTCTCATTGCACATGCTGAACTCTGCTGGGACCACCAATTCATTCATGAAAACGAAGCTTTTTTGCTTTTCGTTTTGTTGCTTGGCCAATAATGACTGACTCTGTGTAACAGCGTGATCGTGCCTTCCACTCCTGGCCCTACCCCTGCATAGGCCAGCTCCGGTTCCTGAACCTCGCGCTGCAGAAGCATCCACTCTATCCCGCCATCCTGTCCCGTCTCACCCAGGAAAACCACACCCTCCTGGACGCGGGCTGCTGCTTCGGGCAGGAGCTCCGCAAGCTGGCCTTCGACGGGGTCCCGCCCAGGGCGCTGTATGGTCTCGACCTCGAAGCGGATTTTATCGATTTGGGATACGACTTGTTCCGTGACCGCGCCAGCATGGGGGATGCTACGTTCATCGCGGGCAGTCTTTTGGGTGAGGCGGCCGGCTTTCCGCAACTGGAGGGGAAGATTGACATCGTCAACGCGAACAGCTTGTTTCACCTTTTCACCTGGGAAGAACAGGTCACGGTGACGTGTCGGTTGGTTTCATTCGTGAAGGGTAAGGCCGGGTCGATGATTTTGGGAAGGCAGGTTGGAGCCATGGAAGCGGGCGAGTACCGTGGACTGAACGAGGGGGCGACCACTTACCGGCACAATGTGGATAGTTTCCGGCGTTTGTGGAAGGAAGTGGAAGGGAGGACGGGAAGCAAGTGGGATGTGGAGGCGCATCTTGATATGGAGGATATTGTGCAGGGGGTCAATCTAGGGCAGAAATGGACAGAATCTGGGACTAGGCGGCTGCACTTTGTCGTCACAAGACGTCAACAGGCCGAGCTTGTCACTGGCCGTACACATTCAACATTGTGAGATTTAGAAATTGTTTGGATGACATAATCCGATTGGGGATAGTGGTTGAGTAAGGCTTCAAGCAGGAACTCTATAATAGTCTCATAGCTTTGAAGGAATCCCTTTGACCTGCTCTGTGGACCCAACAAAGATATGAGAAGGGCGCATAACTTTGATGTCTCGTTCTACTCAAGAAAATCAGAGGCGGTCAATTAAGGTATGCTTGGGAAGCTCACTCATAGAGTCTCGCCAATGGGCCATGATTCCAGGCGTTCGGTGAGTGAGCATCATGAGAGGTATGAAGTCCGCAGACCAGCCCCTGGCGGCGGACAAACGGTCAGCAACACGTCCCATTTATTTCAACAGGAAAGAAAAGCTGAGCCGTCGTGAGATGTCTTACATGGTGATATAAAAGAAGACCCCGTAAAGGTCTGCGTTGGCCTTGATGCCGCGTTTCTTGAAGTATTCATCGTTGGAGGCTAAGCGATCGATCTCTTGCGCGACCTTCAGCAGAGGATTTGACTTTGCATCCAAATCTTCGAGGAGCGTCTGTATCGGACGAATCCTCGGATCCTCGACCGTATAAGTACGGTGGCCGTATCCAAAAAGTCGCCGTTCGCCCCGTTTGACCGACTCGATCAACCAAGGCACATTTTCCGGAATCTCGAGTTTGGACATTATCTTGTAGGCCGATTCCGGAGCACCAAAATGTAAGGGGCCATACGCGGCTGTCAAAGCGCTGATGACGGACGAGATAGGGTCTGCTAGTGTTGAAGATGTCACGAGCATCGCAAAAGTCGAGGTGCTGAGACCGTGATCGATACTTAGAGCTCCGAACCGTCGGAAACACCGTAACTTGAGGGGATCAGGGAGTCCTGTATTTTGATCTACGTGTCCCATCATGGTAAAAAGATTCTCATAGTACTTCTCACTAGGGGACGCGGGAACGAATTGTGTCCCTTCACGATGACGCGCCGTCAAGCTCACTACAACAGCCCAGGCTGCCAAAGTGCGCACCACCCCTTTATTGACTCTTTCTTCATTCCCGTGGTAGATGTTACCTCCAGTATACGCTGGAATATCGTCGGCCTTATTCGCTATGTAGGCTGACAGTCCCGCTATAACTATCGGCACAGGGGGAGCGGAGCGTCTGTATATGACATGAGATTAGACCACATTACTCGACTACTTACGAGCTCTTGACAAGACCTACGGAAAAGCTTGAATGACCCGAACGACTTCGTCAGGAACATCCATCATAGCCACGGCAAGGGCAGAGCGCAGAGACTCCTTTTCTAACGGGGAAGGTAATTTCTCCCAGACCATCAGGTGAATGATATCTTCGAAATCACAGTCCCATAATTGCTCAATGGAATGGCCACGGAAGAGAAGTTGACCCTTTTCCCCGTCTCTACCCATCAATTCAGCATTTATTCTGCAAACGTGGGAAATCACAGCCTACATGTAAAGCAAACTGGACTCGATTGTGGCGGTGTTAGCGAGTCCCGGGTCATAGATTCTAAGCCCACGACTGCCTTTGTCGATGCGGGTAGGATCAGTGACTGGACCCTTGATTTGGCCAAAAGCGCCCGCTGGCACCGCATTACGTGTAATGGGTATCTCGTACTCGCGCGAAGTTCTTGAGTCCTTAACGAACAATTTATCTTCCGACATGGTAACGTCTAGAGTACCAGTGATGAGAGCAGCAGCAGAGCAAAATACTTGTAAAGCAACAATCCAAGACCAAGCTCAGACGCTCACATTGGTTAGAAGTATCCTAGGTGATTTGAACCACAACACTGTGACAGCTTTACCGCACATCGGCGGTGAGCGGTCGATGTGAGGGTGAGGGTAAAGGAGCGAGGCCAACAAGAAAATGAATTGATCTGCAGGGTCTCGTTCATAAGGAGTTGGCTACCTGTTCACACCGAATCCAGTAGTCTCATCCGCCGTATTACCCTGCGGTGACTGCATGAACATATCGCCGGACATCCTGTGTCCGAGTCTGCCATCTTGACCCAAGGCTCCGTTCCAAAGACTCCGCACGGGCATTCAATTCGCGCTAACGGCGATTGATCGAAATGTCCACCTTCGACTAGAGGCTGCGAGGGGGATGGTCGAAGGAGAAGATGTGAGTTGCTTTGGAAGTTGGAATCCGCGTTATGCGTCAAATAGCCCCAGAAACTAGACCAAATGTAGTATGGCGGGGTACAGAAAACGCCAACGCCTTCTTCAAGACAAGCGTACTTTATCTGTCCGACGAAGATGACGTGGGTCATACGCTGACCCTACGGAATCAAGACGTAGCTGTAGTCTGCAGCGTGTGAACCTCCCTTCTCTATGCATCTCTGACTAAGTCGTCGCACACCGTCATGTGGAACTTTGAACGCCTTCCTACCGACATGAACGTGTTGAGCAAATAACATTGCGTGTCAACGACGGCCTGGATCCACGGACATCTGGGCAATACATTCAAGATGGCCGCTTCCCAAACAGAAACCGGATGGGATCAAGTACTGGTTGACATCAAGGATTACGTCTTTCACTACAAGATTGAATCGGCAAATGCCTGGCGGACATCACGTACGGCTTTACTTGATTCTTTGGCATGTGCCATTGAGTCTATTTGCACGAGTGCGGAGTGTAGGAATCTGCTGGGTCCCATCGTGCCTGGCACTGTGACACCGGATGGCTTCAGGCTACCAGGGACGTCATACCAGCTTGATCCGGCGAAAGGCGCCTTCGATCTTGGAACGGCCATTCGCTATCTCGACCACAACGATGCTCTGGGTGGAGCTGACTGGGGACATCCATCCGGTAAGTCGATGTTTTCCGCTCGCATACTGCTTCTCGTTGACATTCTTTCATCTCAGACAATCTTGGGGCCCTGTTGTCGGTGATGGACTGGCTGTGTCGTTCTGTCCAAAGCGGGCGCATCGAACATTCTGGACCGCCTCTGACGATACACACACTACTAGAAGCCATGATCAAAGTCTACGAAATACAAGGATCTTTCCTGATCCGCAACCCGTTCAACACCCATGGGCTCGACCATGTTATCCTCGTCAAGCTTGCCTCAACTGCAGTGGTCTCATGGTTGTTGGGTCTATCTGAAGTACAGACAATGGCAGCTATATCTCATGTCTGGATGGATGGAGCAGCGCTGCGCATTTATCGCTCAGGGTCAAACACCATCCCTCGCAAGGGCTGGGCGGCCGGTGACGCTTGTATGAGGGCTGTTAATCTAGCCCTGCTGATTCGGGCTGGACAGCTTGGTTCCAAAACGGTACTGACGATGCCTCGCTGGGGATTCTATACCAACCTTTGGGGTGGTGGTCAGTTCGACCTCTCCCAGGCTTTTGGGACATGGGCTATCGAGAACATATTTTTCAAAGTCATGCCAGTGGAAGGCCACAGTATCTCAGCTATCGAGGCTACTCTCATCCAATATGCTAGGCTTAGCAGCTTAGGTTGCAATCATGAAAAACACATCGCCAAAGTTGAAGTACGGACGAATGGGCCTGCCAACATGATTATTAACAAAGTCGGCACTCTTCACAACACCGCAGACCGTGACCATTGTATGCAATACTCTCTCGCTGTTGCACTTTTGAAAGGAGACGTTCCAGCTGTAGAGGATTATCAAGATTCAAGTCCCTGGGCTTTGAGTCCCCTGGTTGAGGCCTTGAGATCGCGAATACATGTACGTGAGGACGAAGATTTAACAAAAGATTATCTAGATACGGATAAAAAAAGCGTGTCTTCCGGTGTTCTGCTCCGCTTGGCTGATGGGAAGATCCTCGAGGAGGTTCTTGTCGAGTACCCCGTGGGTCATGTGAGGCACCCCAAGACCCTCGAACGTGTGAGGCAGAAATTTGACAACAATATGTCGTTGATGTTCACCAAGCCACAGAGAACGGAAATTGTCAGGATCGTAGAAGCAGGGGATGATACAGCGGTCACTGATCTTGTTGACTTGCTATCTCGAAGTGAAGAAATCATTCCGAAATTGTGAGAGCCAATAGTATATGCCTACTACTAGAAATCTTAGATCTTCGGTCTCGGGATAATTTTATCAGAGCGAACCCCAGAGTTCCGTTGCTGAATCATCATGCTCACTCAGCCGTCGGTCTTATTCGTGGGTACGGGGTGGCAGTCGTACTATGCCATCCATGAAGGAGACCCACCCTTTCCATTAATCGCATGCAGCCTAACCCCGTTTGGCCAATGCACATACTCCGCTTTCATCTAAACCGTCTCTGACATGCATGTGCAGTCACTCTCGCTTTAGCTTGCATCATAACATTATCATCTTGTGTCATAGCACTAGCATTTCTTGACGTGCACTGCGGATACAACTGCCTCCCAGCTTGCTCACCGCCGTTCTTCAATGATCGACACTGCTCAGATTGCTGGAGACTCGGTAATTAAAAATGCAGTATAGGACAATCCTTTTTAGGAAGGTCAAGCTGATAAGATGTCGCTTATTGTTGACTCGAACTTTGCATGCATCGAGAATCGATGGAGACTGTAAACTGTGCCTATAAATGACTTTTGCCTAGAAAAGGATATAAGGTAACAACAGGACTCTAAGTTAAAGAATCGTAGTCTAGAACTTCTCACTACTCTTCATTCAACATGGCTGATAATTACCAACCGCACGAGTCGGCCGAGGTGATGCCAATTGCAATTGTGGGCATAGGATTCCGTGGGCCCGGTGACGCAACCAACGTTGAGAGACTGTGGACCATGATCTCAGAGATGCGCGAAGCTTGGAGTTTGGTACCTAAACAGAAATGGAACAATGAAGCTTTCTACCATCCGGACGCTAATAGAAACGGAACTGTGATGCGTCCTCCAAATTTTACATTATGACACCAACTTACACTTCAGTATAGTCAAACGTCAAAGGTGGCCACTTCTTCACGGATGATCTCTCTAGATTCGATGCACCGTTTTTCAACATGACTCGGGCAGAAGCCGAGGTAAGAATGCGGTTGCACAAGCAATGGTACTGAGAATGACCGATTTAGGCCCTCGACCCACAGCAGCGTTTGTTGCTCGAATGCTGTTATGAGGCTCTGGAGAACTGTAAGACCTTCAGGATCTCCGTGATTTCGCCGTATGCTAACCAAAGAGTAGCTGGTACACCGTTAGAGGAAGCTATGGGAACCGACACCTCAGTATACGTTGGATCCTTCTGTGGAGACTACACGGATGTTCTTTTGAGAGATACAGAGAATATACCATTATATCAAGCGACAAGTAGCGGGAACTCTCGAGCGATAATCGCTAACCGGTTATCCTATTTCTTTGATTTCAAAGGACCCAGCGTCACAATTGATACAGCTTGTTCAGCCAGCTTAGTCGCTTTGCATCTTGCTTGTCAGAGCTTAAGAACAGGCGAATCGCATCAAGCAGTTGTTGCGGGGGCGAACGTCATTCTCAGTCATGAGATCACAATATCCATGTCGATGATGAGGTAAGAAGTCGATGCCTGTGACGGACACAGTTAATTTTCCTAGATTTCTCTCTCCCGACGGCCGATGCTACACTTTCGATGATCGGGCTAACGGTTATGCGCGGGGTGAAGGCGTTGGATGCATACTTTTAAAGCCTCTGCATGATGCATTGAGAGATGGCGACACTGTTCGAGCAGTCATCAGAAATACCGGTGTGAACCAAGATGGTAGGACATCAGGAATTACGTTACCCAGTCGCCAAGCTCAGGAGACTCTCATCCAAAACGTATACGACAAGGCTGGACTGAGCCCTCTAGACACTTCATACGTCGAATGCCACGGTACTGGCACCCCGGCAGGGGATCCTCTGGAAACGGCCGCTATTTCTCGCGTCTTTGGACTTGGCAGACCACACGAAAAGCCACTTCATATCGGATCGATCAAAACAAACATTGGCCACCTGGAAGGTGCCAGTGGTGTCGCGGGGATCATCAAGACTACTCTCATGCTCGAGAATCAAACGGTACTACCGAACCGAAATTTTCGGAATGCTAATAAGCAGATTCCGTTATATGATTGGAAGCTCAATGTAAGTTCTATTGCCAGTACAGCTATGAAAAGCGTGGCTTACAGTTTGAGGTACCAATTTGTTGCGAGAATTGGGACAGCAGCGGTCCCCTTCGGGCATCCATCAACAGCTTTGGATATGGTGGCACTAACGCCCATGCTATTTTAGAAGACACTTCTGGCTACTTAACCTCGCGAAACACCCCAAGATCTAGCTCGAGGACTTTTTCAGAACTGCGCACGCAAGCGAAGGCTGAGGTAAATGGCCACGCGTCTCCTACAGAATGTCTTAGCGATGTAGGCAACGTCTCCATGAATAGCCTCGTGAATGACACTTTAGACTCTCAACGCAAGGAAATGAAGCTTTCCGAGTCCGTCGTCAACGGCTATCATGGAGGAGAAAATCGTGCTAAACATAACTCCCGTGTACGGCTTTTTGTACTTTCCTGCTTTGACCAAAAAGGTGGGCGCAGTCAAGCAAAGTCCCTCAGCAAATACCTGGCAGATCGCTTACATAGCGCCGGTCATCAACTGTTGAACGATCTGGCTTACACTCTTGGAGAAAGGCGCTCATATTTCGGCTATAAAATTGCGATTGCAGCGAATTCGATCCCACAATTGATCGAACGACTAGATGATGAGACTGTCCAATTCATGGGGTCCGTTGGGAAGAAGGCTCTGGCTTACGTTTTCACCGGTCAGGGCGCACAGTGGTATGCAATGGGTCGGGAGCTGATGAGGGCGTATCCCGTCTTCTATGACTCCCTCGTCAGGGCTAGTCTGTGGTTGAACACCCTTGGCGCTCCATGGAACCTGATAGGTAGGGCGATTTCTTCGCAGAAAACATCCTTCACTGACTCTATTCTGCAGAGGAGCTTTCCAGAGACTCTGAAGACTCGCAAGTGGGGTCTGTGCATCTAAGTCAACCATTGTGCACCGCTTTGCAGCTTGCTTTGGTGGATCTCCTCGCATCCTGGGACATCAAACCGACTGCGGTCACTGGACACTCAAGCGGCGAGATAGCTGCAGCCTACACCGTAGGCGCCCTAACTTTTGAGTACGCATTGGCTGTAGCATATCACCGCGGAGTTGTGTCGAATCTTGTAAAGAAGACAGGTAAAATCAGAGGAGCGATGATGGCTGTCGGAATGACGCCAAAAGATGCCACCCCATTGGTCGCTGGATTGACCCAAGGCAAAGCTACCGTAGCCTGCATCAACAGCCCATCGAGCATTACGGTTTCCGGTGATTCACCTGCAATTGCAGAGCTTGAAGAGATATTGAAGGCCAAAGGAGCATTCGCGCGCAAGCTGGAGGTGGAAGTCGCTTATCATTCACACCATATGGCAAGCGTAGCCAAAGAATACTTGAAAGCAATGTCAGAGGTCAAGGCACGAGCCGTGGACACCGATATCGAGTTTTATTCTTCTGTGACTGGCCAGCGCGCGGATGCCTTAGACCTAGGTCCCTCCTACTGGGTTGAGAACATGGTCGGTCAAGTCCGATTTGAAGAATCTCTGCGCAAACTTTGCTTAGGATCCGGTCGGACGAGCATGAGGAATCGACAGCGTGGGCGGGATGCGACAATCAATTTTCTCGTCGAGATTGGGCCGCACTCGGCACTGGCTGGCCCGATAAAACAGATATTGCAGTCAGACCCCAAGCTCAAGGACTCTCCACCTACATACAAAACAGCGCTTGTTAGAAACTCCGATGCTGTGAACACCTGCCTTGCACTAGCGTCGAATCTTCTTACAGCAGGATTTGCTGTGAACCTGGCCGCTTGCAACAGACCTACTTCTACCGAAAGTCCCCAAGTACTGGTTGATCTTCCCCCATACGCATGGAACCATTCAACGTCTTACTGGGCAGAATCTCGGATTAGTAAAGCCTACCGTTTCAGATCGCATCCTAGAACGGATCTTCTAGGTGTTCCAGAGGTCGGCGTAGACTCCCCGAGACCGAGCTGGCGAAATTATGTCAGAGCTTCTGAAATTCCGTGGGTGAAGGATCATAGGGTGCAGGACAGTGTCGTCTATCCCGCAGCGGGCTATCTTGTAATGGCCATTGAGGCAGCAAGCCAGCGTGCGGCAGCGAGAAATGTCAACATTGCACATTACAAGTTACGCGAAGTTACATTTGGGCAGGCTCTTGTGATACCTGAGCAGTCTGGAGAAGTGGAAACGATTGTCCAGCTGAGACCGCATCAAGAAGGCACAAGATTTCTCTCGGACACGTGGGACGAGTTTTGCGTGCTGTCGGTGACAGACGACAACCGCTGGACCGAACACTGCCGTGGTATGGTCACCGCAGAGAAAGCTACAGAACGAGATGAGGTTGTCGAAGTTGATTTGCAGTCAGCTGGTCATCTTCAGAGGATACTGCATATGGAAGCTCTGTGCCAGACACCAATCGACACAAACGAGCTTTATCAGCAGCTAGATAGGCTTGGCTTACATTATGGTCCCTCATTCGCTAATATGAAATCTGCGAAGTCTGCTCCGAACATGTGCATTGGAAAGATTGAGATCCCGGATACCGCTGCAACAATGCCAATGGGCTTCCAGTATTCAGTCATCATTCATCCCGCAACCGCTGATAGCATTTTTCATGGCCTTTTCGCCGCTTTGGGATCAAGCTCTGGTCCTTTAAGAGACCCACTGCTGCCTGTCTTCGTAGAGGAGGTGTCGGTATCCTCCCAGATCAGCCATACTCCTGGCCATGAACTTATAGCATACTCAACCACTGAGAAGAAAGATCATCGCCAGATCAAAGCTTCCATGATAGTTTTCGGCGAAGGACCAAACCATAGTGAGCCAGTGATAACAATTGATGGACTCAAGTGCACCGCGCTAGCAAATGATTCCCAGGTGCAAGCATCTTCCAGATCTCGCCAAGTCGCTTACCATCTCAATTGGAATTCTGATGTGGATATGATGTCTTCTCAAGATGTGGCTTCACTGTGCAAGGAAATCCGGCCACCTCCAAGTGAGCAGGAGGCCGTTGGGGCTTTGGAGCGGGCAGGTTTCTACTTCATGGAGAACGCTCTTAAAGTCTTAGATCCGAAGACACTTCAAAACATGCTTCCGTATCACAAGCTACAGTGGGCTTGCTTCGAGTCCTTCGTGAGCGCTGTGCGTGATGGGCGACTCGGCATTCCGACAGCTACATGGACAACTGCTAATGAGGCAGAACGAGCGGAACACATCAATCGAGTCAGTGCCTCTGGCGCCGAGGGTGCTCTTCTTTGCCAAGTAGGCCAAAATCTGCCAAAAATTCTCGCAAGGGATGTTGAGGCTCTTGCCGTCATGGTTGAAGATGGTCGTTTGGATGCCTATTACAGAGACAATGCAAGATTCGATCGTAACTACCAGGCAGCAACAAAGTACTTCGACTTACTTGCACACAAGAATCCTCACCTCAAAGTGCTCGAAATTGGTGCCGGCACGGGTGGAGCGACGCTTCCAATCATGGAAGTGATCGGAGGTGGAGATGTGGAGCCACCACGGTTGAAAAGCTGGAATTTTACGGACATAAGCAGCAGCTTCTTCGATGCGTCAAAGGAGAAGCTCGGTCGCTGGAACCATCTTATCAGCTACGCGAAGCTCGACATTGAAACTGACCCGGTAAAGCAAGGTTTTGAGGCAGAATCGTACGATGTTGTGGTTGCTGCCAATGTCCTCCATGCCACAAAATCCATGCACCAGACGCTGACTAATGTACGTAAATTGCTCAAACCTGGAGGCCGAATAGTCTTGATTGAGCTCACTCGAGAACGCATGACGACGTCCACGATCTTTGGGACTCTCTCTGGTTGGTGGGCCGGCGCAGAGGACGGCCGGCAGAAGGGTCCGTTAATGACAGAAGAAGAATGGGACAGGAAATTGCGGCAAGTAGGGTTTTCCGGACTGGATGCCGCGGTATGGGACTCGCCGATTGAACATGTGCACCAAGGCTCGATGATGGTCTCCAGGGTCAGCGAGAACAAGCCGGTCTCTAACAGGCCGGGGGTTCTCTTGATACACGACGGCAACGTACCCTGGAACATACAACAACAAATTGCAGCAAGAGTCTCAGACAAATGCGCAACAACGGTCGATGCGCAGACCTTGGTGAACGCAACTCCAGCCGGGAAGCTATGCATCGTTTTCTGCGAAGCCACTGGGCCATTCTTGAGTGATCCTTCGCCTGAGGAATTCGAAGCTACCAAGAGGATTCTCACGTCCGCTGCCGGCGTGATGTGGGTCACACGAGGAGCCAAATGGTCATCCGAATCTCCAGCGTCTAATCTGATCACCGGGCTCACGAGAACTGTGAGGTCTGAATACGGTAGTATTAGTATCGTCCTACTTGATCTAGACCCAGACCAACCCTTCCCAAGTACAAAAGCAGCCGACACTGTTCTAGATCTCTTTGAGAGTCATTTTGGTACAAATGCCCAAGTATTGGACGCGATGGATTTTGAGTATGTTCAGAGAAACGGACGTATCATGATACCTCGAATGGTCTCCAATGCGTCAATTAATCGGAAGATCGAATCTGCTAACTCTCAGCCAAGTCCTAAGCCACAGACGTTTCAACAATCTGGACGTCCACTAGTGATGGAAGTAGGGACACCTGGCCTCCTTGACACAATCCATTTTGTAGACGATGACAGAATAGGCGACGCGTTGCCAGACGACCAAGTGGAAATAGAAGTCAAGGCGACCGGATTCAATTTCAAAGACGTGATGATGGCCATGGGCCAAGTCGAGGTCGAGAGACTGGGACTAGAGTGCGCTGGTGTCATCACGGGCTGTGGGAAATCCACCAAGCATGTCTCAATTGGCGACCGAGTTTCGTGCTTCGCCTTTGGGGCATTCTCAACCAAGTATCGTTCAGATGCGATCTCCGTCCAGAGAATACCGGATGACATGCCTTTCGAGACAGCGGCCTGTTTGCCCGTCATCTATTGCACTGCATACCACTCAATTTACAATGTAGCCAACGTTCAGAAAAACGAAACCGTGTTGATTCATGCTGCTTCTGGGGGGCTTGGTCAAGCTGCTATCGAGCTGTGTCAGCTCATTGGAGCTGAGATTTTCGCAACCGTCGGGACACGTGAGAAGAAGACGCTTCTAATGGAACGGTTTGGCATTCGCGAAGATCACATTCTTTTCAGCCGCGACGGTAGCTTCGCGAAAGGCATCATGGCCATGACCAAGGGAGTTGGTGTGGATGTCATACTCAACTCGGTTGCGGGTGAGATGCTACGGCTTACATGGGAATGCATAGCTCCTTTTGGTCGATTCATTGAGCTAGGTGCCCGCGATTACACCATCAACACCCGCCTGGAAATGCACAAATTCGCCAGAAATGTCACTTTTGCTGTCGTCAATCTTGTCAGTCTGGTCAGAGAAAGGCCTCGAGCGGCGGCACAGGTCTGGTCAAAAGTGATGGATCTCTTCCGGAGTAAGAAACTGGATGGACCATCTCCTATCACCGTGTACGGCATTTCGGAAATCGAGAAAGCTCTGCGGACTATGCAATCTGGGAAACACATGGGAAAGCTGGTGGCTGTGGCTGGACCCAGTGAGGTAGTCCAGGTATGATCAATCTCTTAGCTGTATAATACATTGCTCACATTGTCAGGCTATTCCACATATCGACACAGCAACGGTTCTGAAGCCGGAGGCTTCATACCTATTGGTAGGAGGCCTCGGTGGTTTAGGTCGCGTGACTGCTCTGTGGATGACAGATCGCGGCGCAAGAAACCTGATCTTTGCATCCCGAAGCGGACTCGCCAAGCAAGAGGCGCGCGAGCTTGTAAAGGTGCTGAAGGGGAAGGGTGTCACAGTCGCAGTACACAGCTGTGACATAGGTGATGTTTCTCAGCTGCGCTACGTTCTCGAGCAGACAAGTCATATGCCACCTATTCGAGGTGTGATCCAAGGTGCTATGGTGCTTCAGGTGAGTCTTTGGCCTTCTCATTTGTTTTTGGCTGGGTGGCGCTGCGATCGCTAACACTTCCAGGACTCCCTGCTTGAGAAAATGACATCAGTAGATTATGCGGCAGCAATCAAGCCCAAAGTTCACGGGACCTGGAACCTTCATAATCTACTGCCTAAGGATATGGACTTCTTCGTCATGTTGTCATCCACAAGCGGAATTATTGGCAACGCCAGTCAAGCCAACTACGCAGCAGGATCTACGTTCCTCGACGCCTTTGCCGACTACAGAAGAGGACTTGGTCTGCCTGCTGTGACAATTGACCTCGGCGTTATTCTGGGGGCAGGCTATGTGGCAGAGAACCAAGATCTTGCCAGCAAACTGGACCGTCAAGGGTTCGAAGGCACCACAACAGAAGAACTCATGCAGTTGATCGTGATTGCAATCACTCAGCCACCGAAGAAATCGCAGTCAGGTCAAATAGTCACTGGGCTGGGGACATGGAGTGAAGCCTCTCACGGGGCCTTCTCGTCTCCAATCTTTTCGCACTTTCGGCGGATGGCTTTAAACACAGGGCACAGTGCAGAGGAAGGGACTCAAGGCGGGCACTCCATCCGCGATCAACTACGCAAAGTCAAGTCCTTGGAAGAAGCTACTCGACGGATTTGCGAATCGATCATTGCAAAGGTGTCGTCGCTTTCAATGATCGCGGTGGAGGACATCAGTGAGATGAAGCCCATGTCCGATTACGGTATGGACTCGCTCGTGGCGGTCGAGATGCGCAACTGGCTATTCAAAGAATTGGATGCCACTATCCCGATCTTGGAGTTGCTGGCAAATCAGCCTCTTCTCTCATTGGCGGGCAAGATTTCGAAAGGGAGTAAGCTTATTGATCCTGCAACCGTTATGAGTGCGGAAGAGAAAAAATAGGATGAGTCGGAAGGCACGGGGGTTTCCCGTTACGATGATAGACGAATTAGATGACACATTCATTCACTAAGATTTCAAGACGTGTAGAGTATTTTCACGGCTATCAAAACAATCCCGGAAAGCACAGGAGCGAGATACCAAAAAAACAGTCACTAACTTGAACGGGTATAGAGGGCGATCACCTGCGGATCTCATCTCACCTGCATCACACGTCGGAGTTGCTCCTTCGGGAAATGAGGCATGAAGCATGAAGCGTGAGATGCAAGGTAAGAAATGAAATGAAACGATACGAAGTTTTATACATTGTCTCAAAAATTCATGAGTTAGTATACAAGCAGCTGAATGGCGTTAACCGGCTTTACCTTTTATCTCCAGTCTCTGTTTTCCTTCTCCTCCCACGTATTCCTCGTTAAAATGCAAGTGCTCATATCATCCTTCCCTCAAACCACAACAAGGGCAATAAGGACAAAACCGTCTTTCTTTCCTACCTCCAACCTCATCGGCAACAGCAATTATGTCTACAGCTGACGTGAGAGACCCATTCCATCACTTTGAAAGTTCACTTTCAAGGACCCCACTGACCAGACCAAGGCTTGCTGCAATGTCCCGCCCATTGAGGTCGATTACACTCCCAAGGGCAGCTACATCACTGTTCAAGGGATGAAGACATGTCGGTCTTCTACCGCAGCGTCAGATCTTATACCCAACCTCCCGCTGACCCCTCGCCTCTAACCGCAGACAAGACTGGCCCCTCAGACGCTTCCACGGCCATCCTCCTGATCGGCGATATCTTCGGCGGCGGATCTCAAGTCCTTCAGGTACCTCCGTCCTTCTCCCTCCCTCTTTCACACACCAGCTGACTCTGGTCTCACCTAGGGCGCCGACATTCTTGCCTACGGCGGCCACTCCGCCCACCAGTATGCCGTCTACTATCCCGACTTTTTGCGTGGCCAATATGCCCACCATGAGTGGTTTACCGCGAGTACATCCGAAAATCAAAAAGCAATGGGCGAATACTTTCAGGGCCCCGCAAACCCAGCAAGGGCTTTGGAGGCAATCCCTGCCACCATCAAGGACATTGAGAACGAAGGTGATGGCACGATCAAGAAGTGGGCCGTTTTAGGTCTCTGCTGGGGGGGAAAGTTATGTTTCGCTCGTCATTGCTGAAACGTACGAGGCTTTCAAAGCTCATATTCATCCAGGTCGCAACTATCGCGGCTGGTACCTCCACAACATTCGCCGCTGTGGTCTCTGCCCACCCTGCGATGGTGGATCCAAAAGACGCGTCTTCCATCTCTGTACCCTTCGCGTTCCTCTTATCCAAGGACGAAAACCCCGAAGCCTGCAAGGGTTTCGTCGACGGCCTCAAAGGAGAGAAATACGTCGAGACGTTCCATGACATGCCCCACGTAGGTTGACGCTTGTGCTATCTGCTTTGGTCATGTTACGAAAATGGCTAATACGCTGTTAAGGGTTGGATGGCTGCCCGCGGAGATCTCAACGACGCCAATGTCAAAGAGCAGTTCAAGCGGGGCTACGCAGCGACTCTAGAGTTCTTGTGAGTCCCAGATTGATCAGAAGTATCTCGTACGACGTGAATAATGCTGACACTCTCATAGCCACAAGCATCTGTGAGTGATCAGTGATGATATTTTCAGCGGAAGGAGCTCTGGCCGGTATCTACCTTTCCCAGCTGGAGTTGCAATGGCTCTAGACTAAATGGTTCCATCTCACCACTTGACGCCTCGGCATGCTACATACAAATCTCTAGTAGAATCAATGAAGCATATCTGTCTATCAAGCCCCTCTGGGATATCACAAATGTCCTGAATTGCCTAGAACAGTGCAATTTGAAATACACAGCCCATTGAGTGTCGATGCAGAACTAAAAGTCAGCCAAGATCTTTCAAGACTCCCAACTTCGAACACTGATCAGAAATACTCTTAGTAGCTACCAAGAAGCCCCTTATCTCCTATGAGCGTGCAACGCCATATCGAAGCCGGATAAAGTACAGTAAGTTTACAGCCTCCATGAAAAATCCACTCTATCCTCCAAAGCATACGCCTGAACCTCAAGGTACCAAGAAGAAGAAGGCCAAACTCCAACCATCGCGAAAGCAAAAAAACGATACATGAAGTAATAAAGAAGAAGCACTCCAAGTCCTACCGAACCTTTGCTGCAACCTATCACGAGACAAGTCTGCGAACACAAATTCAACGAACTTTAGGCCACCCAGCAGCCAAAACGTCCACCTTCACAATCTTCCCCGGATCCGTGAAAACCTTTGTGAAATACTGTGCCTGGCCGCCGTTAGTCGAGACATAGACGCTGGCCAGATCGGTCGGTAGCCTTCCAAACTCCACAGCCGTCGACCCCGCCAAGAGAGACGAAGTCGACACCACATCCGGAGGGCCGCCCGCACCCTCCTGAACCCCGTGAAACCTCAACTCGCTGTCACCGGCGATGAACAGGTTCCCAAGCGTGTCCAGTTGGAAATCGTCGGCGCCAGTCGCGTTGCGGACAACGGCCGTCGCCGCCCCTGCGGCCGAACCGTCCGCGTTCAGCGCCACTTTCCCCAGGAGGGTCTGGTCCGTGTTGGAGAAGTAGAGGGTCTGGCCGCGGACTTTGACCCCGTTGATGCCGGTGGCCGGGTTCGCGCCGGCCGTGGGCGCCATGAGCGGATCCGCGATGACCTTCCGCACGGCCCCGGTGTCGACATTGAGACTGTAGACGGCGCCGGCGCCCGAGTCCGCGATCAGCAGCGTGTTTCCGGCGGGTTGGAGAGAAGTGATGCCGTTGAGGAAGACGCTTTGGGGGAAATCGGCAATCTTGGTGGCGGCGGCGGTGCTGCCCCCCGCCGCGAAGCCGGCCATGTTCAGCTCCCAGACGGAATACGAACCGGGGGTCGTCGCCAAGGCCGCGAGGGAGAAGTTGCCGACGACGACGTAGAAGACGTCCGGGCGCAGCTCGGTGATGCCGAGGCAGCCGAGGTAGGAGGGGAAGGTGTGGACGAGCGTCACGGGGTGTGCGGACGCCGGGTTCGGGTCCACCTGGTACACTTGTGGAGTGTTGAGCAGGGTGGCTAGGATCTGGCCGTTGGCTCGGACGGCGAGGTTCTCGACCCATGTGCCCGGGGTGAACTCGTGGATCGAGGTGACGGTCGCGGGGGACGTTGCTGCGCGGGCGGCATGCTGACTGACGGGGGAGGCGAGAGCCGAAGAAGTGAATGCGATGATGATGGAGACCGGATAAAGAATGTGGAAACGCATCTTGCTGTGGAAAGGATTTTTATACTGAAGAGAAGAAGGAAAAAAAGTCGACAGAAGTATACCGATGAGACCGAGAAAAGAAAACGACAAGAGTGAGCGATGGTTACAACGATCCAGATTGAGGCCACGGATGGTCTTCTTATACTTCAGCACTGTTCCTCATCGGCGGCGCAAAACAAACAATCTAGGTCTCGGCCCTCACGACATTCCTAAGGAAGATGATGCGTCATAGAGGCCACTACGGAGATCTTCGGCCACAGCTTCAGCCCATCTCGCACGTGGCCATCAAGAAGCGTACAGAACACGAACAGATGACCTGATCCTGCCAGGGTCGCACTCCTGGTGAGATGAGCACGTCTCATGTGCCCCAAACGAGCGGCGCATTTGTCGAAGAAATGCCGTGTGCGAGAGAGAGAGAGAGAGAGAGAGAGTAAGGCGTCCAGAATGGACCTTGAGAAGCGAGAGAGATTACGAGTATGGCCGTAGGATGCGCGGATGAGTAGAGGAAATACGACGGTATAAGTAAGTCTGACAGTCGTGGTTCCCGGTGGTATGATGTTTCATTTCCACCGCTGCGACTCTTCCTTCACACTCTAGCTTCGAGAGCGGCAACGCAGCGCAACGTCGTGGAAAGCCAAAACTGCGCCACCAAGCGTTGGCCACTGGAAACATGAAAAAGTTTGAATGAAATGCAAACGCGAGATGATTCCTGGGAAAAATTCTTATAAACATTCTTTCTGGCTAGAGCAGATTGATTAGATCTGTTGTGCCAAGAGATAAACAGATGCACACTCTCAGCATATCCATGTGCAAAACATTCAGCCGAAGGCGTTGGTTGCGCTGAGAAAAAATGAATCCTGCCCAGCTAAGCATGGCTTCCAGATTTTTGCTTTTTCTTTGTACGACGGGCTGAAAAAGCCACGCCGCCACGGCCGACGAAGTCCGGATGGCTGCGGCGCAGTCCACCACTGCACTGGCCGTTTCGGGAATAGAGTAATAGATGGGCGGATGGGGGCTGACGGGGGTTCCAGGGGGCGGAGAGTGATCGTATCATGTCAGCGTGTTTACTTATACTCGCTTATTTGCCTGATGCCTTGCATTTTCCGAACACTCTATCTTCTAAGCATATTCCATCACTGTTATTTATGATTGACGTACTTTACCAATCATCCATCATCCATCATCCATAGAGCCAGTCAGACCACCCCCTTGTCCCTGTCAGCCACAAGATGGCTGATGGCTCCTTGGCTATGCATCATTTATCACGGCTGCTGTGCCCCGCTGAGAGATCCCGGCTTGGGCTCGCTTGCTATTTATTTACTGACTGACTGACTGACTGACTGTATCGCTTAACCCCCACCCGAGAAAAGCTCCCCTTTAGTTCGGACTGTTACTCAGGTATATGCGTAGAGTGTGCATACCAATGTATAAAATGCATGCAATGCATGCTCGTATCTACATCTCACCCACCCGGTCAAAGCCACGTGGAGTCACGCCACGTGGCAGCCAAGTGAACCTCACGCTTTAAGCATCGTCCCAAAGATCCCAAGCACGCGGGAAAGAGCATGAAATCTGGAACCGATCGGAGAGCCCAACACCGACCCGCGATCGAACACGCGAGGACAAAGTAGCCGTTTGAGGGCCTGACTCAGTTGGTGAAGCAACGGAATTTTTTCAACTTGCAACGTGGCTTACAGGACCCCTATCGGATAAGCCTTGGATATATCCTTCGTATCTGGCACAATCTTCGGCACTTCCATCAACGGCACGCTCTCAACGACAGCTTCCGTACTCCTCGGCATCCGCCTTAGCCTCCTGAGGCCTGCAATCATCCTCGCCGTATTGAGGAGCTCACCTTCCGACCACGGCATGCCCAGGATTTCCATACCGATCGGTATGCCCAGAGGCGCGTCTGCAGTGATAGGTGAAAAGCCCGCCGGGACAGTCACGACTGGGGACCCGGTGACCGCGGCTAGGATGCCGTTGCGACCGGATTGAGAAGGTGATCCGATTTTGACGACGAGGTTGGCCTGCTCGGGGTAGATCAGAGCGTCGAGCGAATGAGTCTTGAATGTATCCTTGAGGGCAACTGTGAGATTTTGGATCCCGAATTTGATCCCTGGGTAAGTAACATTGTCGGTCGACGACACGAGGGCAGTATTGACGTAGGAGTACTGGCTCGGTATCACAAGATATTTGCCACTGGAGTAGAGCTCGTTCAGCGTTGACGGGTGGGTACCTTGTAGGGAAGGCCGTGATAGGTACGTATCCATATCTTGACGGTATTCGAACCGCTGGGTATCAAAGGCATTCGCAATCGCTGTGGAGTTAAAATTAGGCGATGTAATGGGCACGACGGTCGCACCTGCGCTGGTCAGTGCTGCAACCATGTCCTCGATAACCCGATTGACCGGTGTCGTTTCGTTACTAGCTGTGCGGTTGAAGAAGCCTTCGACCAAGCCAAAACGCATGCCTCGGAGAGAACCGCCGTAGAGAGCAGCAGAATAGTCTTGACCAGCTGAAATAAACGGTACCACGGCTGTGGCATTGTCATCAGCGTCATAGCCTACGCTTGCCATGACCGTGAGAGCGACAGAAAGATCATCAACATTCCGAGCAATGGGTCCAACGGCATCTTGAGTGAAAGAGATGGGAATGATACCCGCGCGAGATATCAATCCCCTAGTAGGTCGAACACTAAACAAGCTGTTCGCACTTGCGGGACTGCGCAGTGAATTGACTGTGTCTGTCCCTGTGCCGAATACGGCAAAAGATGCTGCAATGGCCGCGCCTGTACCTCCGGAGCTGCCACCGGGGGTCCTGGTATGATCGTAGGGATTAACGGTTTGACCGCCGAGCGATGACACGGTCAAGCCCTCCAGAGCTAGTTCGTGGAGATTTGTTTTGCCTATGATGATAGCTCCAGCATTTTTCAAGGCGGTCACTACGGGTGCGTCGACCGTTGGTTGCGAGTCTGCAAGGTCCAGGCATCCGCCTGTTGTACTCATGTCCGAGGTATCATAATTGTCCTTGACTAGCACTGCGACGCAGAACAGAGCCCCGGTCGCATTTCCGGCGGCCAGAGTGTAATCTCTCTCGTCGGCGATTGACAGTGCTTTTGGGTTCAGTGTGATGATTGCGTTTATGGCGGGGTTGTATGCTTCGATGCGGGCAATGAATGACTCGACAATCCTGCGGCAGGAGGTGAGATCGCTGTAGAGTGCATTATGGATTCCCTCGATAGTAGACTCCCGTACGTCATAGCTCTCGAGTTGAGCACACGTGATGCAGAAGAAAAGAGCGGGCAATACCCAGATTGTCAGAGCTGCATCTGTGGGATGCATATTGAAGTACTTTCAGTTGCTGCAGTGAGTAGCAGGGAACAGCGACGCAAAACTACTACAAGCCATAGATCGCCTGTACCGGTGATGTTGGCTGAAGGTCGTGAATTCCGAATAAGAGTCTGACGACAAAGGTTCCGCTATCGGACACTTGGCAAATGCGCTAGCTCGCAACAGGAAGGTCCTTACCGACAATTGGCTTTCACGAAGACAGAACAAGTTGGGATATGGAGCTTAGAGTGAATTGTCTTACTCTGCTTCATCTCACAAGTGGTGTCTATATCGATGCATCAGAACGTCGGAGTGCAAGTGACCGTTCATTCAAGTGAGGGCTAAGCCGTGGATTTCTTCTCCAAGATAGTGTTCATCAGTCACCTACCCTTGCCGTTCTGCAAGCCCTATAACATCTTGCTCCCGGGACTTCGTGCCATTGCCGCCCACCTGAGCGATTTGATCCACACCCTGGTAATCTGGGATGTCCAGATCGTACTTCTCTGCAACGGATCTCGGGATGAACCTAGCTTACGATGAGCACACGACAATAAACACTGAGATAAATGGGGAAAGTAAGCTACCGTCCACCAACGAAATGCGTGCCCTTAAAGTGCTTCACGAGCGGCTTTGGTGCAGTCAAACTGATCAAAGTTGCTGGATGAAATTTTGCACCCGGACCGGATGCTGGCGGACCGTCTTCGATGCTCCATGATGACGGTGCGTCAACAGCTAGTACAGGGACCTTAGTGGTCTCCATAGCAGAAATTGGATCCTTGAAAGGGTCTCGGACCTCGCCTGAGAAGCTGAAACCTGACGAATGTGAGCTGGAAACGGGTGGTACACCTTTAATGGCATTACCGAAGACGGCGTCGACAACATGGTCTGTAGTCTTCAAAGAATGATTGAAGTCTTCGGTAAATGGCACATCCAGATTCTTTAGCTGGGTAGCCAGACGTTCGTAGAGGTCATTCTTGCTTTGCTTGGGGTAGAAGATGGTCGGTTGATATCCATAGTGCCAGAGATGGCGAGCAGCAACGAGGCCGTCACCGCCTACATTTGTAAGTTCGGATAAATCAGGCATGACGGGTAGAGCGTTTACCGTTGTTGCCGGGTCCACATGCCACCAGGATTTTCCTTCCCTTGCTCGGTGGGTGAACACGGTAGACTAAGAGCGTACATCAGAATCATAGTCTCGAACTCGATTTGATACGGACCTGCTTGAGAGACGGAGAGGCCGGCCAATTCCATGAGTTGATCAAGGGAGAAGGCTCCGATGCTCATGAGGTCTTTGTCCAAGGCTCCGGCGTTCTTCGCATTGAGAGTCTGGCAGTCATTTGTTAGCTGTTCACTGAGAGGGTAGATACAGATACATACTTTGAGTGCCATGACTGATGGGTTGTATTAGTGTTTGTCGTCTTGCAGAATGTTGAAGATTTGAAGAGAAAGCGAAGGAAAAGAAAGCAGGCGATGACGACATGTCTTTCGGAAGGTGTAACGCGTTAATGAGCCTGTTGGCGGCTCTCGTATCTGCAGGATACGTAGAGGCGCACGATAGAGAGCCACAACATCTCCAATATTACGCTGCGTACAGTTTGAGGAGCTTTTGCGCCCTGCAAACTTCCTTGTCTGACGAGTATCGACAACAGTGTTGCCGAGGCTCTTTTTTGCTCTTCTTGCCTGGTAGGGCTGATGATACCTTATCAGGACTATTAGCGTGTGCAGATAACTCTGGAATCCTTGGCACTGAGAAAATCGCCTCGCGCCCACTGTGAAGGTGGTCAGATCAATGACTATAGCATATGTATAGAAAAGCTACGTAAATCATATATATTCTCAACATTGCGATTCTAACACAGTTAGAAAAATAGAAAAAGAATCAATTTTGATAAAGACAGAAGGGGTTCAAGAATTGATGTTTATAATTTAACGTTTTGACACAGTAAGTATAAATCTACAAGCTATAATATTTCTTTATATCTCTACGATTATATAATAAAATTTTGATATTCTTACTATACTGAGATCATAGTATCGAGAGTATTTGTTTATATATATAAACATTTTTTATATCTGCTGTATATGTCGATTTGGCTATATTCACAGTCGGCGCGAGAAGATTTTCTCAGCGCCAAGGATTCCAGAGTTATCTGCACACGCTAATAGCACAAATTAAGCCGCGCAGACTGCAGACCAAACTGTTGAATTGTGAATAGTATCTAGATTAAGCTCTTTTGAGTATCTATCTCTTTCTGACAGGTTATGAGCCCGGATGGTCGAGTGGGAAAAATTCCGCAATATCCGGAACAGTTCCGCCTTGGCAAAGATCCAGGGTCGAGGGTTCGAGCCCGGCTGTGGCATGCGACAGCCAAATTTCTTCCTGCGCTACACCCAAAGCTGGCTCGACCTTCGCACACTTCCGCTCTTATCTCCTAATCTTGATTCTATTCAAGGGTCGTGTTGAAATGTGAATATCATCTAGATTAAGCTCTTTTGAGTATCTACCTCTTTTTGACACATACCTGCATAAGACATGCACCAACATTCTCCTATCTACCTCTCCCCATCAACCTCGCTCATCTAGTATGTATTTTGTCCATACTTCCTTGCCGATCAGCTGGCAAGAGCTATTAGCGATAGTGTAATTGTCGCGTCTAGACGTAGTAGTCGTCCTGGAGTATTGACAATTCAAGAGAAACATCATACTGAAGAGCAGATTCAACGTCCTGGACTCAGGTCTGCAAAGATGTTGAACACCACGAAAGCACACATTTGTTAAACAACAAGCTCCATGGATATGGGCCAGGCATCAAAAGCCGAGTCGTTTTGAATCTTTCTAAGATTTCGGTTCAGATCCCATGCAACATCTGCCGAAAGAGAAAAGTAAGATGCAACAAAGGACTATCTTGCAGCAACTGTCAATGCCTCGGCTTCGATTGTTCCTATGATGATCCTAGCGGGGGTCTGAAGCGTGTAATTAGTGGCGATGGTAGCACGCGTGATACTGCAGAGCTCTCCAGTCGTATGGTAAGATTAGAAAGTCTGGTTAGAAATCTGTCGAAGCAGCCTCGTCTACCAAGGCCCTATGTATCCGGTGAAAACATACCAAGAGACGCATCACGGCCAGTGGGAAGTACCAGGAGCTTCCGCAAAGCTGACATTGATGCGGGAAAGTTGGATCTGACTTCGGCAAGCTCAAGACACGTTGTTTCAAGTTTTTGTGCTGGTCTCTTTGACGAGGTATGTGCATGTGCATCAGCTAGAAGAGGCCTGACGGGGTAAACTGGCTATCGTTGGCGTTGCTCTACTCCAATGCTAGATCGATAATCTCAAGTATCTGATTGAGGAAGCAGAGGTCGACTCTGACAAGGGGGAGAGCTTTCCCTTATACCTCTCCGGCGCGGGAGGCCAATCCGTGAGCATCACCGATCTACAACCCATAGCCCATCTCCACACAAGTGCATTAATCATCATGGAGCCTTCGCCGACAACAGCGGCATCAGCATTACCCCTATATAAAATCCCCTCAGCTCACTTCGCAGACGTGACTGTTCCGAAAGCGCTTACAGCGACTTTAGATCCCTTCGCCGCCGAAGAAAGATTCCCGAAGATACGTTCCTGATAGGCTGGCCCCGGAGATGGCGAGATATTTAAAAATAAAAAAACGGTCGGCTGCCCGTATCTCACGTACCTCTAAGGATGTGACCGGGGATCACAGTGAGTGACTGGGAAATGACAAGTGACTGCTGACATGAAACAACACTTTCAGATCACGCCTGACAGCACGGACGTGTATACCCTCACTCACAATACCCAAAACGGAGACAGCTGATTCCTGGAGCCACGAACTCACCGCTACTTCTCACAGATCTGGGGTTTAGCTGCCCCAGCCATAGCCAAGATCCTCCACTTCGAAGCGGCTGTTCCCACGACAAAAATCCAAACCTCCCCCCTTGACAAAACACAGAAATTGCATCCCATCGCTTTCGAATTTTATTGGCAATCAACGAACGCATTGGGGCTGAGAAGTTCAGAGGTTGGGGTGGTGACTTGATGCGGAGATCGGGTATGATATGACAGAGGTGAATTGGGGAGTGAGAGGGGAGGACTTGGGGAAGGGACTTGGGAGGTTATTCGCCATCCGCTCATTATCGCAAACCTACGAGTAGTTGGTGAAGAGCTCGAATATATAGATGGTCATGTGGTACGTGACAGGTCTCAGGTTCCCAACGTGGAGGTTGATGTAGACAGTGGATAGATCATGACTGCGTTTTCAAGTCCTACTCTGAGAGAACCCTGATGAGTATTCGCCACAAGAAGTCTCTAACGTCCAGGCTGTCCAACTGGTAAATAGAACATGATCAGAGGTCCAGCGCTCGCCTGCGCTGTAAAACCCAGCTAGAGTGGAACAGTTTTTTAGGCGTGCTGTATGCTCACAGTGCGCCGGTTTTTCTTTATCACATCGAACGAGTCGAGTGTTTTGTCACACGTGGTTGAACCGATTCAATGCTGTCACCATCACAAGTCATGTACCTCATTTGGCAAGTGACTCAAATCAAATTACAGTAGAGTCGACCGTGTGTGCATCAAAAGTCGTATTCTTCTGGTAATATGTATCCTGCCTTTATACACGGTACCACATCTCCCTTACCCAGGCACACTCGCACCTCTCATCCCCAGAAAGCTTAGCATATCAGGCGCTCGCCTATCAAAGCCAACAGAGACCCCGGTTCAGCATCCTCATAAGCTTTTCTCTCGGGCTCCGTGACTCCTTCGGACTGTTCCTTGTCACTAGTGGTCGCCACTTTCAGATGTGGGTTCGACGAGGAGGAGCCCTGGGTCGATAGGGAGCTAAGTCCGTCTGCGCCAGAAACCCCATGGCAACTGGGACAGATCACGAAAGTCGGTGTTTGGTAGTCGACCAGACTGCCGCAATGATCGCAAGGTATGACGGCTTCATCTTTGTATCCCGGATCGCCGAAGCCGATGTAAATCCTCCTGCCGCCTGGGTAGAGGTGATGTTTAACGCCGCACTCGAGACAGTAGTGTTTCTCCCGATTCCATGTATCGTAGTCAAACTCGAGAGCGTGCTGTCTGCCAGCGGTTAGGTGGCGTTGGAAGCGGCTGAACCTTTCCTTTGGCAGCAGTCGGCTACAGTAGAAGCACGCTTCATAGCCCAACGGTATGATTTGCCATTCCTCGAGCATGCCTAGCGAAGGTCCGTATGGGCAAGCCAGAAAGCTTTTGATGGTTGGGATTTCGACGACGCGGTAGAATAGTGCGGAGGCTTTCTTCAGGGACCAGGCGTCGTCGTAGTTGAGATAGCTTATGATCTCTTGGCGCAGCTCTTCTGGGATGGTGGAGATGGTCGTTGAAGGCATGGCGTTTCGACGAGACATTTGGAGAGTGCGATGCCTACGTTGCCTAGACTGTCGTTGCAACAGAGAAGGGCTAAGATGTCCAAGTAGGCCAATGTGTGAAGATCTAATGTTCCAGATCAGGCAAAATGTTCACTTGCATAGAAGTAGAGGAGCTTACCACTCGTGAAATCCCCAGAGCCAAGTCCTAGTCACGGTATCCCACCCTAGAAAGAAGCTCAGTACAGTTGGACTGCGGCACTGAATTGCTGCCATATGCGAAGTGGGAGCCGAATAGAATGGTCAAAAGTAAAAGTGTGAAAAGATTATACCTTGCGTGTTCACGGACCAGGGGGCCAGTTGAGGTAGTGAATAGTTGTCAGCTTCAACAGTGTAGCGGCATGTGCGATCATTGCAGTAGGGAAGCCAAAGACTCTACTAAAGGCTATCAAGTCATCTTAATGAGATTAGGCAGGGAAGCTACTTTGTCCATCTCTGTCTCGCGTGCAAGTTGTTTTTCAGTGCCGGATAGGTTTAGTGAAATATTTAGCGCTAGTAAGTGTTGCTTGTTCCCGTGACATCCGACTTTTGATGCACACATATCTCACCAACCGAGATCAGTTTATCACAAAGTCGCATCTGCCAAACTTTCTACCTCCAATTACCAAGACCAACATCATCACCTTACTTCCAGCCAGCTTACTGCAGGTGCGCCACCACGCCTCTTACCCCTACTTCCTCATCTTGCAGAAACGCCTCGGACTTTCAGTTTTCAACACGCGGTGCGCGAATATCCTCTTACGAGCTAAGCGCAGTGAACACTCTTCTAAATGAGAAAGTAGAGAGAATCCTTTCCAACCATAACTCCGAGCCAAATGTGCATCATACTAATTGTGTTTGATTCTATAGACATGACTCATGAAGAACCGCAGAAAAGCTCCAACGGCCGCGGTTTTCTCGGGCTACCTCTAGAACTACGTCGAATTATTTATCGCCACCTTCTCGTTCCGGATCCCGTTGTAAAGCTCAAAAGGAAAGGTTATGGCCTCAAGCCGGCTGTCCTACTTGTTAACAAGTTGGTCCACAATGAAGCTTCCCTGGTGCTTTACCAGGAAAACAATTGGGTCTTGTTTAACGTCATCTTTCCCTTGACATTGGTTCAGGGCCCTTGGACGTTACGAGACACGATGCAACGGTATCATCTTATACGTCTCGCTGAGAGAACTTTTATCAGAAAGCCATGTATGGAACTGCAAGTTCGTAAGCTGGACCAACGATACAGAGGGCTGGACCCACGATACACAGGACGGAACCCAATGAGATTCGTAGTCCTATTGGATGGCTTACCTCTGGTCTGCCAGATCCTGACTGCATTCAGAAAGTCAATAGATGATGAGATCTTTCTAGACTTCGCCAAAGTCAAAGCCAATGTCCTGGACGAGATAATCAATTGCCTGGGGGAAATCTCCGGATATCACCATTTTCTATGATGGGACTTGACGCAGCAAGTAACCAAAAGGCACTTGACAAACTCTCGATGCCCGAGGTGTCCACCGAGAAGAAGACGATGGAGCGGATCACCTGGTACGAGACTCGTGTAGATGAATACATGGCTCAGGGCAGGTACATCCCAGCCATGAAGGCTTGCCAAGATGGCATGACGTACGTACATTATTTGACCCCACGTGTGATCAACGTGGGCTGAGTTCCTCCTTTGGAGATGACTCCCATGTTACAGAAGTTCACCAAACTTGCCTTGAGACACGCACGCTGCTGCTTGGGCTACGGAGATTCTCAATCGGCCCGCCAAATCATGAGCCTCTTCCTAGGTTCCAAACCGTCAGCATCGCTCTACCGGCCAACGTTTTCCGACATCGGTGACGCGCAATTTTACTACGGACTGTCGATGGTCACGGATGGTGCCGAGAACGCTGCCGCATTCAGCTTCTTTTGAGCGCTGGAAGTGGTTTCGGCCCACGAAGGAGCCAACAAGGAGCTTGACGCCATGGAGGCGAGGATCGCTCTCCGAGGTTCAGACCCAGAGACCCTCCGGGTGAGGCAGAACCTCCAAATCCTCGGAAGCTGGCGGCATAGACAGGTGCAGGACGGGCCCCTGCCAGCCACGGAGCGTACGAGGCTTCTCACGGACTTTCGAATGTCCGACGAGGAAAGGAAGCCTTGGGAAGAACGAGCATCAGCGATCGCTGACGGTGTCGTAGGCTATCTCCCGAAGTCCTGATTTACCCCTTTGACAAAAGCGCTGATCTCTACTAGGCATTCGAAGTGTTCATCGACACTCTGAACTCACGCCCCCCACCCGATTCGGCATTCATCTTCATGGTGAAGGCGTGAATTGAGGAGTAAACGCCTCGAAACAAGACAAGCACGCATGACCACCGCGAGAACCTTGCTGGCATTTAGCACTCACTCTTGCCATCGATCAAGAACATTGAGCCCCTCCAATAGCCGTTTCGCCACACGGCAATTGTTCCCCAACTTTACTTAAACTGCGGGGGAGGTTTTCCTATCACGGCGTACACGTGGAACATGATATCGTATCGTATCCCTCCACGTCACAAGCACATAGTAAATAGAGGATCAAGGGTTCGGTACTGGAGGATTTCGCGTCTAAGATTGCAGGCTCGTCCTAAATGATCAAGCTAGTTTACCTACCTCTGACTGCAGCACTATTCAGTCCATACCTCATCCAGTTCATAAAACTAACTTACAAGCCCCCCACACTGGACCCCAACAGCCACCAGACCGATTCTCAAACCCGTAACCTCTTCTCATACTTCTCCCACCAAGCTTCTCCCTAGCTAAGATCTTACTGCACCGGAAGAGTAAGGTAGATGTACTACCGCCCAAAACAAAAACCAATCAGTACGAAACGAAAATCATTGAACCAAAGCGGAACACGAGGGCTAAGATGGCCAAGGTTGGGGGGCGAGCAAGACCCGCCATCTTATCTGTGAAACCGCCCCGGCGGCTAGTGTGTACGCCTTGCTCGGACACAGCGGAAGATTGATCGGCCTACGTGACGAGGCCGCCTGGCTGACTGGCTGCAGAAGAGCAGAGGGAAGAATGTGTGAGCGAAAATAAAGGAGCTGCTGGGCCGGGTATCTGGGAGTCAGGAGTGGGTGTGTTGCGAACAACGATGAGGGTACCGATGTCGTGCACTTTTTCAGCGTTTGGTCTGAAATTTTGGGATTCTTGGGACTGCATCTAGCAGCTGTAGCTGGGCTTTCTCGAGACCCAAGCACCGCCAGGAATGGAAGTTGGGCCTCCAGACTCCGCGCGTGCCGGACATGAAGTTTGGAATGGAGCGTATCTCCAACAAGGGGTGTGTTATTGGAAATCAGCACCATTTACCTCCGTGAAAACGTGTTGCTAGAGTACCAAACCGGTAGATTGGATGCGCCGCTCGGTTATACATACAGATATTAGCAAAGCTTGGACCACCCCACACTCTCCATCAATCAGCCCAGAAACTCCCTGATCCTCCCATCCATCCACCTCGTATCGACCTCACTCATCCCACCCCCGGCCGCATGGCCCCAGACACTCTCGATAACGGCCAACTCCCCCCTCCGCAGCAAGCCAACCTCGACCTCGCTATCCGCCACCGCGAAATACTGATCCGTCCTCCCGGGCATGACCAGCACCCTCGCCTCGATGCCCCGCAGCGTCTGCTCGTAACTGCCATCGGGCCGGGTAGCGCCGACATCGCCCGCCTGCCACATACGCGCGAGGACGAGCACGTCTTCCGCGTCCCAGTCCTCGAACGACTTCTCCATCGTGTTGGCGATGTACTCCTCCACGCTCCCGAAGCCGAGGGACGTCTCCCAGTGCCGTTCGCGGAACCAGGCGCCGCTGGTCAGCCAGGCGCAGTAGGCTCTGCCGAAGGCGCGGAGGCCGCGGAGGGGTATCACGCCGTGGGCTCGATACGCGCCGTCGGCGTAGTCGGCGCTGTTGAGCAGGGCGGTCTTGGGTCCTTCGAGGAAAGCGTAGTTGTGTCCGCTCGTGCGAGCGGAGCCGCAGATCACGACTGCGTTCTTCACGAAGGAGGGGTACATGCTGGCCCAGTAGTATGCTTGCTGGCCGCCCATGGAGAAACCGACGACTGCGTCTAGTTCGCTTATGCCGAGGTGTTTTGTGAGGAGTTGGTGTTGCGCGTGGATGCAGTCGCGGTAATCAAGCGTCTTGGGGAAGTTAGGGGTGTTTGATGGAGAGGAGGATTCGCCGTTGCCGAGCATTGCTATGATGATGACGTGGTGGGAGGCGAGTGCGCCGTCGTCTTCGGTGAAGGTGAGGGTTGTATCGATTTTGCCGCCGTAGCAGGTAGGTATGCAGATGGCTTTGGAAGAAGACGGATTTAACGAGCGGTAGGCGACTTTGATAGGGAGAGTGGCACCAGATACGAAGGTGAAGGAGGATATGTCGTAGTACTGTACCATTGTGGAATCATAGCTTGAGGTAGGCATTATGGCCAGTGGAGCTCTTTACTAGAACAGCTTTTGGAAGAGGGTAATGGGTGCGAAGTCGGCAGATTGATGGTGTGGGCGTATTCCAATATTTGCAATGGATATCAGATTATTGTACAGAACAGTTGGACTTCGGTAAGCTGGTCATGCATGATGTAGCATTATCCATCTCAACATCTAAACATGAAAGGATTTGCATCACCCGCGATGGATGACATCATCACCTTCCCCATTGGTCTAAGGCGTGCTATCATATCAATGGTGATATCTCCGCGGTAGTTCTGAGCGACATGGCTCCGCCGGTACTGGAGTAAGCCTTTTCTGGCTCCAAAATCCTAGATAAGTCTACACCTTTTTAAATCTGGGAGGCATGTAGCTTGCTACTACAGGAGTTGCAGGCCAATCTCCCTTCCTCTTCATCTAATCTACCTCTCCGACGATCGACTCGTGGCGCAGATGCTGAACGAGCTTCAGAAATACGCACATCCTCTTCTTAATCTAAGCATCGTGTACGCAAGCAGGTCGCCGTATCACATTTTCACAGTGCCCGATTGCTGACTCGCAAGTTCGCTCTGAATCTGCGAGATTCCCTTCAAGCAGGAAAAACGCTTTCAATTTCAAGGACGATATCGTTCGGACACATTCTCAATATCAAGGTATGGTTATTCAATTGACTGCCAAGATTCCAGTGAGCTGCCTTGAAAATTCCTGAGAAACCTTCACGCTTCATGGTGTCGTTACCTTTGGAGGATAGCCGATGCGACCTCTAGTATTCTAGACCTTTGCAAGGGAAGAGCTTCAAAGAATCAGAACTGACAAGAGAGCAGGAGCCCCACAGAATGTTCCGGCCAGAGATAAACCTATCTCCACTGCATCACCAATGAGCGATTGGGCCAAGCAATATGATCGGCACTTGGCAAAAGTCTCATCAATTTCGTCGAGGCTGTCTTTTGATGGTGCACAATGTGTGATAGAGCAAGCCAGCTCCACCATCATCAATAATTTGAGAAGGGAGCAAGAAATGAATAGATCTATCTTAGCACGGGTGAAGCTGTACATCATCTGTAAAGACGCCAATATTTTCGGCAAAGGTTAACTGGTCACGATGATGTTGATTTCCTACCGGCGCGCTAAGGTAGAGATGAGTGGCTTGTGCATCCCTCGACTGAGCAGTCGACCAATCCGGAGCAGGCGAGACAAATAGCTGAAGGGGGCTCGGCTAAAAGCTAAGATGGCGACAATTCAATGTTGATTTGCTGGAAATCGAGTCCACTGCGTATTTGAGAGCGTATCTCTAACAATGGACCGAGGACGGAGAGCAACATGAATACCGAACAGCGACGCTGTGCTGGCACTTGCTGAAAGTTTTTCAATGGGAGGGTTCTCATCAATCTCGCTGAGAAACGATGATTCTCTCATTGGTTGTACTGAGACCAAAATCATGCGCGGAGAAGGAAATGTGACGAACTTCGGTGCAAAACAAGGAGGGATTGCGGCTGGTGCGCCTGCTCGGACCCCGCATTATTGACACATCACCACCTTCCTTAACGGTCAGTAGCGCGTCATCACGTGAGTGATGTTGGCCCAGAATCTTGGTTCTTGCAAGGATCTAGTTTCTTGCTAGGGCTCCTCTGGCGACTCAAGGCTGCTGTAGGGCAGTGATGCAGCTGTCAACGTCACCCTCCTTCACTGTTTGGGTAACAGCAATTGTACTCCATCTTCTAGTCGCTCCCCTACCTTAGCTAAGCGAATCATACCGCGCGAGCACTCAGATTAGCTTGGTTTTTCTCGCTTATCATTCCTAGGGACTGACGATTCTGTCCTTTGCTAAGCCAAGAACCTAGACCCTTAGATTCTCATATATCATATGGACAGCAGTCTCAAATGCCTTCCACCGGACGGGTCCGAACCGAGCCTTGAACACTATGCATCTCATCTTCCAAGACCTGGAGGTGTGGATCGCAAAGATCTATTCGTGATAAGAATCTGTATTGCTCGCTTGCTGTGTCGCAAACATTTCCTAAAGAGGCTCAAACCTCCGGTTACTCCGCTTCAAGCGATGTCCTCTTGGCTGAATGAAGCCGTAGGAGAAGATACGCTCATGCTTTGTCCGACAACGAGAAACTGCCTTGGGACAGTCCGGCAGGAAAGTGCAAATAACTATCCTTTCATGCGCCCTCCGAGATCGTCCTTGACTGCTCAGGTCTCATCAGTACTAGGACGCGACCAATGACGGCCTACAAGCAGGAAGCGAGCTTCTGCCTAGAGTCGTCCTGCCGACCCGAGTATTTCCCAAGGTGAGATGGACATGAAAGCGGAAGTCTGCAACAAGTATGCAAAGCAGATCTTTTCGTCTACGACCGCTGCCGAGTCAGACCAGCAGATATCCAAATGACGCTTGATTGGTACTTCCGCGAGCCGTCGACGAATTGCATCAATGCCACAACCGAGTCGACGGACAGGTGGGAAGGATGTTGCGTTTTCTGCTGACTTTGAAAAGGACTGGAGAAATCGAAGGCAAAGTAGGCTAGTGTTGCCAGACCGTTGCGTTCGCATGGAACGCAGAAATGGAATTGAATGTAGGCTGCCTTCGCCAATCCATCAGGTAGAATAGCCGGTCAAAAAGGCTTCGCGTCGGGGCTTGCGATCATGTTGATCTTCCACGGGCGTTTATGACTTGTGGGGAGAGCCGCACATGCCTGCTGACTCACCTGGCGGCTTATCTGGAGAATACGAGGGGAATAGCGGTAGGCTGCCGTCTCTGCGGAGTGTTTACCCAATGAAATAGGCTCTATCTAAAATAGTCGGAGTTCACCATAGATCTGTAGACGTAATTCTAGCGGTAGACGGAGAAAGTAGGGGATGATGGGGGAGGGGGGCTGTGTATCGATTAGTTCAAGCTATTGTGTAGGATGTCGGTGCCGCCGAAGCTGTGATATGCAGCTGTGGTGATGATGGAATAATGACGCTCGGACGGGTTCAACTGTCAGACAACGCTGTGTGTAGGCGGGGTGAAAGAGAGCCTTGCCTTGGATGTGGTAAAGTTGAGGAGATAAGGATGGTAGAGTAGCTAAATCAATAAAGGGGACAAGTTGCGCTTTTGGTACGGAAGGTAAAGGAGTAGAGTATGGGGTATCCGAATGATTGTGGTGAGGTGTTTGAATCCCTAAGGCAGAATAAAGGATCATCGGTAACACTCCTCGGTTGTTGGAGGGTGTTCAATCTTTTTCTTATTTTCTTATTCTTATTCTTTTCTTTAATGCCTATTCTTTTACTTTATTCTTGATTCTTTTGGGGGGAGAGGGGGGAGAGCCCATTAAGGCTGACACCCGGCAGCCTGTTTCCCGGGGGGCTAGGCTAGCCTTTAGGCATGCATCCCAGCGGAAGGCGCTACGCTAAACCTTCCCATGAAGGCTACCTAGAGGCTACCTACCGTCTAGACCACTCTTGTCCTTGATATGCTCTTTGCGTCTTGCGATCCAATCCAAAAAATATAAGATCCATTGGATGCCCTGCTATTTCCACCATTTCCTACAAGGACATGTCCGCTGTCCATAATCTCTACTTTCACTTCTCCTCTCCTCTCTCCCCCAATCCCCACACTTCCCCGCACACATCCACGACCAGATGAGACCTCCACAAGCACAGATCCACTCCAACCTTCACACCCGGCGCCTCGCACCATCGACAGCCTCACAAGGCAATAGCGACAACAGGGGAAAGAGCCATTGAGTAGGAAGCATTACGGCACTTTCAACGGCCCTCTGTCTTCTGCAGCATGTCGCAAAGGCAAGTGTTACCGCTTTACGTCCAGCCTGCAATGGTCGCTGACACTTCTACGACCTTGAAGGGAATATCACATAGTTGTCCTGGGTGCTGGTGAGGACAACTGTCCCATGTGTCAAGATACCTGACTGAAACATGCTGTAACAGGAGGAGTGGGCAAGAGCTGTCTCACCGGTACGCGGCGGTCTTTGGCGCCTCTATACCCGCATTCCGCTCACAGCTTCACCCAGCACAATTCGTACAAAATGTGTGGATAGAGAGTTATGATCCTACCATAGAGGACTCGTACAGGAAACAGATTGAGGTCGACGTGAGTCTGGTAGCTCGGCTTCATGGGAAGATGCTGATGTGCGATAGGGGCGACAATGCATACTAGAGATGTACGGGACACAGCCCGCTGCGCGGATGGAAACTCGAGACATGATGCTGATCGCTACGCAGATTAGATACCGCAGGCACAGAACAATTCAGTGAGGTGTCCTTTCCCTCATTCCCCAATTACTCAAGCTAACATAATCGCAGCCGCCATGAGGTACATTCCACCCGCCCATCCTACATTTATACCCCACCTCTAACGTCGGTCCCTCAAACAGAGAACTCTACATGAAATCCGGTCAAGGCTTCCTCCTCGTCTTCAGCATAACCTCCATGACCTCCCTCACCGAACTCCACGAACTCCGCGACCAAATCGTCCGCATCAAAGACGATCCCCTCGTCCCGCTCGTCGTCGTCGGTAACAAAGCCGACCTCGAAGAAGACCGCGCCGTCTCCCGCTCCCGCGCCTTCCAAGTCGCCCAGTCCTGGAACAACGCACCCTACTACGAAGCATCCGCGCGGGCGAGGCGGAACGTGGACGAAGCATTTGTGAACCTCTGCAGGCAGATAATCCGCAAAGATCAGGCGACACGGCAGATCCGGGACATGGAGAGGGGGGACCGAGGCGAGAGGGATAGACCGCGGAGAGGGGGCCGGAATAAGAAGAAGAAGGGTATCTTAAAGGAGGCGGGGTGCAACATCTTATAGCGGGGCGGGCTACCGAAGATGAGAGAGGGGGCGGGGTGGCTGCTGTAAATATTTCGGGTTGGACGTACATGCATCATTTGAGCGGATCAGCGAGGCGTATGTGTGTGGAAAGAACCGGCTAACGGTCATCATAGATCAATCTAATAGTCTGCCGTACAGCAATGTCTCTTGCATTTGCAGATCGTTCGAGGACGTCTCCATTCACCGCTCCCCTCCCCTCCCCCCCCCCTCTGACAAAACCAGCATCTTCTCCTCCAGCTCAAGTGCACAGTCTTCCAAGCCGACATGCCTCCAGCCGCAACCACAACGCACCGGCAACCTGACCTCCCTCCTCCACGACGTCTTCTCGCCCTTCTCTCTCGCTTACTCCCCCGCTTCCTCCCTTCTCACTCCTCCCTCTCCGAACACACCACACCACACCGCACCACCCTCCAAACCTCAATCTCACTCTCCGACTCCGACCGACCAACCCCATTCAACGCAACCCGCCAACACCGCTACCCCCCACCCCTCCCAATCGAAGTCCCACCCCGGACACACCCTCCCTCCCTTCCTCTTTTTACAGAAGCAACCTCATCCCCCCCCCGACTCCACTTTCTCACTAACAAGACTCCCTCCAACATTCACGTTGGTGAGTTTGTGCCCTTCGCTGCGAGCGGGCAGACGCAGCCATGCAGCGAGTCGGAAGTTGTGAGTGGGGCGTCGGGGATGGAGATGGAGATGAAGATGGAGATGGGAGATGGGGACGGAGGTGGAGATCGAGATGGAGATCGAGATGGAGATGGAAGGTTGGAGGTTTGGGGCAGCGGTATTCGGGTTCGGGGGAGGAACATTGGTGCAGAGGGTCTGGGGCAGGGGGTTATCGGAGCGGTGGGGTAGTGCCGTCAGGGTGCAATTGGAGCCAGGGGGCTATTCGCATCAGGGGATGCTTGGACCCAGTCAAGCGAACAGCACGAGGCGGCGAAAGTGTTCACGAAACAATCGAGGCAACTTAGCACGGCCCTTTTATGAAAAGCAAGATGTTCGATTGCTACTGCTGTCCATGGTGGCTAGCAACAAGATGTGTAAGGTAAGTAAGAACAGGTATGCCCTGGTTGAAGGGTTTTTCCTTCTTTGGGCTTCCGGCTTATCTACTATTTTAGTATTTGTGGTAGTGCATGGTACATCGATACTGTTTCTCAAGGGAGGTGGGCAGGTAGGTAGGTAGGTAAGTCAAGGGTAACGTGCGTCCAGGATTGGTTTATTCGGTTCGTTCTAAGCCGGCGGATGGTGCTGGGAAGTCACATCCTCTGCCAGAGAAGGGGGGGAGGTGGAGGAAAGAAAAAAGAGATTCATCTCATACGAGCCGATCTAAAGGGAGAAAGCGAGAATGTGCGCGGAAAGTATGGACGGAAAGAATCAGCAGCTCGTTATCTCGTCCAGGTACGAATCGGACCAGCGATAGTACGAACGCGCACGCTTTCGGCAATTACGATCTCCCTGTCTCAATGTACGTATGCACTAGTGAACGTGTGTATGTACTCCACATCACCCTGCCATTACCAACCACCATCTTCAAACCTGGTAAGTCCAATCGCTCCTCTCACTTCATCCTTTCCCCCTCGAATTTCCTCCCGACCCCATATACCTACTCACCATCACAACCTACCCCTCCAGCTCCCACGGCCCCTCCTCCTGCACCACGGGCGAATGCATCTCATACACCCCCCCAACATCCGCCACCGGCGCCCCCTCATCCCGCTTCCCCTCGCCCTCGCCCTCCCCCCGCACAAGAAACTCCTCCTGGCTCGCGCGCGCCCTCCGCTCGTGTCTCCGGTGCGCGAAAAAGACCAGCAGCGCGATGCCCGCTAGGGCCCCCACGCCCAGGACGACGCCGATGCCGATGCCGATGCCGGCTTTGGCGCCGGAGCTGAGGCCTGATGATGGTGGGGTCGATGTTGATGTGGGCGGGGTTTTTGAGATCGGGTGCTCGGATGTGGTGGATGGTGCGAGGGCGTTGGATGGGGTCGCGGCGGCGGCGGCGGTGGCGGCGGCGACGGTGAAGATGACGGGGTAGAGGGAGGATTCCTGGTAGTAGGTTGATTGGGTGACGACGGTGGGGCTGATGATTGATTTGTCGTCGGCGTCTTCGCTGTTGTAGAGGGTGGTCCAGGTGCAGTTGGCTGTGCTGGCGGTGTCGAGGGGGGCGCAGTTTATTGTGATGCTGTCGGTGAATTAGATGCCTTTCCTTCCTTGGCTTTGGCAGATGCTAGGGGGCGGTGGGCTTACGTTTGGTTGAAGTTCTCGAGCCAGGTGGGGACAGGAGAGGGGTTGGAGAATGGATACTGGCCGAGATTATAACTGATAGAGAGGGTAGGTGAGCATGTCGTTTCTTGAAAGATATGCCCTTCTCTGTCGCCAAAGGGGAAAAGCAGAAGCGGGGTGGGGGAAAAAGTACTACACAAACCAAAGAGGGATGAACCCTCACACTTACCTCGGAAGCAGGAACTGTGTATTAGCAACATCCGCTGAAAAAGTGTAACTGTTATTATCGGCGCAGCCCCACGGTCCAGGCCAGAAGTTGGAGTCGTTATAATTCCCGCAGTTGATAGTATACATGGTCGCGTGGCCGGTGACGCTCGACTCGCCGACAAACGTCTGCCGCAGCGGCATCGGATCGAAGAGGCCATCTGGGAAGAGGAAGGTGCTCGTTTGGTTCTGAGCGGAGGCACGACCTAGGAGCGCCATGGCTGCGAAGATGACGGTTGCATCCATCTTCGCGGGCTGTGCTGGAGGTGGTGAGGTTGGGTGTGGGAGGAAATGAGGGAGGGTGACTAAGGATCGAGGAGAAAGGCGTTTTATCTTCGGTGACGGTCAGTGACTAGTGTTGTGTCGTACAAGAAGAGGGTTTGGTTAAATTACAACCGGGAGCCGATTGGTCGCCACTGGGATTAATTGGCCACTGGGGTCAACACATGTGAGAGAGCAGATTTAGATGTTAGGTGGAAGTGATAATGGATACTCATTAGAAGTTCACCAGCCAGAAAGAATGAATGAATGGTGTAGTCCCGCTCACTAGTCTGAACAACTCTCTCCCAAAATGTGAACCGATGGTCGTAAGATGAACAAGTGGGAAGGTCGGGAGATTCTGTGCGCTCTCTATCTATGTCCAAGCTTGGCGTCAATCTTTATAGATGTCTACGCTGTCAACGCCCGGCTCGAAAGACCCAAACACCAACCATCCGATGAAAAAAAAGACAATCCTTTGTACTTCTATCGCTTAGCACCTGTAAGTCTTCGCCTCTTCTCGTCGAGGAACAGGACGTTGCTTCCACAATCCTCCTTCAGAAAGGCTCCTGTAAGCAATGTTCTTGAAATAATAACTCTCGCACATATTTCTGCTCGGATTACCGTATTAGCCAGTCTGATATCACCAGTCGCTTTGTACCACCAGTCTGCCACGCTGGCCCCATTTATATCGCCGCTACGAAAAATGTCGCAGCTTTCCCACATTTGTCTGATCATTAAGCACCGACGCATATCACGTTATCGGCAAGGCCTGCTCCATAGATCTCTCGAATTATCAATCAAATCTTTGCCACTACACGATTTGAACAATAACAGCATCCGCCATCACTCGTCCTAGACAAGCCTCTAGCAAACCGTCATGGAGGTTGTTATTATGCAGCGGCAGAGGAATTTCCTCGTCTAGGGTGTCAGCGTTTGTTCTCCGATGGTCCAAGGCTTTGGCTTTAATTCTGTGTATTGGCATACGCAATAGCCGAGATACATTTTGGCGGCTTCCACGTGACCTATCACCATAGTAGCTTTAAGAAGGATTTGTGAAAGGTCCTCTCAAGACGGTAGCTTCTGCTCCCTATTCACAAAGCTAAATCACGACAAGGTAATTCCTCTGAAAGAAGCAGCCTACAAGAGACCTATACAGGGCATCCAAGCTGCGGGCAAAGCGAAGAGGCGGGTCTCCAACGAACGTCTTGAAATCCAGGGGCTGCGTTCCGTTTCTAAGAAGTCTTCGCAGTCTTTGTGAGAGGAGGTATCTAGTTAGTACTAGTTTTGCTTCTGATGGCGCTGGTGCAATGGTGTAGCGGTGCTTCTTATTTCTTGTCTTGAGCTACCTACATTGGCACGTTGCCCGTGAGGCTACAGATTTTGGCTACATCTTGCAAGACGTCAGCCTGCATGAGTTCCGGCACGCTCTATTTATAGGAGTGTAATCGTAGAGCGGGGAACTACGCGAAGCTACAATTTTCCAGCCCAATGATCATCTACAGTACTTTCAACCAGAGAACCTTGCCGTGATCTCTTGAGCGCAAAGGCAACTTCTTTTTAGGTGTGAGAATGGATCCCTTGTCAGCTTGCAGTCTTGCTTGCAACGTCATTCAGGTTGTCGATTTCAGCATCGAGGCTGTAAGATGGTTCCGAGAGCTGTACAAAGATGGCAACTTGTCCCAGCATAAAGAGGTCGAGGAAATGGCTATTCATCTCACACAACTCGAAACCAGTTTGAATCCACCCGTAAATCGGGATCAGGATCAAGACGAGCTTTGGGAGTTGGAGGGGAGATGCTCTGCTACCGCCAAAGACTTAGTGACACAGCTTCAGAAGCTGAAAGTAAGCGGGCCACACAAGAAGCGGCAAGTGATTGGGAAAACCATCAAGAACATCTTGAAGAAGACAACCATAGATGGCATTCAGAAGAGACTAGACAGCTACCGAGACCTGCTAGACCATCGTATCTTAATGGACTTAAGGAAGCGCTTTGACATGATGTGCATTCATCAGAGCGAAGGGTTTGAGAACTTGGACTCCAAAGTTCAGATCATGATTACCCATCTTATACAAGGGGCGAAGACTTTCGAGGAGTTAAAGTCTCTCATCCGAAGTGAAAGCCATTCGTTCAAAGAACACGTCACCAACGAACTCCAGCGACACCAAAGAGATCTAGCTCACAAAGAACACTGTCAGTCCTTTCTCAAGAGCCTATGGTTCCCCGAAATATATCGTCGACAAGAAATCATTCATGAAGCCCACGAGAAGACGTTTCAATGGATCTATGCACCTGAGGAGCCCGGAAAGGCAGTCCATCAATGGGACAATTTTGTACATTGGCTGGAAAGCGGTCAACATACCTACTGGATCAATGGTAAAGCGGGATCAGGAAAATCGACTTTGATAAATTATATAGTCCAGGACCCTCGAACGGTGGCGGCTCTGAAAGTCTGGGCAGAGCCGAAAGAGATCTTAATGCCCGGAGTTTTCTTCTGGAATGCTGGCGAATGCTTGGAGAAAAGCTCCGAAGGGCTCTTGCGATCCATCATATATCAAATTTTGAAAAGATTCCCAGGCTTAATCCCATCAAGTCCGATTGTGTCATCTTCTGAACCGACACAACACGATTCATGGGGCCATGAACCTATTGCAGCTTGGACAGAACGTAGACTCCTTGTAAGTACTTCTAGAGAATCATAGTCCAGACAAGGATCATTGATTGCTCTTCCTCTTACTCCTGAAACGCGAGGGAGAAAGGGGACTGACCCTCGACAGGCGACTCTCGAAAGTGTTCTGCGTCAAGCACAAGAGACGTGTCGCATATGCATCTTTATTGACGGATTGGACGAATTTGATGGGGATCAAGACGCGCTCCTGAAGCTGATCACGAAAGTACAGACCGCTGACGTCAAAATTTGCCTTTCAAGTCGACCATATCAATCATACGGGGAAGCTTTTGGCTCGTCCGCCAAGCTCCAGTTGCAACATTTGACCGAACCGGACATCAAGCGATATGTATCGGATAAGCTGTACCCCTTGGCCAAAGCAGGTTCCGCGATAGAGATCTATCGTCTATGTGACGCCGTCGCTCGCAAGGCGGAAGGAGTGTTCCTATGGGTTGAATTGGTGGTCAATGGCCTGATCAAGGGCCTTAAGAACGACGACACTCTGGAGCAACTACAGGATCGGCTCAATCTTATGCCATCTGGTATCGAGAACCTGTATACACACATGCTGAATAGCATTGACACGGTCTATCGAGCACAAGCTGCAAAAATGTTCCTAATGGCACTTCCGGACGACTCAATTTATGGGAGGATACGGGAAATATCAACGTCCCTCTTCACACTTGCGCTTGCCTTTTTCAGACGCTCGGACAAGACGTCTGACATCGGCCTAAGGGATGTAATAGCTCATGGCGAAAAAGCGAGAAGAAAGATCCCGACGATCTGTGCTGGACTTCTTGAAGTTCATTCGCAAGCAGAATTGTTATATCCTGACTACATGAATAGCGAATCAACGATGATAGGAATTTCCCCGAGCGTCGAATCCTCCTGGTCGTTGGACCTTCAGCACCCCCTGTCTTCAAAGCTAGCTGACTTCCAAACCTTACTTAGAAGATACTATGTCGAATTCATGCATCGAACCGCGGTGGACTACTTCAAACAAAGCGAGCAAGGGAAACAATTTCTGGACAGAAGCTTACCTCCTGATTTCTGTCCTTACATTCTACACGTCAACGCACTCCTTACTGAAGCGGACATGCTTGGTTTTCCAGCGCTTGATAACTCATTCCAACCCAGAGATCCTTCTTACAATAATCATCAGCAAGACTCATCTGCACAATCTCACATTCATGAGATCATGTTGCAGGCTTACCTAGCTGAGCGGCATCTTGGAAATGCGCAAAACTCACTTTGCGAGGAGATAGATCGTACTCTATCGGCTATACATTCTCGGCATGGGCTTCCGTCTTCTAAGGTTCTTCGTGAGATGATGGAAAACATCTCGGTGGGTAAACAGCAAAACCGTACTGCGCAAGTCTCGATCTCTGCCGACTATGAACTCTCCGCCGACTGTGAACACTATTTGGTGGATGTGAATCAACAGTCGTGTCGGAAGGATCACTGGTCCGTACTATGGGGTTTAGCCGAAGGTGACTTCACACCAGATGACAAGGAGACCGTCTTGAGCTCGTGCTCTCCATCGAATTCCACGCATTCGTTTCATTCTCGCAGTAGCTCCAGGGCACTGTCGACTAGACCGGTCGACTTTGTTGGACTCGCAGCTCACTCGGGATTATCCTACTATGTAAAACAGAAGCTCGACTGGGGAAATATTGGTATTGATCGAGATACTGCCAATTATCTGCTTTGTTGCTCATCGTGGGCTTTTAGAAATACGGACTTCATTGCCGAAATCTTAAGATCAGGCGGAGATCCTAACATTTACGTCAAAGACTACTCCAACACGGTTTGGGCAGAGTTCTTACGTCACGTGTGGTGGCACTCCGACTTATATACCAAGAGCGCCTGTGCCAGGCTTACGAGGGTATTCCTCGAGCACGGGGCAGACGTACATGCGAGAATGAACACATCATTCCTCGGAGGAACCCAGGATCACATATGTTTTGGAAGCCAAACGGGGCTGCAGCAACGTTTTCAATTCTGGGAGGAGGGCACTGCCTTGTATGTCATCCAACGAAGCTTTGGCCATATACCAGAGTATAAAATCCTCGAGAAACAGATCCTGGACGGGGGAGGTATCTCATCATCTAGGTTCACGCACATTGCGCGTGTAGATGATAGGCGGCGCAGGATATCCGAGCAACAGAGCCATGACTTCAAGGAAGCCCTACGTGGCTGTCAGACTAATGGTGATGGCGATGACGAGTCAGTATCGAAATGTCAGAAATGCGCGCTGCAGATCGACGCGCTTTACAAAGAGATTTGTGTAGACAACGAGGGACAATGTCAGGGACTGGAGTGTAGCTGAATGCATTGATTCCGGTATGAACGGAATAATAGCTATGAAGGTCTAATGATGGCAGAAGGCCGATATTTGTGGGCAGGGCCAAGCCGCGCTAGGCCCGATCCGGCCGAGTGGTAGGAGTCATGGTGTTGTGAGCTGGAACCATGACAGACAAGTTCGATCCTCCGATTGAATAGTTCGTACAGGACGGAATTGATGAGGAAGAAGGGCTCCACGTCAAGACGTGCGTCAATTTCAAAACGCCATGGTTTCGCTATCAGTCTATTCAAATATAGCTGAGTAGCAGTCTATAACGCGTAATTCGAGACCTTGTTGCACTTTTCAGATCAACAGACAATTCCGGCGAGAACGGCTACATAAAAAAAGTAACCCTGTCCATATCAGTACGTCGGCATGTGTCATCAGACATGACACGTCTTCTCCATGCGGAAAGACGACGGGTGTCCATACGAAAAGACGACTTGGGCTTAGTATATGGCGTGACAGTCGCACATCGAGTCCCAGTCACTAATGCAGTTATGCTATTCATGTGCTAAAGAAACCTGCGGACAGCAGGGGAGTCTCTCCACCGTTTACCTATCACAAGTCCGCCGAGACCGTATAAAGACGTCGTCTTGGCTCAGTCTTATCCTGCCAGCAGCGCCGTTGAGACCTTGATAAGGCTTGAGGCGCTTCCTTACGCCAGCTCGTACGTAATCTTTGCAATCCACCCTTGAGAAGACTAATTTTGTACATGATATTTTGGGCAGAATGGAAAATATCGAGACAAAGTCCGAGCTTGAGGGCAAGTAAAAGCTTGCGTACGCACATATGAAGAGAGCGTATGGAGGTTTGAAGAAAACCAGATGATATCAGGGACGGAAGCAGGCCTCCTGCGACCGTCCTCGCTAGGATGAAAGCGAGTGACTGAATGGTGAGGTTGGACTAATGCGACCGGATAACGAGTTGCTTTCATCGGGGCCGTGGGATTCATCAGACCCCTACGAATTAGTCTTCGCCTGTCATCATGTAGAGACCAAAACAGTGCAAATGTGTTGCGGGGTCCCAACACCGGGGCTAGCTACCTGAAGAGGCATATGTAGACCCCCCAGTGCTAGGAAAACTCTCAATGCTTGTTCAGCTATACCTGGAGTGACAAAAAAAATGAAGCTATTTACAGGTGTGGGCGGGCGGGAAAAGAATGCTATGGCTCTGAAAGAGATGAAATCGAATGAGGAGCCCAACAATGGTGGGCAGCCCATATAAATAGAGCTCCCACCAAGCCATGAATCTCCTGACCAACGCGTGCCTGACACGAAAACACGCCCACTATGCGATATTGCCATACTATGCGATATTGCAGGCCTGCAGGCCCAATATGCGAAATATGCGAAATAACCATGTAGCGCGAGAGCACTCTGCCATGCGACCGACTAGCCCCCAGTCCCACTGGAGCGAATAGGCCGGCATCTCCTAATGCTCAACGGCAAAGCACGTATCACTATCGAGGATCTACAAAGAAAACTACCGAGCAAGAACATTCCGATAATCCTCTAAACATTAACACAAATAACCACAGCCAGAAGCTACATGGACGAGCGTCCAAGTCTCTCAATCTGTTACAAAAACGACTATCAGATTCCGGAATTCATACCCCACAACGAAAGCCAGCACGATTATCCTCAGCTCCGCGACACCGACATCAGTCAATGCATAGAATAGATTAGAGCGATGACTCGACACAACGGACCTCTCACGATAGACAGCCCCATACCGAAAGACAGACTCTACGAGATCAAATAATCCACGACTTCCAGACCGAAGAGTACCTGAGATAAGAGAACGAAAGACCTATATCGTTCATTAAAACAGTGATGAAACAGAGAAAAGAAAACGAAGCCCTCGAGAACTCAGAACAAGCCTAAAACCCCATAAGTAGAAGGATACTCTTTTCAACAAAGCATAAACAGAGCAGAAGACTCTAGAATAAGAGCCCCGGGACGACGAGGAAGTGAAATAAATGTCCATTCTTTAAGCAGAGCCCGATATCTCTATAAGCGGGGAACCCTTTCTTTTTAACGAGCGATGTGCTTTCAACCTAGGCGTAATATATCTCCCATCTTATAAAAACCGAGGCCTCAAGACGCAATACATTCTCCATCCATCTTGTGAGGACCGAGAGCTCAATGAGACACAGAAGGCTTAAAGGGATATAGAGGGATCTTTCGACTTCTAAAAACACAACATCATCATCGTGTAGAGGAGTTGAATCCCATAATAAGAGATTTTACACAGCGTATGCAACTCGTCCGAAGGTGGGAACCCCGGGGGACGATGGTTCTGGCTAGGCCTTGAATACCTGTGAAACCCTCTGCGGGGTAACCCGCATGGTGTCTAGTATGACTCAATCGATAAATCAATCAATCAGTTGTTTTCATCGCTCACACCAAATATCGCTATACTTCTCGCATGGGCATAGCCCATGTGCATTGCATTACATTGTTTCAGGCCAGCAAAAGGCCATGGTAAGAGCCCATAGCAGAGTCGGCGATCCCTAGCCTCCTTTGGTATGAAACGGCCTCTAAAGACCATGTCATCCCACAGGCAATGGTCTCTCCAATCAATTCTTCTCATTCAGAGCAACCGCACATTTCCTTCCCAACCCTCCCACACCTGTATTTAGTCATTGTAGCCAGCTAATCATCATTCCAAAACATGTCGCTAAAGATATGGGAATTTTTCCTAGTGCTGAGGAACGAGAATACACCTATGAGGCGCCTCTATTTATTGGTTTACCTCGGCCTGGAATAGCCCAACCATATTTACTTTTACACATTGTTTTCAGGTCACATGTTCTCGCCACGATGTGGCGAAGACTGAAGTGAAAGTACTACTTGCCAGGCTCTGAGGCGATCAGCCAATGCCCGCTTTCCCACAGCATCATCTCAATTCAATCAGACCCTCAGTGGAAGCTCGGAGAAAAGACCGACTGCCACCACTCGAGCAGAGATTGACGAGGTATCTCTGGAACCGATCGAACCAGACAAGACAGAGAATCGACAAGAGCAAGTAGTGTTGAAACTCCAGAACGCCACAGGGCGTTTATATTTCATGAAACGAAAGGCGCATCTATTCGAGTCCACATCTCACTTACTAGCCTTGACATCACGCATTACGCCGCGGCCAGGATTCCATTGTATCAGCCAGTGCACTACTCCATGATGTCATCCTTCCAAACTCCTATAATGGTGGAGGCACCCCCCAGCCAGTACCGACAATGTCGCTGACCGGACTCGAGTCATGAGGACTAAGCAATCCCGATCGCTAGCTCGAATCTTGATCGATGGGCGGGGGGGCATGCGGAAGACGAGGCACCTAGAGCATGGGTTGCAGATGAGGGTCTCTACGCTCAAGTGCGCGAAGACAGATGTGATGGGAAAAGCCAGCGAGGGATGTTCAAGCAGGTAGAGCACGAAAGCCGCCCAAGGGGAATCCATAGCGGATAAGGAAGAGTGTTGGGATTTGGCTATGTAGGGTTGATTGTTTTTTTCTATGGAGTGGTGTGAAGGCTACTTGTGTGCCGCTGGTTTGCCACATGAGGGGTATCAACACAGGAGCGCTGCATCATTTCCAAGAAAGAGTCAAACCCATATCTCTCATATTGAAGGAGAGCGGATACGTTCGATGAGATTCGCAAGGCGACGGCGGTATAGCTGGAGGGAAGATTGTCGAGGTTGCCGGTGCAGATGTTCAAGAGCTGGTGGCCAAAGATGCCGGAGATGCGATGAGGGCCATTATTGTGAGCGACACCGCAAATGACATGAGTCATTCCATGGGAAGAAACCGCAGAAGATAAGGATGTCCCGGGGCACACGAAACAAAGCTGCGCTGCAGCGGAATTATGGGATCGATGGATTCTCCAACGGTCCAGCGTATGCTTTTCGAATCAGAGGGTCGTATGACTTGTGCACTAGAGTCCGTCTTGGGCTGGAAAGTCTTCGTGGTCAACGCTTTGGTCGGCGAATTATAAGCGTTGATCGAAAGTGCACGATTTTGCGATTTTCGCCGAAGACTTGGTGAGACAAACCAATGGAAACGGGCCTTCCATTCCAAAAGGTGCCGCTAACTGCTGATCGCAACGCAATGCACAGATGACAGGATAAGATAGGTAGGATAGGTATCTTACCTTACCCGTAGCTTCCTCGAAATGAATACTCGTATATCAGCCCGCTCAGAAATCCCAGTACTTATCCAGTTCCACCATCGGCGATACAGCCACGCTTTCAAACGGCACCCCTCTCAACGTCGTGCCATCCTTTTCGTACAGATCCGGCTCAAAACTCACGCTCCCATAGCCCCTGATCAACGCGCGCCAGTAACACGCCTCGGCGGCTGGCGTCAGATAGCGATCTCTGAAAACCTCCGCGCCCTTCTTCGCTATACGATCCGCCATACTCGGATCCTCCAACAGTTCGGTGACCTTTTGCTCGAGATCGCTCCAGTCCTCGTTGACCTGCACGAAGTTTTGCTCCGGCCCGGAGGCCTCCAGAGGGTATGTGATCGTCGTCAACCACTTAGGCGTATGTGTCACGTAGACACTCTGACAGTTCTGTATGTATTTGCCCTTCCCGCTCCAGCTGCGTCCTGAGATGTCCATCATCATTTTGAAGCGGCAATGATCCCACAGGCTGATCCTCGTACTGGCAGTGGCGTTGGCCCACTCCTTGCCTTCCGTGGCTTCCAGGAATAGAGGCCGGTGAGGCGCTGTCTCTGCGTTGCCCCGCCATACCAGCTGCGGCATTTTGTCGTCGAAGCCAATCTCGTTCTCGACCCTGCGCACCTCGTCGCGGACGTGATTGTAGTTAGGGATGCGGGCGTGGGGCCAGGCCCAGAAACCGAAATCGGGCATCAGCCATTGGTTCTTGAACTCAGTATCGTGAGCGGGCTTGGTGTAGGTCCAGACGGCTTTGTTGTCGCCAACGACGTCGAAGAAGAACATGGAAAATTCGATGTTGGGAAGTGATTTGCGGTCAGGAAAGGCGGAAAGAGCACGTTGCAGGGCGTGAACGGTGGCAACGCCGTTTTGCACCCAGAAATTACCACCTCTGGAGATGATATATACATCGCCATCATAGACTACAATGCGCACGCGCTGGTCATGAAGGTCTTGAGCATCGAGGTCAGATAGAGTGATGGGGTTAGAGGTAAGGTTAGCAACATTATGTAAGATGTCAGCGTATTGCTTCGGAAAGGCGGAGTTGCATTGATCTTCTGATAAACCCAAGTTGTGGCCGTCGCGAGTGGTATTGAAGACCCAGCCGGCTGTAGTGGTTTCTAGTCTGTCGATGATGGGAGGCTCTTGGGGTTCTTGGTCAAGAGTGGCTGGTTCGGACTGGATTGGGACATGGGAATCCCACTTTGAGTTGGAACTGAATGTATAAAATGCCGATAGCAGGCCGTATACAGCGAACATGTGCAAGAAGATAGCATGAACGCGGCCAATCCAAGAGTCGCTACGCATCGTCATGTTAATACTAAGGGTGTTCACAGGAGTGAAGAAGAAGAGAGGACTTACCAAATTTCAAGCAGACGTGCGGGGAAGGTCAATGGTCAGAGGCAGCAGAGGAGCTTACAACAGGAATGGGTAGCAGTGTGGCACGACGAGTTTCATCTTTGGTCTCTCCATTATGGCCCCAACACTCGTGCGGCCCGGCTTTGTATCAGAAGCCCATGATGAGAGCTTTATAACCTTGTCGAGAGTCTCTTTTCAATATATAGGTGTCAGTGAAGGAAGCAAAGAAATCCGTTCAAGAATCTAACGAAATTGTTGGAATCTTTGGTGATGCCTTTGTAGCAAGCGAAGCAACTTGTAGGCCCGATGTGAAGTGCACATCGTCTTCTTTTTGGTGCATCCTTCAAAATCCTCGACCGCACGACTACTCTACTCAGTAGGATAAGTGCCTCCTCAGAGTCACATCCTGACATGATTGTTACAGCCTTACCGGTCTGTCATTGGCTGGAAGAAAGCTGGCCCGAGCTTTGAACTTTAAAGTAAGTACAACAGTACCTCGACGCCACATCCGAGGTACAGTACTCTACTGTATTGTACCTACTCCCGCCCACGTACAATGTATTCAAGGGTGCACTTGGGTCGCTGGCTGTTGTATGAATCGCTAATGTCTTACAATGGCCACAATTCTTCACCATCATTCCCCAGCAGATGCCCGAGACCACCCCCAATCCAACACCAGACCGCCCTGTGATCGTTTACCCTAATTCTGCACGTTGGGGGTATCACCCAGAGGAACGATACAACTCTTCACCCCTCCGGAATGCACTCCACAATGTCAGATAAGACGTCCTACATAACCCAAGTGACGAAAGGATAGCAGTCCAAGAAGCTTGTCATCCAGCAATCCCAGTCGAGGCACCTCACTTCATCCTTACACTCTCCGGCCCGCCGACCCCGTCCCTCTCCAAACCAAATTAATGTACCACCTTGTCTCCGATTCCGCCTCCCTCAACCCACCGCACAAACCCTTTCCTCTTCCGCCCTTATCACGACCCTCTATCCCTGTGCGCTCCTGACCTGACGACGGTCTATTCTATTTACACCAACCCCGCCCCCACGTCCAAACCTCGAATCCCGCACGTCCGATCCGACGCCTGCCTCGCGAAGCAAATGGCAGCTTGACCAAAGAGATGGAATTGGCAAGACGGACTGGATGGGAGGAAGCATACTTGTGGGACACTGTGAGGAGAGCGGTGGCGATGGACATGAATGAGAGGAGTGGGTGAGGGTGTTTCTCGGAACAAGAAGAGCTATTGGGTTCGCTGTGACGATGCGAGTTTGTTGGGTCTGCGGAGGTTGTGCTGGATCGGTAATGGAGATATGGGAGGAAAAGCGAGGGAGAGTCTGCTCACGAAGACCAGGCTGAGGGATTCGAACGCAGTGAGTATACCGCTGCAGGCTAGCAGCACAAAACAGTCCGAAGAGGAGGAGCCGCTGTCTCAGTGGATGAAGGCCAAGGTGCGAGCGCGGTCTCAGCGTGCTGTTTCGCCCCAAGGTGCATCATCACAAGGCGATGGCAGCGAGGTGATTATAGCCACGAATCACGGAGATGCGAATTGCACGCAGCAAGCTATCTCGTGTGTACGCGGCGACACAATTCCGCACGTAAATTACCAGCTGATCTACGTACAAAGAATTGAAACCTAAATCTCGAAAGAACTGCAGTTAATTCAGTGTCAGCCGGCCGCTGGAACAGTTCACCTACGCAAGAAGACAGCATGAGAGTCACCAGCTTTGTGCGGCTCGAGAATCCCCCACACGGTCGCAGCCCAGCTGTAACTTACTCAAAAAGCGAATCTAGGCTTGCATCATGACAATCTTGGTGGTACGGCTTGCCATTGCCGGGGTGAAGATGGGAGAGTAAATGAATTGCTAGAGTCAATGATTCAATATCATACTCTTGCGCGCGTATAGACTGTAGACTTCTGGTATAGTTCTAGTCCACACCCGCTCCTCAGCGAGATTGAACTGACTGAATCGTAAGTAGACAAAGTGGCTATCAGTCTGTACTGGCATCTTGCAAGCAGTACGCAAATGTTTTATAGAGAGCGAGAACGTCTCAAGCGCAGCTTCACAATCACACAGATGGCATTGCTATCGATGTCGATGACATGCAGCATACTAAATAGTGTTTCATGTTCGATACGCAATCAGTATCCCAAGTCATCCATGTCATCCATTCTCCCCCATCCCCCATCACTCTCCACCTGCCCCCTCTTTCCCCAAGTCAACACTCCACCCCATCCTCCTCCACTCCACTACCCCTGAGGAGCAGTGCACAAGAGTCCTTGGTCCAACTATGTTCGCGACGAGCACGAGTCAGCGTTCACCTTCTGATGAGAAATAACTAGGAACCAAGAAGAGAAAGGAAGAAGAAAAGGAGGAAAAAGAAAAGAAGAAAAGACTCACAAGATCAAGCGTGCAGCACTGAGCCTCCTGTCCGATATCCGCACATATCTGCGTGAAGTTGGCCACGTCGGTCGGTAGCGTGGGAGCTATATGTGCGTGTTTGTGTAAGTAAGGAGAGATTCAGGACGTGTCAGGTCGGGTCCGGTCAGAGTAGGCAGCGAGTGGGTAGAGGGATTGGAGTATGTATGTATGTATATGATATGTGGGCTGGGAGTTGGGTCGGATCGGATAGCTTACGGTCAGCGCACTGCAGATCCGCGACATCGAGCACGTTGACGGCGCAGCAATTCGGGGTCGCGGAAGCGCCGCTGCAGAGGAGGGACGCTTGGCGTTTGGCGTTGCCGGCGAAGGCCGGGACGGCCGTGGTGAGGGAGGCGCTTGCGAGGAAGGCGGCGACGATGGTGGTGGTGGTGGTGAAATGCATGGTTGGGGGATTTTTGGGAGTTTGGGTTGCGGGTGGGATTGGGAATGGTTGGGGGTGGTTGGGAAGTCGGTTGATTGGTATTGATTGTGTGTCGGATGGTAGTGTTTGGGATGGGATGGGAGGAAGGAATGTGGGGATTTGGGTCGTTCTTTATAGATATCTGCTCAGGGGAAAAATCTGCCTTGGTCTAGCAGTGATGGGAGGCACATGAGGCGGCATGACGGCGGTGGAAACGTTCATCGGTCTCTAGCACGGTCGTTTGCGAAGGTTCTCGGGGCTCTCTGGCCTCAGTCATGGTATATTCCAAGTTTTGAAGCTGGTTTTCTGGCGGAGATGAGGAACGGTAGCTGGATGGCGAAGGTCTAGCGTGACATATTCAGCTGGACTAGTTCTGCTCAACGGTCATCGCTGCCGATCTTTCGTTCCTGACAGGGGGGCCTTTTCGACGGACCCGGATTGAAAGCGCGTACAGAGTCCCCTTACGATGACGATAACGGCGAATGAATAGCATGATGACGCGGGTCCTTATCCTCTGCTTTTCTCATCTGGCGCAGGGTCGCAGACATGCAGACGGGATGCATGCATGCTGTCAGGTATCATTTGGGCGTTAGAGCCTCAGCGCTTGCCGCACATCAATTGAAACCAATGACAAGCTGCCATGGTGCAAGTGATGGATGTATTGGCCGAGGACGGTGGCAGGAGCCTCCATTAGTAGATTTTTGTCGGCGGAGTAAAGACCCTCGTCGGAGACTTTCTGCTTAGTATCTTCAAAAGATCATCGAGCGCTAAAACGCATAGAGTAGGTATCGATGCTACAGTATAGTATTAAAGCATGCCATATCCTAAGTAGGATAACATCACCCGTCTCATCATCAGCAGCCAGCCCAGTGCAACGGTTCAAGATCGTAAAGCTCGAGGAGAAAAAACATCTTTTGACGCCATTCCCAGCTCTTATCAGAACTAATGCAACCGAGCTGCTTTCAAGATTTGAAGAGTGAGTCTCCGGAGGCTGAACAGAATCATATCACATGGCGTGAAAAGCGGTAAGAAAGGGCTAAGTAAGGCCGTCCCCGCGAGACAAGGAACAATTTTCAAACAATGAGCTTTCTATGTCGTAGCGTTTAGATATACCAGGATGTTTCAACGACCGTTAAAACAGGGTGCAGAGGTCGCTCGTCCGCCAAGGGTGCGGAGAAATCCCACCCGGAGAGGGCCCAAATAAATAGTCACATTGGACCAATAGATATTGCCTGTACCGCACTGGTCTCCCAAACGGTCAAGTCTAGGGCGTGGTGGTGGTACTAAAGATAGCAATGAAAATGCTATCAAGGCAGGCTTTGCCGGACATCTATTTGTGAGCCAAGGTATCATGATCAAAGGAATCAGTCACGGAGCCCCTTTCTCGATCTTATAGACCTGGGCGTTTATACAAGCAGGTCAATTTCTGAGCGGACTTCTGTTCGTGGCCGAAACTCATTCATTGGCTATGACGAACTCGCGCGAATGGGTCTAGGAAGACACTCAGCTTCGTTTTAACACCTCCATAGGCCTGCAACGCCCGTTGAGATAAGGTATGAAGGCACCTTGTAAGCCAGGAATGTGTAAGAACTCCAAGCGGACAAGGATCAACAAGCTCCGTCACTGCCAGCGCTATACTGGCGCCCGAGCTGACACTCAAGGGAGCAGAAAGTGGCAGGGTCAGGGCCGCGGGAGGACGTGCTAAAGGTAAGCATCGGAGAATATTGAGAATTTGAGGCATGTTTTCGCGAGGCATCGAGATGTCAACCTGTCGCCCAAGAGCTGACTCTGACGTCGGTGCAAAAAGACCGACTGGTAGATCCTCGACAGTTTGCGGCGATCTAAACGTTTCAGAGCAATGAATAGAGATCAAGTCTTCCCTTTTGATCGTTTACTCTTAGCATTTCGAGTGCCGAGTCAGATGCCGATGGTAGTTCCAAAGTCTCGGGCTGTTTAAAAGACCAAGCGCCAGCGACAATGGACGATCTAAGGAGGCTGAGACTTTGGGGTATCACCGTCAAGCAGGTTCCTCATATCGCCTAGGCTGTGATACGATAAAAGAGAAAGTTGGATAGCCGTTGGAAAGATGTTGATGATGGTCAATTCTAGGGACTAGCCGCCGGCGGAGCTACCCAGAAACGGGTTGGGGGCGGAGAACTGCGTTGAGAGCAAGGATGGCCTTTGAGTTAGATGGTTTGCTTTTGCTTGCTGCTTTGATGCTTGCGAGCGGCATGTTGAAAGTGAGGTGGCTGAGATTGATCGACCGTGGCTGTAGCGTTTGTCGATGACACTAGAGCATGCCCGGAAGGGTTGAATTAGGCTCGAGTTGCCCCACCTCAATTGTTTGTTGTATTCTGTGGAAGGTGCGCTTGTCGTCTTACCTCTTGACAGTTCTTTTTTTTCTGACCATGACCTCAAGTAGATTGAATAACAGACTATACACCACACTCACCGGGCGGGAGAGGGTCTTTCGTCCAAGGTCCCCGCATCATCCCCGGCACCCAAGGAGGTACTGCGATATTGGCATTCCCAAGCGACGACCTTCTCCTTCACACCCTGCGCCAACAAGACATACTTTACCATTTCTACGTCCGTATCCGCCATGTCAAACTCCTCAGCAATGCATGACTTCAATTCTACCACTCTCGTCTCAACCTTCAACGCCCTTAACCGCAGCCAGCTCTGGCCCTCCAAGACGGTGCCCAATCACTGGCACATCTCCCTCCGCCGAATTCCCGACCAGCCTCTCGAAATTTACCTCTTCCTTGTCAACCTCGGCGATCGCTACGGTTATGTCGAAGGGCCTCTGATACACTATTTCCACAGCGCTACCATAGATGTGATAGCGGAGACGTTGGCGCTGCTGCTGTTGGACGCGTTCAACACGGGTTTGAACACAACCGAGGAGCAGAGAAGAGCTGGTTTCAATGTGGGTAGGCCGTGGAGCTGGGTTTCCAATGATCCGGAGTTGGCCGGGGCGCTTGGACAGGTGATGAGGAGCATCGGGGTGCTGGCGCCGGAAGGGGTGGCGCTAGCCGGGGATGAAGAAAATGGCATTGCCGAACGAGGGTGGAGTGAATGCTGGAGGATGCAGATTGTACGGATGGGCCACTGAGTATGGGCCCGCTCTGGTGTGTGAGAACGGGCTGCAGGCTCACATCTGATTCGTCAGTTCGCAGACTGAGCTCAAGCAGCCATGACCTTCGTCGAAGGCAGGACTTCTTTCCTACAGATGCCATACAGAACCAAAAGGGCTATACATCGATGTCGATTGAAAATGTCCTGGGTGCTCGACGGAGCTTGTTGAGCTGAAGGGGCGATTACCATGACGCCTCCGGTCTCTACAGATCTTTAAGAAAGACTGATTCGTGGATGGTAGATGAGGTTATGATCCGCCTGGTATGCTAGCTTGGAATATCTTTACTATGGCATGAGTATGGAGAAGTTCTTTTTTCGGGAGAGGTTAGTGATCGAAACCTCGGTTTATCGAGTCGAGAACTGACTTGCCCCCAGAAGCCAATAGCAAATTCGTTACCGTGTTATGATAATTGAGCTAGTGAAGCAGCCGAGATGATTCAAAGACCTTGACCACGTCGAGGTACCAACATTGTTTCTAAGGGTGTCGATCCCCTAAAACTCCCGAAAAGTTTTGAACTTAGCCCATATTTGCCGTCTAGTCGAGCCCGAGCCAAGAATATTCATACTTCTTCGCGACCTTCTCCAGCCGCTTTAGTGTCTCACCAATCCCAGACAATGTTTGAATTAGCACTCGTACTCTGTCTTCTCCAGCCAGTACCAGTGTCGAAGTGGGGTCTTTGACCTCCTCCTGTAGAACAGCTAGAGAATTGGAAACGCTGGATATCGCACCCACTATTGGTTGGAACACCTGTGGACCCCCCCGAGCAATCTTGTAACAATTGCGGTACAGCCTCCGCCGCCAAGGTCGAGATGTCAGCTTTGAACGCCATGAGGGTAACGTACCTAAGCGAGGTCTCCGACCGCAATGAAGTCACAGATAGCGAACGCCAAAGACATCGTGCAGTAACCAGGGCCAGGGAATGCTGGATGAGCGCACTTGGAAGTCGTGAATGAAGAATGAAAGCGCAGATGTGCGCAGATGCTCAGCACACTCAAACGATTGGGCACGGATACAACGTGCACGGTGAAAGCAAGAATGTTGTGCGGTACTCCTTAGCGGCAAGTGTGGTCGTCTCGGCCGTCGTTGGTGCTCCCAGTTATCCTGCAACTACGGACGCCAGTGCAGGTTAACCAGGTCAGCGGGGGTTGAGCTCAGCTACTCTAGTCCCTCTGAAGCCCCGCTGAGAGTACAGCCAGTCTGGCTTCCAAAGATACATGTATTACTAACAGTAGACAATGTACCTCGCTGCCAATGTCACAACTACACCTCGCTATATTTGTTGGCCACTCGCTGCCTCCGCACCTCCGTACCTTACCAGTGCGGCGTCTTGTTCGTTAATTAGACAATGCTGATGGCCTGGCGTCTATGTCTCTGTGCGGCTCCGTCTGTTCAGTTTATCCGATGATATCATCTTTTCGCTGGAGAAATTTCAGGCGCATTGGCCATATATGACAAATGAGGGGTGCAATGTAGAAGCAGTCAAACCCAGCTTCTACATAAAGGTATGGTTTCTCCGTTGTCGTTCAGGACAGTGGCTCCTAGGTCCTAAAGGATGATCCTTCTGGATACTCCCTCCGTCTATCAGGGAAGCACCCTCAAAGGAACAGGAAGCTGAAGTCCTGCAGCGAGCACGATGCACGAATGTTGGGTTAGCGTCTCGGAATACTAGATGTTCCTGCTGCCTGGCTTCGACGGAGGTGTCTGAATTTCTGTGAGTAATTACCGGCTTGGCAAGCTATGCCACTCTATGTAACATGTATAGGTGCAGTGGCGAAAAGGTAGGTGGTCAAAAGTTGCATACTTACTCGATGATCTTCAAACATTTGCGAACCATTTTGTCTTTGTCTTCACATCACTTTTCCTTTCTTCAAGCTCCGCCTGAGAAAGAAAATTGGATACAAGGTATCACCCAACATGGAGACAATCATCAGAGCAATAGCGCAAGGATTGACGACATAAAGCCAGTTATCCGGCGTGTTCAGATAACGCCACACAAATACAAGGAAAGCGAACACAGTTGCTAAAGTCCGAGCGCACCTGTAACCTTGATGAGCAAGTCATTTCCCTATATTGCTCTTGTGAGGTTTGACAAACCAAATCTCAAGGGAATGACCCTTTACGCCTTCTCCACAAACGAGGTCATACAGACTTCCCCAGCTGATAAGCATCTGCAGCACAAGTCCTGTCCAAAACGCCGAGTTTTGATGGTCCGGGTTGAAAACGGATACTACCCACAAGCCAAAAAGGGAGATACAAACCCCACGACACATCCTCTGCGCAGCCTGCCTGGTGCGGCCCGCGTACGCATACCGAATCACGAGGGCCGCGTGTATCAAGTCAGTGACGAACCATGCACTGTAGCCAATGCGCTCCAAAGGCGTGGATGATAAGACGATCCAATAGTAGAGCTCCCACGCCAAGGCTGGGTACCTGTGACGCCAGTCAATACATCTCAGCCCCCTCTTCCTTTGGACACAGGGACACACAGGCAATACAGAGGCATTGCGGACTTGTGGTCTCGAAAGGTCCCGATGCAGTAGAAAAGGTAGGCCATCGTCCATAAGAGACCCGCGGATAGGACCAGAAATGACTGGATGAAGAGATAGCTCTCTGGTGGATCGAGACGAGAGTCCGCAAGATGCACCTCTATGTGGTAATTTCTGGCTTTCAGGGCCGGTGCAAATGGCGAACGGGTTGGAGAGGATGCCATGGTAGGATAATCTGGGAAGGGGCAAAATTTGCAAAAGGTTGAGGAGTAGCAGAGATGCGACATGTCTGTGCTACGAAGAGCATATACTTATGGTTGCCAAGATAAGCTAGCCAAGTTGGGCCGGCACGCGGTGTGGTGGACTGAAACGAAACAGTGGCAAAGTTGAACCCGAGCATTGGACCTAGAAAGCCGATTCGTCAATTCGCCTCGGGTCATGTGACGATCGGATTCTTAGGATTAAGAACACCGAGATTACCAAAACTTTCTTACCAATTGCCAGCTGCGAGTAATCTTTATCCTTTCCGTATCTGCTACTTCATTCCCCAAACCACACAAGGCATACTGCTCTGACGCAATTGATGTTGCCAACACTTCTTACAAGACCCGGGCTGCAATGCGTACGAGAGTAGCCGCTCGAAGCTGCTGCTTCGGAAAGTGGGATGGATGACAATAGGTTGTCCGCACGATTTACAAAGGGACTTTCATTCTACGCTTCAACACCGAGTTTCTTTTGCATCTCAGGCCCAACGCTTCTTAGCTTGCAGTCTGGCTTGCGTATCAGGTTGCGAATCCCGCCGTCGAGCCGTGAAAGTCACCCACAGGGTAGTACAATCGAAACTCTCATAGGAAATTTTCGAACATCTGGCTATCGGCATGTCTTCTTCTCGAGTAGCCAGCTCGTCGGTGAAGCTTATGATGGGGCTAAACACAATTCTACCCCCTATGACGCCTTTGATGACTTTGGAACGGACGTTCTAAGCAGCATTTTTTATTAAAGAGGTTCAGTGTTCTAGTGGCTCCTTGTAAGGTTGCGTAACAATACGGTGCAGGGTGAAGGAGTGCAGGTGCAGGTAGAATCGCCATTCGTGCCGGGTGGTAGGTAGTTGGAAGGAGTGCGTCTCCGGCGTAGAGTGGTGCAGAGGAAGGCGATGAAGATTAAGGGTGTATGTGGCTGCAGAGCCGCGGAGGCAATGCAGAGTACCAGAACCATGACGATGCCGTGCTTGCGCCGTCGAAGTTCCGCAACGCGCCAAAAGGGAGGTTCGGAACCTTTGAGAGACAGCAATTGGGCGAGGGCAGGGGGCGAAGATGTAGGTAGGAATTTAGTGAAGCAAGAAGACGGGTTCGAGAGACTTACTCTGGGCGATGCGAATCCTGTGGGGTGGGAAGGGAGGTGCTATGTAGGTCTGCGGTGGAACGATGTGGAACATGAGCCAAAGATTGCGGTCGGGGATGCGTGATTGACATCACGTAGCTGTCTTGGTTGGAGTCAGACACAACTTCGCGCCATCAATGCTGATAGATCGCCCTACACTATTGTGAAGCCGAGAGAGTAAGCATGGTTCAATTTTCTAAATGATCGTATGGGCAGCTGCATTTCCGCAACCGCCTGCTATTGCCTTTCAGTATCGGTGAGGTTGTACCGAATTGTGGCTTCGAATATTGCAAGAATACGTTTCTGCCGTGTCTGCCAACGAATCCTTTACCAGACATGTTTCGGAACCTTTGCCCTCTCGGAGGCAAGATGTGAGAGCGCATTCCAATTCATCGTCAATGGTCCAGTCAATCCCGGTACTTTGTAGCCTTGAAATGACACTTCGCCTCCCATGACATCCATATAGATGTTTCCTTCGAAACTGGTTGCGTCATCGTTCGCAAAGTCTAGGAACCCCGTGTTGCGATCCTGAGGATCGTACTGAATAGCACCTGTCATGGTGTTATACCCACGCCATTGAAAATGCAGCCGACGAGGATGGCTACTCCTGATCTTCTGGCGCTTTGCAGAACGGCCCGTCCGCTCGTCACTAAATTGCTCATCACTGCTCAAGTCCAAGCTTTCGATCTCGTCGTCGGTGCTCTCCGCATCGTCGGGGTCAGCGTCCCAATCTCTGTCTTGTAAAAAGTTCATGACATCTTCCCGTGTCTTACCAAACACCATCAAGCCAAAAACAATTCCGAGATCAAAGATAGCCAGTCGTCCGCTCTGGATAATTCGTACCCGCATGTCCTTTGAGAGAATCGGCCATTTATGCTGGATGGCCTTGCACTCCATGACGAATCTTCCATGAACATCACGTGCATGGAAGGCGCTGCCGGACTTGCGGTCAGGGTTCTTCTTTCGATCATAAAGTCCCTCCATATAAGTACGGTGGCTCATCATTTGTCTGTGCCAATCATGGCTCGAGCGTAGAACACCACCTCCGTGAGATTGTTGCATGTCGATCTGGTGTGCCTCATTGTTTACCTTTGCTCGGTCCCAACCAATGACCATCACGTTACTTGCACCCCCCAGTCCTCCATCTGCCGCATGTAGAGCAGGTACTCGATCTGTTCTCCCTCTCAAAGTCATACCTCTATCGGAATACCCAATGAGCAAAATGAAACCCGGTGTCTTAGTCTGGTCTGGATTTCCGTCCTCGTCGAGAAAGTATTTCCGAAGGAAAAGCGAAGCATCACACTCCGCTTCTTCTGTCTGAGTTGCGCAAGCCTCGAATTTCTGTACCCGAATCGGCAGCTCTTGAGCACGATACGCATTCATTCTGTCACGATATTCCTCCATCATGACCTTGTATTGTTCCTTGAGCGTGGCCTTGATCTTGAGAACCTGTGGCGGAACCGCATCGCACTAGAAATGTGTTAATGACGCTGCTAGATTGCACCTACCAACAAGGAAGGCTTACAAGCCCATGGGCTACACTTGTGAGCAGTAGAGCTTTCGCCTTGAAGGGATCTATATCGGGACTGAAGTGGATTCCATAATACTGCAATTGAGCCTTGATCCATGGTCTGTCGATTATACTAGCATCATCTTGGGCTGACTTTTTGGCTTTTTTGTTCTTCAGCGATTCTGGAAAAAGAAGTCTTCTGAGACGCGGTCCGCTTTCCCGAGAGGCGTCACGGATGTAAAAACCACTGGAATCGAAAGAGAAGGGACCTTGTGTTGCATCTGGATACTCTGGTTCGGTCATTGGACCTTCCTTGTTCAGGACTATGTTTGAAGACATGAAGTATCCAGACAATATGTTCCAAAGTAGGAGGAAGACTCTGTTCAGAAACAGAGGTTGACTGTTGTGGTTAGGACTAATAGACTGAGAAACAAGATATGCAGAAGAAACAGTGCTCGCCTCGCCGGAGATCATTAATGTACCAGGATTATCAGTTGTAGTCGCGAAGGATAGGTTCTTTTGAGGATGACGTGACTTGATCTATGTGTTGACGACACTATGTTAAGATGTAGTATGTATGAGGAGCATGCTTACTTGCCACATGAGGGGTAGCTACAACACCGCAGTGCTTAGTGTTGCAGCAATTCCCAAAGTTCTTATTTTAGAGACTGGCAAAGGCTACACCCGTAAACTATATTCGTAGAGAACTCGAACCCCTTCTTCTTTGTCTTTACGCATTGTTAGCATACTATCGCGCAATAAATATTGTACAATCGTTAAGTGATCTAATTGATGATCTATTTCTCTTACGAGTCGAAGTAGTAAACGAGTTAAACGATATAATAGATATAGCCTTGAAAAATTCTTTATAAAGAGTTATCCTCGTGATATTCTATCTCAAATAGAGAGATTGACTATCGAGTGTTATGCTAAGCATAATCTCTAGCTTTATTCAAGATCTTTTAATCCCCTGAATTTACAATTTATTGTAATTATCACTGCGAGCTCATACAATAGAACCGTATGTAGATCTCTTGGCTCTTCTAATAAGTAGATAGAAGGTTCGTAGCCAGCACCGCGTGCAGGTGGATCTCATTGTGTCTGTGTGTACATCGTACAGACTACAAGCTGGGTTTAAGGAAAAGCAATGCATAAAGTACCTATCTTATCCTAGGCATTCCGTATCCGCCCGATATCTACTATGGCACCATCACGTCTCCGCCCTGTCCTCAATGTCTCTCCTGTCTTCACTCAGGACTTTGCGAGTTGGCCCGAAGTTGAACTCCGATATTGAGGGGGAAATGGAACCACAAAGTATGTTGCTCGATCCATGACAGCCGTTGAGAAGTCTCTGGTCGATTAGAAGATCTACGGAATAGGCCGGTGAGAACATTCATCTGCGCTATTCCCTCATCTTACCCACCCTATAAATCTCAGAGGACTTTCGACACGAGATTCACAGACATGAGCCTGCTAGACCTTAAAAGAACATGGTCGAGACAGGTTCCCAAAAAAAAATCAGGTTCTCGGCTGCACTCAATGCTGCACAAATACGACACCGTCGATTTGCCCCATATAGAAACATGTGAACCCCAACCATGCTACTAGAAGCATTGACACAATACCTTTCCGGGACAGATCCCTCGATTACACCATCTTGACTCCAAGACTTGGGCATCCTTGCATCACTTTACGTTTGCAAAGACACGAGACCTCGTAGACGAAAGTGAACATCCAGAAGGTGGTTGTGAAATTTTCTTTTGGAGTTAGGACCAATCTTAAGGCCCCTAGAGTTTTCCAGAAGATTGCTCCGCAATTGGTACGATCGATGGGAGACTGGCCACTTACGCTTGACTTTCGAAGAGATGCGGATACCATGGCCGCTGTTGCGCTTGAGCTCACGACACAAGACGCAAGTAGATATCCTCCAACAGTGACTTGCCACCATGTAGAATTCCACTACAAGATACCGTTGTACTTCTATGAAGAATCAATCCGGACAGCGGTGCTGCCTAAGGATTCAAGACCATCCATCAACCCCGGAGGCTTTTACCAACATCTTGGTTCCCAAGACCGCAAATTCTCAAAACTGTCCCTTCTCAACAAAAGACCTAAATGAGGTGAGTTCAGTCTCATTCCTCAACTTACCTCTCGCAGTAGAGAAGGAACTGCTCAAAGGAGCCATTGTTGTCGCACTATGTGCCTTCCGCAGTCATCGTCAAATACTACGATAAGTTTATAAGCATCAAGTCTTTGCGACCGATGTGGGGATTCTGCAAATTAAAGTAGTGTTTCTACATGGAGTCAAGGAGAATTTTTCCACGGATTGTAAAGGAGACAAGTTCCGCTAGACATACGCAAGCTGACATCATTCTTCTTTTCACCCGCACTATCCGCAACTACCGTTCCATCTTGTATCACATGCATCAGTTCACTTGCAATCTCCACTACTGACCTCAAGTCTTCTTCAAACTCTAAAGATTCAATCAAGTGCTACCCGAAGTCGCTTTCTTCATACTTCATTATCAGTTGCATTCCACTCATGACCAGGTAAAACCCAAGATCCGCCACACCAGCTCATTCCATCATGGAAGACAACATGCAGCAATTTGCAAAAGGTGAAGCCGTGGATGTCATCGTCGTAGGCGCAGGTCCAGCAGGTTTCATGGCAGCCGCAACTTTAGCACGATATGGGATCACATTCCGGCTCATTGACAAGCGCCCGCAGCAAGTCCTTCGAGGGCAGGCTAGTGGCTTACAGCCCCGGACCGCCGAGATATTCCACTCTCTTGGATTTCAACATAGTCTGCTGAAACACGGCAGTACATTGACAGAAACTTCCTTCTGGTCGAGGACTGAAACTGGTTTGCAACGCTCAAAGAACTCACCCGAGCCTGATGTCATTAACGCCACCCTTTACCCTTACGTAACCAACATGCATCAAGGACATACGGAAACCATGTTTACCGAAGATCTTGCGTCGCGTGGTCTGTCCGTTGACAGACCCGTTGCATACATTGATCACATCAACAGCGGAAGTGGGGAGTACCCGTTGAAAGCGCGTCTGAAAAACTGGATCTCAGGCATGACTGAAGAGGTTCCGGCCAAGTACATCTTGGGATGCGATGGCGGCAGAAGCGCTGTGCGCCAGCGACTGGCGATTGAGTCATCAATCCATCAGACTGACGACGCTTGGGCGGTAGCAGATGTCCACGCCAAGACCAATTTCCCAGACGCCCGGCGGAAGTGCGCCATCCGCACCGAGCAGGGGAGCGCCATGCTGATTCCAACTGTGGATAATGGCATTAGGATATACACCCTGCTCTCTAAGGACGAGGATGAGACATTATTGCAGAGCAAGTACGACGGCGTAGGGGAAAAGCGCACGAATGACCAGACTGTCATTGGGATACTGACGAAACGCGTCAAGACTCTCCTGAAGCCCTACAAAATTGAGATCACGAAGGTGGACTGGGTCAGCAGATACCTCATCGCTCAGCGCATCTCCAACTCGTTCGCGGGTGACGGAGAACGTGTCTTCATCCTCGGCGACGCTTGCCATACGCATTCGCCCAAAGCTGCCCAAGGCATGAACGTCAGCATAAACGACGCTTACAACCTGACCTGGAAGCTTGCCCTCACCCTTCGCGGTCTCGCCAAACCCTCGCTACTGCATACGTACCAAACGGAGCGCCAGCACATTGCCAAACAACTCGTCGAGTTCGACGAGAAATTCTCGCACCTCTTCGCTTCGCCGGAAAACCTTCAAGGCCCGGAGTTCCACGATGTGTTCGTGCGGAACAAAGGTTTCGTGTCCGGCTGCGGGCATCAGTATCCTGCTGGTCTGTTGACAGACGAGAATGTGGACGTGACGATTGTGCAGGAAACCACGGAGCCGTTGACACCGGGGAAGCGATTGCTCCCGGTCCATTTGACGAGGCATGTTGATGGTACAGCTGTCAATAGCCTGGACGTTATGCGGTCGAATGGGCACTTCCGCATCGTCGTCTTCGTGGGTTCCCAACTCCACACCGGCGGGCTGGACAAGCTTTCATCATACCTATCCGGCAAAGATTCGCCCCTGACGCTCTATTCCCCTCAACCCAAATCATCGACTACCCCAACCGACTCGAGCATCAGCAAAGAACAGGATATAAACTACAACCTGGCCGATGACCCAGCCACGACCGTCGAGCTCTTCCTCATCCACACGTCTCCGCATCTCGAAACGCCGATTGAAAGTCTCCCAGCGCCTTTTCCAGCATGGCAGGCTACGATCTATGAAGATGTGGATCACAGGGCGCACTGTGAGCTGGGAGTCGATGCGAACGTGGGGGCGGTGGCGGTCGTGAGGCCGGATGGGTATGTGGGGTTGGTGACGGGGTTGGATGGGGTGGAGCGGGTCGGGCGGTATTTCGAGGCGATTCTGGACCCTGGGGTGAATGGTCGGCAGGATGAGGCGACGACTGATATCATTGGGGGTGGATGAGTTGGAGGTTTTGGAGCGAGAATGGAGACGATGGACGAATGATGAAAAGGGGAACTACCCCACCAAACCCTTAAATATTACGTGAAATTGCATACACACTGAAAGACCATTAGTCGGATTCTCCCATCACGCATATGCCAGTCCACCCCACGCACGAAAGTCAACACCATACCGACTCCCCTTCCTCCCCCTAGCACCACCGTCGTATAAAGGTTGGCTCCCGATCACACTGATACAACGTCTGATCATGTGCGTGACACTCATATAGTCGACTCCGAGCTTGCTTCCCTACAGTACCTCTAGCAGCAGCCCACGAAAAGAGCTCTTAAAGACCTTCGAAAGAACTAGTAGATTCCAGGCGATCTGGCCCTGAGAACTGAGAGAGGGTTCCGAAAACATTTCCTCTTCTCAGAGGGAACGTCCGCTAACTTTCCTAACTTTCGGAGGGACTCTCCGAGCGCTTGCAGCCGGGATGGTGGGAGGGGCCGTCCTCGCAGGCTCGAGATTCCGATCTTCGTCACTCAGCCTTGCGGTAGAGTAGGGCCAGCACTTTCCCATTCGACAGTCTACTTCGGGCGATATGGAAGCGGCAGTAGTCGCTAACCAATGGAGGGAGTCGAAGGAACGAGTTGGAGACTTGGATTTTTTGCGTAGAATAGTGTAGCCATCTTAAGTCTATGGAGGAACAAGATTATTCCATATCCGATTGTTAGTCCGTAAATGTACTAGTGCGGATCGCGGGCTAACAGGCTGTGACCGGTGCTGGCGAACTAGCGTCTTTTGACAAGCAAGCAGCTGCAAGAGCCTTTTTGACAGAGCCAATCACTTTCCATTCTGATAACATAGAGGGATTATGTAAGTGCCTCGTCTTTTTTGGGTTAGGTGTCAGCTTTGGCTCGTACTCGTATGGCCTTATCATGGAAAAGGGGCTCTACCTGCACTCATCATGCCTTGTTCGGTATCAGGCGGTAACCCTTTCCTTATCTTCGCGCAGTCTCTGTTGCCAGCTCGTCGGTGCATTCTGCTCTCCTTAATCGCTTGGGTGAAGCGCTTTCCTGTACCCTCAGCATTATGCACAACCTGCGTGTCCTTTCGTGTCTTTTCACAAGAAAGAATCTGCAAGGACCCTCGTTACATTTGTCTCGGAGTCAAACAGCTTCCGGTGTGAAAAAAAGAGGATCCAGTACGTATGGCTGTTGACTTGGGTTAAGAGTAAGCCTTGCTGTTATTGCGATACTTGCTCTGTCCCCAATGCCGGAAGCGTCCCGGCCTTGAGTGAGGCTTTGAAATGTTATTCTAGGTCGTGATTAAGGAGCATCTTTAAGCAAGCAGCTGCAAGGGCCCCTTTTGGAATGATGGGCGAGATGAACGATGGAGGGAGAGATCATGTAAATGAGCAACGCTTTGTTTAGGCAGCGTCGGAGACTTTTTTTTTGGAAACTCGCTACTTTAGCGTTGCGGCTCACTCTAATCGTGCAATAATGCAATAGCGCAATAGCATCGCCGGCGGACTAGCGTCTTTTCACGAGCAAGAAGCTGCAAAAGCCTTTCTTGCAGAGCCAAGCGCCTTCTTGATTGACAAGAGCATGATTATGTAAGAGTCATAGAATCGGGCTAGACTTCACCTACATATTGGCATATTCTATTAGTCGTTCTTTTTCCTTTTTTCTTTATCTAAACCTTCTCATCGGACGTGACGAGGTAGCGTTTTCCCACAAGAAAGGAGCTGATATCGTAATTTTGCAGACTCAGTCATGGGCGAAACGATTTGGTGCATGGATTGAGGAGATGACGTGTAAATAAAAGGGCACGCATTGTCGTGGGTAGCCTCGACTGAATTTTTGCAGAGCCCGTAAGGGAAGTCGATGGGTCGCAAGGCTCTCGACGGTCCAGACCGTCGGTCTGAAGGCCTGGACTGGTCCAAATGAAAGAAAAAATCTGATCTTCGGTCTTCTTACCCAATGGATCGCGTACCTCCGATAAAATCCAAAAATGGGCATCGGCGAACTAGCGTCTTCTGACAAGCAAGCTGCTGCAAAAGCGTTCCATGCAGCGCCAATCAGCTCTCGGTTTTGAGCAAGAGAGGGATTATATATGTGTTATGGCTTATCCGGGATAGGAGTCAGCCTCGTTGCATTTTTTTTTAGCGTCCTGCAACATGAGCATCATCTGCGCCCTGTTGTCGCTTTGAGAGTACTAGCGTCTTTCGCAAGCAAGCGGCTACGGAATTGTTGCATTGTAGCCAATGAACCTTATAGATGCGGCGATCATTTCTTGTTATCTTTCAACCTTGTCACGCTTTTGTTCGCCGCCTTTTCAATTCTTTGGTAGAGGAGCGAACCAAGCAGCTTAGAGGTACACATGTCTGTTGATAAATCAGTGCGCGTCGAGACCCTACAATACTACACGACCATGTGCAAGCCTTTTGTGGAACAAGCCCAGCGCCATGAAATCGAGCTTTCTAAATGCCCATTCAAGCTTAGGAAAAGGAAAGGCGTGGCCTCGCACTCTTTTTGATATCAGATGGAGAAAGGAATGGTCGGCGCAAGCGTCGAGGTTCGTCGCCAGTTTCTGAGTTTCCTCATCAATTTCCGCGAAAGTGAGGTCAGATTCTCGAGCGCTTCGTTGTACTCTGGACTGTCCGCAGAGGCTTTGTCGAGCTTGTAGTGGAGCGCTACGACTTGATCCAAGCAGGCAGTTTTACTAAAAGGGTTAAGGTAAGGTAGTCTATAAACATGTTCCGGTCTGATCAATGCGTGATTGGTTCGATGAGGTGGGCCGTTCTCGTCGACCAATGGAAATCCAGTACTAATGCCGGGCAAAATATTATCGAAAGAGACGTCTGGTAGTACGGCTTCGTTCTCAAGAATTTCAGTCTCAAATTCAGCAGGGTCTGAATTGTCTGCATCGTCTTCATCCGGATTATTGTCTAGACTTGATGGACTTCTGGATCTCGAAACCGCTTCCGGAAGCTCGAGTCCCGTTGGTGAAGCAACCATAGAGGGCAGAGTCCTTGAACTATCAGGGTAATCTTTTATTGCTGGTAAGGAGATGACGGTCCCTTCCATCCTTTGACGTTTTGCCCTGTGCTGACTCGTTGGTGGATCTTCCGTTGCCTGCCGCTTCACCGTTTGCTTAGTATTCGGGACAGAATCCGACGAGGGCGCTTTCATCTTCGGATTTGGCTCCTCAATTGCTCGCATCCATCTCTGCAAGGTCTCTGCTTGCGTTTCGCCGTTGAAGTGTGCATCGCGAAGGTGTTTACCGGCGCTTTTCTTTGAGGTGTAGCGCTTGCTCGCTGAGCAATCTTTGCATTTGGAGAGAAAGCTTTTGTCAAACGATATGTCCTCGCAGATCCACACTTTTCGAGTAGCTGTGTGAAAACGCAGTATGTGTTTTTCCAAGGCGTATTCGTCGTGTAAGCCGAGCTTGTGGAAGTCGCAATCTGAATGTGGGCAAAATGCTCGAGGCCGCGGAGGTCGCTTCTTTGTCTGATGTTTGCTAACAATGCCCTCCGCTTCCGCATTACTTTGCTGCATTTCTTTACCTTGGATCCGAGGCTGTAAGTCGTTGTTGTCGAAGGGATTTAGAGATGTTTGAAAGAGATGCCTCCCTACGAAGGGGTAATCATGTGGCCTCATACCAGAGACTGGATGCAGTTGCGAGAGACCGGAAGGGACATCTTGGCCGGGCGCATTAGCCACTGGTATCTCTGGTGCAACAAGTTCTGGTTCTATACTGGGTTTGTTGGTACACGCCTCTTTCTGCAATCTTGCGTCTGCCTGATTAGCTACCTCCAGCAATTCCGGTTTCCCCTTCTCGACCAGTTGAACAAAGTGCTGATCAACCTCTTCAACAGTCTTGGTCTTAAGGTGGTCGGCTATCTTGGCAAAGTCCCGCCCATATTGTTGCAAGAGCTCTGGAAAATCCACTTCTTCTGTCGTCGACCAATATGGTATTCGGGCACCGAACGGAGTGAGATCTAGATGAGCCATGTCTTTCTCGAGCTGGTCGAGGCTTTCAATGTGACTTTCTGCCAAGTCATGTGCAACGTCAGAGGAATTTCCGATTGGCCCATGCTTCAAGTCTGTGCAATCGAAGTTGGCAAAGGCGGGAAACGCTGAAAGTGCTTTTTCTAGTTCTTCTTCGCAATTTGAATCAACGTTTTCATCTCCTGCCCATTTCAATGATGTCGTTGAGTCCCTCGAGAGTCCACGAAGATCACTCTTGAAGTCAGCTAAAGTCTCATAGTGCCGTCCTTCAATCTTGTCTCGAATTTTTTGGAAATTTGTTAACGAGGACGCCTCTTTGCTATTGTGGTCCACTTCGCGATCCTTTTCCTGTGTTGAAGTTACCCTGATCAAGTCTTGCTCCTTGCCGTTGTGCGCTGTCATCTCGGACTCGAAATTTGCGAGGACGTGACGAAATCCTTGCTGTAGAGCCTTGCGGCCTTGTTCAGTCCAGGCTCTAGATCGTTTAAAAGATACGCCTGGGCTTCCAGCGTTCATGCTATAGCCGTTGTAAGACTCTCCCTGAACTGCGAGTAGATCATTGGGTATCTCAAAATCCTCCGGGGACATATGATATTTCTGCGTGTGCTTATCAAGTTCTTTGCGTGTCTTGAACCCCCTCCCCGAGAAATCGCACAACAGGCAAGGAAATGAGGGTACGTGGGACGCTTCATGGCTATTTCGGTCATTGATCGAATCATAGAAATGATGACATTCAAGAAATCGGCAAGAGAAGCTAAAACGGCTTCTAAAGTGTTGGTAATCACTTTTGTCAATATGCATGGGTAGTTGAGATGACTCCAACATCAGCAATTTTTCTGTGATGGTACCCAGGCGGTTGTCAATAAGACTGAGATACGTCTCGTCTGTCTCGAGTTGCCACTGGCGCTGGTCACCAAGTAAGTTGAACTTGCGCCTCCCTTCCTTCAGCTTTGATTTAAATTGGAACCAGCTGGAGATACGTTGATGAAGTTTGGGAGAGTTTCGAAGTCTAAGTAAACCTATCGAGGCTTCCGTTGTCTCGGGTCCGGAGAGATGTAGCTCATCAGTCTGGGTACGATGTTTCCATACCCGAGAAAAGACTTCTAGGGATTCTATTAGCTGCCTTGCAGCAGGGTCTGAGTCCTCAATGGTGCCGAGGAAACCTAGCACGTGCTCCGCCCAGAATTCATGCCCGTATGACTGCAAGCCATAGCGCCCTTGCACTACTCGCGCTTCAAGGTCCTCGTTGCTAACTCCAGCATCATACCCTGGTACCATATCAAGACAGGTCGTCAAGTTTGTGACACAGGATAACGCGATACTGAGGTGAGCTTTAGCAATGTCAATGAAAGGGCCGCTCTGCGCGTCGAGGAAAAATTCTTTCGCTGAAAAATGGACCAAGTCAAGGACATCTTTGCCCGATCTCTCCAGGAGAGGCGCACATAGTTCGACAATGTCTTTTTGAAGATTATTGCTTCTGGTCCTTCCGCTCAAGTCTTTGAGACCCGAGTGCAACGTAATTCCGTCCGCAACCTCGTGAATCCCAATCGGGCGACGTGCTACACATACCCAGTAGAGTATCACGAAAACCCGTTCGCGAAGGGAGGGCGAGTCCAGAGCATTGATTCGTCTCGTAATGAGTCCATAAGCCTCGTCCAACCCTTCTGGTAGCTGGTCAATTGCAAGCCTAAGCTGGGCCTCTGACATTTGATGCATGAGTGTGGAGATCACAAGTCTGACCCAGAGAAACATTCCTTTCGCCTTACTGTAGAGGCGCTGTTCCACCAGACGTATGAGTTCGGAGTCCATCTCTCCAAATTCCTCTTGTAGATCTTTGACTTGTTTCTTTATGTAGAGACCGAGGCCTTTCGATGTCTTGCCCCCTAACCTCAAGTGGATCTTGTCTCCTAGTGACTTTGGAAGCAGAGGCTCCTCTCGGCTGCACACAAGCAACTTGCAATTAGTTTTGGCGATCTTCTGGACTTCTGTGAGGCTTTTAAGGAGTTCCTGTTGAACTTTGTGGTCAAGTTCATCAATGCCATCAACGACGAGGCGTGTAAACTTAGTTGTAAGCAGAACTTGAGCGAGCAACTTCCTCATGGCTGGACCAGATTGACTCGACCCACTTTGAAGAAATGCTTCATGGACAAGCACCGCCAGATCCATGTTTTGTTGCAGTAACTGAAAAGCCAACGTACGCAGTATCTTGGCACAAGTGTCTTCGCTGGATGATCGGTGACTACAGAAATAGTAAAGGGTAGAGCGTTGCGGCTGAATCTGTAGGACTTCTATAATCAGTGAGCAGAGAAAACTTTTGCCGGCCCCTGGAATGCCAGTCATCCAAAGTACGGCCACTCCATGGTCATCTTCCATCCAAGGGCGCACCTGAGGATCATCTAGTACCCAGTCGCAAGCTTCGAGCTGACGATCGTCAGCGATCTCGTGCAGACGTTCCTCTTGACGATTTTCTCCCGCTGAGAGCCAGCCAAGGACGTCCAGACCCATTTTGGAGTGTCTTCGTTCCAAGGCATCCTCCTCGAGGTGGCAATTGTCCCTGAATTTCTGCATTTCAAGGAAATGGGCAGCTGCAGCTTCCTTGTCCAAACGATCACAGTGTACTCTTATTTTCTCGACGATCTTGTCGAAGCGTCGCTCAAAGACACCCCAACTGCAAGCAAACCAGACGTGCCAGAATTTGCGGCGGAAAATTTTGTATGCTTGCAGGTTGAACTCGGTTATGTCGCTGTATATGAGCCCAAGCACTTGATTGATATGGGTGTCTTCTCCAAATAAACCCCGTAGCCTGTCCAGCCGGGGGAGAGCGCCGGCAAGGGTACCGAAGGCTTGCAGGACCTTTTCCATAACTTTCGAGTGATTCCTTGCCATCTGGTACTTTATTAGTCCTCATTCACAACGACGCTGGAAAATGCAGTCATGAATACCTGGAGCATCAATTTGATCGGACCCTGAGTGACTTATCAGTCAAACTTACAAGGGAGTGAAGGGGCGCAATGAAATCTACCCATACAAAAGCCATCGGCGCATGAGCTTGGCAAAAGACCTCTATAACACCAGCATAGCTCTCCAAACATTGCAGAAAAGGCTCTACCCTCCGCATGTTTCTCAGGTCATAGCGGGCTCCTTGTTCTTCTTCAATTTTGTGGGCCTCATCACATAAATCGCGCAGTGATGTGTTGGAGAACATGCAAGCATCCTCAGCCGAGATTGTTGCCTTCAAATTGGCAAGCGCTTTCTTTATTGTTTCCTCTGCGGCTGCCATAGCATCTGACTTGGCGTATAACAAACCCCAAAACGGCTGACTGGCGTGGCAATTCCGAATGAATGTCTGTGTGCTAACTCACTCATGGCTTTCAAACGAATCTGTGCTCTGCCACACTAGTTTGCTTCAGAGAGATGTCCATTCTGTAGCCGGACTTGAATCCACGACAAGACCTTTTGAAGTCGTCCGCGACCTGACAATTCAAAGGCACCCGGACAGGGGAAGTGTCTCACTAAAGTACCAGAGCAGAGCTACGCACAACTATGCCTCGTCTCCTGACAGACTTTTCAGCCATGTCTGTGTGCGAGGCTATGTTATAGCGATCAATAATTGCTATGTCCGGTCGATTCGCTGCGAATGAAAGATGGCTGTGATCAGCCTCCAGCACCTCTGCCTCTTTCTACCATCCATCATAAATATGCATTAGCGTGAAGGCAGCCAAGAGCGTTATGTTCGTGAGGCATTTTCGACTGATGCTTGTGCCACGTCAGACGTCGGCATTGACCAATTGGAATTGGCGCTGGATTAGTCAGCATGCACCCAGCCTCTCCAGATGACCCCCTGTCTCTTGGGGGGACAATTCAACATCTTCCAGGTTCTTGAGAACCTACCACTGTGGTCTGGCGATTTCTGTGCTCTCGCCGGGTGAAGGCTGTGTTGTACAAATTTATTACCCATTGCAAATACGCTTTACCCGGTGTCATGTCCTGGAAGCACCCATTTGGAGGGTGTCACAGCCTCCATCCTCCTAGGCAAGAGAATCACATACTCTTAACGACTCGTTACTCCCCTTCCGTTCCTTTGTGCGTTGGTGCTAGCCGTAGCATACCCGACACGCTTCTACCATACCATGATGCATACATCAGGCGACGAGAAAAGCATATGCATCGAGAAGCCAGCAAAGGCATCAGCGATAGCTGAAGGCGAGGTTTGTTGTTTCGGCATGGTAAGCTACACCTCTACTACAATCTAGACGCTGCTCTCGTAGAACAGCACTATAGCATCTGACAACTTTCATTCCATCACTAGCCGCAAGGTTCCCAGTTCGCAATCGTTAGTATCTGGACTTTTGTTACTCGACTGATGTTTGTTATTAGATCGTCGGCCTGCAAATCAAAATACCGGAACGCTACAAGGCCATGGAAGTGCCCATCCCCCTTAGCACTCTGGCAGACTCGGCGACTCTTGTGGACTCAGACACAAAGCAGGAATTTGGTACTCTCGATCCAAATGGCAAGAAAATTCTAGACGTGCTTCAGAAGGAAGTCTCCATAGAACTGTTTGCAGACCGCAGCACTGCACAGTCTGATGGAGCTGGGGGGAGGAACGTGGGATCAGAAACCAGACCCAGACGACCTGCGTTACGGTCACCCTTAGAGCTGCTCGCAGTACTTTATGGACCGGTCACGCTTTTCGAGGTTGTCGGTGCCTTCGCAGCAAATTGTCACTTATACCTACAGCATCCAAGGCATTGCAGCCGGAACGTTCCCTATCGCAACCCCCACTGCTTGTCTTTGGCAGACGGGCGGACAATCAATACTTTGGACCTCAAAGACTCTCTGGGCTGTGAAAGACGAGTGGCATTCGAGATCCCGGCAGATCCCATAGATCTTTTTGCAGTCTCAACGGAGCAAGAAGCGCTTAGCGACACAGACGCGCCTGAAGCTATTAAAGCTCATCTATACAAACATCAAAAGCAGGCACTCACGTTTATGATGCAGCGAGAGCGTAGCTGGGCGATGATAGGCCCTCACAGAGACATCTGGAAGGAGATACATGATTCTTCGACCCGCGTACTGTACCAGAACATTGTGACAGGAATGAAACAGACGAAGCCACCTAATCAATTTCGGGGTGGGCTTCTTATCGACGCACCTGGATTAGGGAAGTCTCTAAGCATTATCGCTCTCCTTGCGTCGGGTTTCAAGGGCAATAGTCAGATCCAGGACCAGTGTAAAGATCGAAGCTTTTTCAGCAATGCCTCTTCATCTACCACATTGCTTGTGGTTCCCAAGACTTGTCGGTGATAGCCTTCCATTGCAGACTTGACTTTAGCTGACGTTCGTAGTGATTCAAATGTGGAAGGACGAACTACAAAAGTGAATCGCATTAACGCTGGCAAATTGAATCCGAACCAATTAGAGCTGATGTTGTCAGGCACCTACGATCACCAAACTCCCTAAAGTACTGTGTCTACTATGGGAAAGACAGGACCAAATACCTTGAGCAACTCGAGAAGTATGAGTTGGTGATAACAACATATTCTATTGTACGTCTGGACTGGAAGGCTTGGCTAGCTGGACCACAAGATCGCTTGACATTGCATTCCACATATTGGGGAAGAGTTGTGCTGGATGAAGGTAATTCGAGGATCAAATTATTCCGTCTTTTACTGACTCGGTAGCTCACATAATTCGCGAACCATCCAAATCCTTTTCAAAATCCGTATGTGCCCTGGAAGCAGACCGGCGCTGGGTCTCAACCGCCACGCCAATACAGAACCGCCTCGCAGATCTATTCAGTCTATTCAAGTTTCTGCGATGCTCCCCTTTCGACGACCACAAGGTCTTCAACGCCCAGGTTACCCAAAATTGGAAAACAAGATCCGGTCCGGATTCAGTTGCGAAGCTGAAGACGCTTGTTAATTGCCTTTCACTTCGACGTCCAAAGACAACCATTGAGCTCCTTCCTCGAAGAGATGACATAGCTTACCTAAACTTTAGCAGGAAAGAATGGGATGACTACCAACGAGTCAAAACCAAAACTCTGTACGATCTCGACAACATCCGAGGGGAAGACGCAGGGACGAAATTCCTCAACGCCTTGAAGTGGGTCAACGAACTCCGCTTGATGTGCAATCACGGACCAAGGAAGTCATATGAGACGCAGGAAATTGAGAAAGCTCCGCCAGCATGGAACGTGCAAGAGGCCCAGGCGCGCTTCGACCAACTCGAGGAAATTGGGCTTGCCAAATGTTCAAACATCGCGTGTTGTCAAGATCTTTCCTCTGCTCTATCAAGTGAGATGGGTGTAGAACACGAGGATGAACCCTGGATTGGCGAATCATTGGAGCTCTGGTGTTCACTATGTTTCAAGGGTCAAGACACTGCACCGACCAAGGTCTTCAGGGTCTGTAACCACCTTCCGCGGCGCTCTCGGGGACAATATACAAAAGATAAGGAAGATGAAAGTTCTGCCGAGAGTAATCCTCCAGCTCCGTCAAATCCGATGGTCTTTGATAATAATGACCATCTGCCCACTAAAGTGGAGAGGCTGTTACGAGACTTACTCGATACACGAGAGGACACTAAAAGGTTGTCCATTCCCCTCTTTCTGACAGGAAACGGGCTAATCCTAAGCCTAGTGTCATCTTCTCCTCATGGACCAAGACATTTGACATCATTCAGCCCCAGCTTCAGACGAATTCTATCCGCTGCGTCCGCCTCGACGGCACCCTCTCAGCCAACGGCCGCTCTAACGTCCTCCGTGTCTTCCGCAACGATCCCGGCATTCGCGTCCTTCTTGCTACCATATCGTGCGGTGGAATTGGGCTCGACTTGACTGCTGCATCACGCGCCTATATCATGGAGCCGCAGTGGAATCCGATGAGTGAAGCACAGGCGCTGGATAGGATATACAGACTGGGACAAATGAAAGAGGTTATAACAACAAGATACATCATACTAGGATCTTGGGAGGAGCAAGTGCTGAAGCTTCAGCGAAAGAAGCAAGAGCTGGCAGACCTTACCTTAAAGGGTGGAGGCATTAATAGGGCTGAGCTAACCCTTGGCCGGCTGCAGTACTTGAAGGATCTTGTTGGCTAGAGTAGAGTCGGAGGGACCGTCCCATAACACTAGACTTTTATAGTTGGACTTTGTTTCCAGCGCAGCGACTACACGTGCTTCAGAACCCAGAAGTGAAATACTCAGTTGGAGCCTCGGAAGAATACGGAACGAAGGCACCAATGTGGGCGTCGGATTACATGATCGGCCATCGCAGCATGTGGTTGGCTGTGGAAGAAAGGCCTCTGCAGCTGCTTTCTCGTGAAATGACGCTAGTCCGCCACGCTCCACTCCGTAAAATGCGCGCTAACACGCCCTAAAGCAGTGAGCACCTAATTTGAGTGTTTCAGGCCTGAAAGGCTGAAACTCACTTCTTGGCAGGTATCATTTCCGACCATCTATCCCATGTGGAGGTTATATATCGAAGCGACCTACTCAACCAAGCGACGTAGTCTATGACTCTTTCACCTCGTGGTTGGATTTCCTCGTCGTCAGTCGGCGTATCCGTGGACTTCGACTACTTATACCACAGCGGAAAAGAAAATATACTATCAAGAAGAGACAGCATGCAGGTAGGGGCAATCTAATAAGTCACACAGATAGCAACCATCCGATGTCCATCACATCTCAACGGCGATAGAGGCTCGTTGCGCATACCAAAACAAATCGAAATGCCCTTGCGTAGAGAATTTTTTCGACAAAAGTGCATCTACATCTCCTCCACCAACTCTCTCGACCTCAGCTCCTCTGCTGTGGACCTACTCTATCAAATCCTTTTCCACCTCCAAGTGTGCGACGACCCCGGTCACCCGCGATGTAGTAGCTTGCTTGTGAAAAGATGTCAGTGCTGAAAGAGGTTGCGACAACAAGGTACCTCATGCGAAGAGCTTGAGAAAAGCTAGATTTGCAGAACGATGTCCAAACCATTTGAAGGTCTCAAGACTCATACCCGTTTCAACGCATTATCTTGAAGTCGTCTCTAAACCCTGAATGTTTCCTCTCGCTAACAATGGCTCTTATATCCTATAAGGCGATCGCTCGCGGAACATGGCTGGCTGTGGATTACATAATTGAGCTATCATGGTAGGTAATTGGCTGTCAAAGAATGGCGCTCGCAGTTGCTTTCTCGTGAAATCGCGCTAGTCCGCCAGAAATGCGATAATGCCAAGCCCCACGCCTTACCCAACTATTACTAGATCGTCTGGCGACGCCAATGATGAGTGGATCGCTTAAAGTACTTCGCAGTAGGATTCCGACGCCCTCCCCCAATTGCCCATTTGAAAAGGTACCTGCGGTAGCACACAAAATGGGTGGAAGAAAATGTACCTCTAGATTTTGGTTGTTGCGTCCCACAGCACACTAGGCTACATAGAGTATGGCTAGTGCGAAAAGGTAAGGAGCGGTGAGGGTCAGGGAAGTGCCAAGAACTTAGGTAGTCTTGTAATTGAAATACAAGACTAAGCTCCATTCGCACGAAGGATGTCCGGGAGTCGGCCACCCGATCTAGGTATCGATTCCCTAACCACTTGGGCGAGGTCAAGGGTGCTCCTTCCGAAGATCTTTCCGCACAACTACCAATACTTGCAACAGGACTCAGTTGATCAAGGAGTGTCTGCTAGTAGGAGTAGCTAAATAGATATGCGCCGTGCCAAGACAGTGCTATTCGCCATTTTCCTGACACTGTTGTATCTCACCGGTAAAGCTGGGATCTGAGACGGATCAGCAATGTCACTTGGGCATCCATAGTCCGTTCCTTTCCTCAGGACAGGCAGTGATCAGATCTGTCAGGACACCAGAATTGGCAACTTGCTAAGATATGTTGGTGCACCATTCTCATTATCCTTTCAGGGCTACCAAAGCGGTGAAATAATCAGACAAGGATCCTAAAACACCAGGCAAGTTTGTAGCGAGGCTGAACATGAGCGATCGTGGCTGGCAGCGCATAAGAGAAAACACAAGAATGAATAGCTCATTAGCGGGACCGCGGATATACACACTCACGCGCAGCGCGCGCAGAGCTTTTTCGCATATCTCGACGCTTGAGGAGTATCCTTTGACAAAATCAACAGGAGCGCTTTGGTTGCGCTCGGTACTACACTTTGTAGAAGACACAGCATCTGCTTTGCGGTTTCACTTCCTTCATTCACCTTGCACATTTTTCCGATCCATCAAACATCGAGTAAATCCCATTTTTGGACACATTGGATCTCACTCCTCTCCGAAGTACCGTCTAGCATAGGGCATAGTCTTGATCCTAGCAACATCACCCTAGATGTTGGCGTTTTCACCTCTCCCTCTTCTTCGCTCCCTCCTGTCCTCTCGATCGTCCCTCGCCACACCTCTGGGCTCGTCTTCCTCGATCAACCTTTTCCCCTCTCTACCAAGCAATGAATCTCTGACGGTATCCCGTCCTTACAACCCCACCGCCCCTCGAAACTCATCTCTCAGCTCCGGGGGAATACCCCCCGGTAAGACCAAAGCAGGCTGGGACTGGATAATCAACGCCACTGAAGGCCTGTTAGCATGCCAAAAGGAAGACGCTCCAGACGCCTGGATCTCACAAATTAGAACTCAAACATTCTCCGAATCCACCACCAACAATGTCGCCGACTTGCGCGAGCCCGATATCTGGTGCTATGATACGCAAAGTGGAGATAAGCTATATACGAGTGCTACGGTCGGTTCCGACGGAAAGGCAGAGTGGAGGAAGCCGGTCAGAAGCAGAAATCCGCACCAAGAACCCGAGATGCCCTGGCCGCCCGAGCATGATATTGCCGAGGCGGCGGCGGTGGTGACTGAGCCTTTCACTAGGATCGAGTACTATCAACACGGCGGGCGAGCGTCCTACGGGGTTTGCGACGGGGGAATGCCCTTCGCGCTAGAGGATGCGGCCACTTTGACGTTTGGTCCCTATTCAACGACTGGAATAGCGTCATAGGGCAAACGCTTAGGTCTCAAGCTAGCTTATTCGTTGTATTCAAAACGAGCTGTTGGGCTCTTAGTGCTCAGAAATTTACTATCGCGCCCCTTCAGTATCTTAACCTCCTCGTTCTTCTATTTCTACTTGAAGCACAACCTCGACCTCAACGACGGAGTTGGAGAGCTTTGTTGGCCTCCATCTGATGCTAAAACTCCTGAACATCCACTGGTCAGCACGAAGATGCCCATGAACAGGTCGAAGCGGTGTACGCGAAAGGCCGAATGGTCTTGATCAGGGGGGCCTCTTATGTGCTGTTGTCAAAAATCAACTCCCAGATGAAGTTTCTATTCCAGACCTGTCTCCTTCAGGGTCCGGCCATGTGTTGATCTTCAGTGGCTGCCCGGTAGCGGCTTGCGGGTGCAGAAATCGCCAACAGATCTATCGTCTCCTCTTGTGACAATCGCAAGTATCCCGAGACGACAATTTTTGCACCAATTCCAGGGTTCATTACGATCTAAGGAAGGAGGTGTTGATCGAGGAAATCAAACCGGTTGGTGAGTCAGATCTTCAGGGTTCGCGCGAAAAAGCTTTAGTATCTTGAGGTTCGGACACGCTCGCTCTGAGTGGATCTGGATATCACACTCCTTCATACACATACCTACAGCCTATAATTCACTAATCGGAGAAAATCGACGACGAGGGTCAACTTTCCAAATCAGATATAGTCACCCACACTCCAAGCCCACTATAATCACCCACATCCCTACCGACGCCCACACAAGCCCCAAACAAGATATTGGCCCCCCTTGATCGCATTGGATCGTCCATAATCCAATCAAAGCTTAAAGATCTCATACTGATGGATATCATGAAAAGTTAGCGACTACGTCGACCACCTAGCGCTATGGTATATCTCAGGAGACATATAAGATGTCAAGACCAGCTGTCCCTTCTGCACAGTGCAGGAAATGTACGTCTGCAGGCCGCATCCATCAGCGAGAGACCTGTGTGTGCATATCCCCTCCAACGCCCGCATGTAATTCTCCGTGAAGCCGCCTCTCCCCTTCGACTTCAGATAAGACGTCAACCCCCGCGCCACAGCCATATCATTCGGTGCGTAGTGTCTGACAGGGATGTAGACTTTTGCTTCCGGCATGCTGGTCCCGGCCTTGATGTCAAAGTTGTACAGCACACCCGCAGTCTGATGTCCTGTTGGGCGCAAGTCCATCCTCGCAGGGATATCATCGTCGAGGTGGAGTACGGCGTACCAGAGGCTGCGGAAGTCCTGAAGCGCGTCTCCGGCAAAGGCGTTCAGTTTGCCGCCCATGGACAGGAAGTCGCAGACGCCATCGAAGGATGTTTCGTAGGACCTGACGTAGATTTTCAATCGCGAGTTTATGGGGGGTACGCAGTCGATGGCCACGCCGACGATGTCGAGTCGAGACGTCGATGCAAGACTGGTCAAGAAAGCCGAGAGATGGTCATACGCGTCTAGTCTCAAACCTGACCGCTGTAAGCTGCTGATGCTTTCGGAAAGGATGCTTAATCTCGAGCGTCCGGTCTGCTCGGCTTTGACGGGGACGAAGTAGGCTTTCACAGCGACCTCCGTGTTTTGCAACTCAAAGGCCATGAACAGAGATGAGCTGTGGCTTAGCTTCGGATCGGAATCCGCGAAACTGGGATGCGAGGAGTCCGGCCGGCAGAACATTCTGCGGAAATGGTCGAACCATTGCCAGTCAACGTTGGGTACTTGTGAATCGACTCGGCGGACGAGCTCGTCGGTCATTTTCTGGTTGAAAGGATCGAGCCCTGTGCCCGCATCCTGTCCGATGGCTTCAATACTAAGACGTATCTTCGGCGGTGCCTTTGGGGTATCCCAGCTCCAGCTGTATTCTACAGGAGAGAAGTCGTCGGTCATGAAGCTTTTCCAGTGGGCAGGTTGTCCAGTTGGCGTTGGACGCGGTCCTAAGCATGGAGCGATGCAATGATATAGGAATAGAAGGCTAGCATATTGGCTGTGGGTGTCGTAGCCAGCATGATGAACCAACACAGCGAGAGGAGAGCCTGTGCTCAGCCACCAGAATTCGGCATCCTTAGTCGGTGGATGGAGCCACTGGTTCAATACTTGGAATGCTTTCGTCAACGTCATCCTTCGTTCTGCTCCCTGTATGGCACCAATGTTGGAAAAATCTGTGGGGCTTTGAGACACACATAGGGCTTTTTTGAGGTACACAGAAGTTTGGCTTGCTTCATTTGGTGGTCCGCCATTAGATCACACGTGATTTTGGAAGATGCTGATTGAAGTTACAATCTGAAAAGAATCCGACTGGTCACAAGGTCGCGGATGGTAAGAATTCCCCATGATGCAGGTCCATTCGCAATGACTTTTGCTCCGGTGCGAATCAAAGGTGCAATCGCCTAGAGAACAGCTCCGACGGCTTCAAAGTGTTAAGTACCTAAGAGTCTTCCTTCGACATCGGTTCAAATTACTGGTATGCATGACACGGATCCGACTGCCTTAACAGTTACCTGAGCAAGTGAGCGGTTTTCTCCGACGCAGAGAAACGATGAGCCACAACTGCAGACACTAAACCGAATCGGGGGTCCGTCCGTATGTCGGACAGAGGCGTACAGGCAGCCAGAACGCAGAATCCCAGGAATATTTTCAAGCTATCTAGGTCCATCGTGAAAACGATTCTAGTAAGTTTGGCAGAAATGTTGATCTCATAATGTCGGTCGCGGGCATCTAATACCCTCAATGTCATTCTCTTTAATAGCCATTCACATCCCTCACAGCTCAACCGCCCTGAAAATGAGCTTCGGCCGCTTTTGCCAAGCCTGATGCATCTCGCCTCTTGGAGGAAATTAGGGGCTTTCTCATGTCTGCATACTGCCGTGGCAGAGGATTTGCAAGAAGCTATTGGAGCGGATTTCAGCTTCTTCACGTGATTGAATAACAAATTCAAATGGCCGCAAGCTAGGTAAAAACATCGGACTTGAACGGACATGGCCGAGATCAAGGAAATGTAATCCGGATACAAGACGCACCGCCCCGAAGTCCCATTTCAGCGATTTGCATTTCGCAGCGGCTCCCAGCACATACATGTTTATGCATGCGCGGTCCTATCACTCGGCTTTCCAGCACTGCTCATGTAGCTCTCATCACCACTTTCGCTCCGTTCGCGCTCGTGCAGGCTAAGTGCAAGCCTTCGACCCAGTCCCTGCCGTCTTGACTTTCAATGCTCTGAAATGCTTGAACCATGCGTACAAGTACGTATGTGGTAAAATTCATGGCAAATTCCTCTGTCAGACAGCCGGTCATCTATCTGGTTGCTATTAAGGTATGAGGGTAAATGGGGAAGTACTTACGACCGATGCAATTTCTCGGAGCAAGATTGAAAGGCATGAATTTCTTCTGCACCGAGGGTTAGTAATCTCAACTTGCTGTTTCCTTTTAGACACCACAAGTTAAATGGCTAACGGATCGGAGACGGATAAGGGGCGAGGATTGCAAATGGTGGAAAGCGAAACATCGACATTGTCAAGTCTAAGGAAAGCGCTGCTCACCGAGGAAGACTTTTCATTGGCCCATCTCTCAGGCCGAAAATCATCCGCATCCTCTCCCCACAAGTCTTTTCGGCGATGTAGAGCAGCGATACCGTATGCGATCATAGTCCCTTTGGGCACAAAAATGGGTGACTGTTGGTCGACACCACCGCCTCGTGGGAGGACAGTGTCTTTGCAGGCTATCCGGGAGTTCGAAGGGAGGACTGGGTGAAGGCGTAGGGCTAGATAGAAGTAACAGTGTCAGTATTGTTGCGCCAAGAATGGAGCAGGAAAAGTGTCTGGGTAGGCTCTAGAGGATTGGCGAGGAGCCAGACTCACATTCTTTCAGGCAGAATTGATGGTAGTTGAGTGACTTAAGCTGTCCAATGCTTGGCTTTTCACCTAGAAGTGATTCCGCCTCATGCCGCAGTCCATCCCATACGTCCGGTCGTTTCGCAAGGACGAAGAATAGGTTTGTCAGAAGGGCGGCGGCGGCATCGACACCGGCGAAAAAGAAAGTCAGAAGCTCATGGCGAAGGAATAGCTTGTCGTCACTAACTTTCTCGAGCTCGTGCAGGAAAAGGAAAGGTTCTTGATATCCTTCGTCCTGTCTTGAATTTGATGTCGCCGACTTGTGTAGCTTTCGAGCTTCTTCAATATGCCGATCCATAAACTCATGGACTTTCCCAACGCTTTTATAGAAGGAACGCTGCGGAACGACCTTGGCAAAAGGGCCCATCAACCACCTCTCCTCACATCCGGTTTGCGAGTCGTGCATAGCTTCTACAAAGTCGTTCTGTAGAGATGAAGGATCCCGGAGTGACATGATCGATTTGACAAACATGTAATCGGTCGTCACGTCCGCTGTTAGTCGTGGGAACAGTTCTCCCAAATCCACCATAGTTCCATCCTTAGGTATCGCGTTGATCAAGTTACTGACGTGCAGATCGAACTTCGGCAGATTCTCTACTGCGGCTTTTGAGAAACAAGGCCGGAGCAGCCCTCGGGAGTGTTTCCAATGTGTTCCGTCGACAAGGAAAATGCTCTCCCCAAGCAGCGGCGCAAACGCCTCCTTGCGACGCGATCCAACGCCGTAGTCGTCAAAGTGAGTTGTCAACATAGTCGTGATGTTCTCTGGATCAATCGTGTTTATGACGGGAGTCATGAAGAACCTGGAAGAGAAGGTGTTTCCATACTGTGCATACAGTGCGACCTGGCGGGCAATCGAGGTTTTCGTCCTGGCTGCGTTGATGGCGTCGAGGACGACATCAATCCCAAAGAGCGGGTCCTTTTGCGCAAGAGCACGAGGCTGTTGGCAGCCATGTCTTCGAATGGCGTCTCGGCGAGTGATGAAGATAGTAATGTGCTGGTACAAAAAATGGGCCAGAGCTAGAGAGAGACATGCGAGAAGCATATAACTTAGGTAAATGGAGATTCCAGTACTCATGTTGACGTCTACCAAATACTGTCGCTCACAAGCTCTCTTCTCGTATCCTAGAATGACTATGTGTGGGAAAATGATCTATGTAGGAGTATCCTCTCAATGTCCTACAATGGGTCGCTCGGAGACTAGACCCTGTGCCTCGCCGACTGTCGGGCGGGGTCGACATATGGAGCGCGCTTACAAAAGGACTTAAGATTCACTGCAGCCTGCATTAGCTGCAAAATTGTTCCGATTGGTTCTTGTAAGCCATTATAGCCGTTGCTGATCTCGGGGCTGCGATGCTTTCATTTGACTGGAAGGCGACGCTGGGAAAGTACAATGTGTTAAATTGGTTCGGCAGAATTTGGATGCGATTGCTCTGATAGGGTCGGAGAGATACTTTCGATGCAGGCTACATGTATCATGTGTTAAAGCAATGCTGCAGGTGGATGAATCCGACCAAGAACTCCTAGGAGGTAGGTTAACTCCGTGTGTTAAGCTATGTCTGTGGATACACGGGTCCGACGAAATGCAGATTAAAGTTCTTATGTGTTAAGCAATATTGCAGATGCACGGAGCCTAAGCACTCAATCTTTAGAGTGTATGCTGCAATGTTTTGTCGTGGTTTGACCCAATTCTAAAAGAAACGAATTCGTTTCTTTCGTGAGTGAAAGTGTTAAACATGTGTTAAACATTTTCTTCAATGCGGGATCTGAGGGTCTCATGGATGACTTACCATGGTAGACCCCAAAAACAAACCCTCTGCCACCCTCCTCGCCAAAAAGGAATCTAATCTCCGGTTTAGTGTTCGAAACAGTCTTGAGTCGTGGTCTTGCGACCTATAATTCATTGGCTTCTACAATGCTACCCTTTCCATCATAGTTCCCACTGTCGTTGCAATTCTAAAATAAGTTCCGAGAGCGCAAGAAAAGTTAACATAGCATGACTCTTATGTTTGGCGACACATTTCTTGAACTAGAAGGGCCGCGAGCTTCATTGAGACAAATTCTTAGGCAAGTAGCAGCAGTAGACGTACATTGATATCCATAGCAAAAAAGTTGAACAATTCTGCCCAATAATCGAGATTTTCATGAACCGAGAAAAGAGAATCGCCACTCTCTCGAAACACGCAGTCCGTCTGATATATTGCTTGTTTGCAAACCTTCCGTGATCTTCGGTGCCCATCGTTCTCAGACATCAGGATCCTATTCAGTACTCCATCAGCTCCATTACTCCCACCCAATCAAGCGAAGCGAACTAAACCTACCTCTCTAGCCAGCGGTCCATTCGCATTGCAAATCTCTTCCTCCAACACCTCCACCAAAAATTCCGTCCGGTCCGACCCACTGTCCAGCACAACTTCGATCCTGCACCGCTTCTCCACCTCGGAGATCTTGCACTTGGTCGTGTTTTCCGGCACCCAGATCCCCCACTTGCGTGCCCTTGGGGTGGGGTTGCCGAAGTCGTCTTCGTTGGCGTCGCTAAGGGACTCGCAGTGTTGCCGGATGAAGTATTCTTTCGCCAAGGTGTTGGCGAGGACGCGGGAGAAGACGACCTGCTCGATGTGCGTAGTCTTGTGGATGGGCACGGGGGTTTCTTCATCCTCGGGGTCCGGGTGGAAGCGAGAGGATTCCGTGACGAGGACGGGGTAGCAGTATTGAGGTCTTGGATGCATGGTTGCGGACTGGTTCTGGAGCAAAAGTGATCTTTCCTTTATTTTTGGGGGAGCGAAGGAAGTTGGTGAAGAGGTTGAACGTTGGATGAAACGGTAGTCTGTTGGTACTTAAATGGTCAGTCTCAAGGTTTTCCGATTTTCTGCATTACTTAACATTCACTGAGTCCTTTTGGCCGGATCTCAATCTAAACAACGTTAGCGTGCCTCGCTTATTTTCTCTAGTACATTCCGTGTATAGGCCTTTGTAGGCGCGCCATTCTTTCATGATTGTCACCATCAAAACCGTTCATGTGTCTAGCCACACTTTGTACTAATCTACCATTAGATCGCCGATGGTTCATTACGTATGCAGTATCCATCATCACTGCTGTGCTCCGTCAAGAAGTGGCAGGTGATGACAACTGTCCGAAGCAAGCATTATATGAATTGAACGTACGCCTGAAAACGATGCATTTTCGGAACTCATTGCTTGCAGAGTGATAACATCTTTCGCTTTGCCTGCCTGCGTGCATGTGTCGACAATCACTCTTGATTCATGCCCTGCCATGCAAGAATGGGGTCTTTTTTGATGCTAGGTTGCGAGAATACATTTGCCCAGATATTTTAAGGCGCAGCCTAGCTATGCCTGCATTATCCGTGCCGTTTATCATCAAGACTTCAGGAAACAAAAAAGTATTCTTCCTGTGTCCGGCAATAAGCGATCTATCAGCGACCGGTAGTTTCTTCGAATAAGCGAGCATTCCAGTTGCCATGTGACTGTCAACAGACTCCGATAATAAAAGCCATAACATGCCCAATCTTAGTTTTATCCACAATGCTCCAGCAAGCACCAACGTTCTCTACCCTCAAATATTCTAGAATAGAACTGTTTATTTCGTTTGGTCTTCAACAACATGGGCGTTATATTCTCCGCTCCTCTTATCGATGGACTTGGGCCCGTGCTACCTTTGTCATCTACCACTTGCTCTACCCCGTGTGTCTTCTATCCAACCGAAACGAGTGCTGTCGGTTCCTCTCCCACAGTCTTCCACATGTCTAGTAAGTCCTTCCACGTTACTCGATTGTATGAAGCTTACACACGCGTCAAGAGACCAAAAGTACTTCTATCATTACTGCTCCGCGCGCTCAAACGGACCCAACTAATATCCTACTGGTTCACGGTTCAACATCTCCGGTTTCTTCTGTCACGTTAACGACGCATCTGTCGACCACAACCGTGACCGTGACAAGCACGATCAAACCGACACATTTGATTAATAGTACCTCTACAGTGGTAGCAAATACTTGCCCTTCGACCACAACTCAATCAACGGCCCACACTTCAAGCACTCTAGGGACGTTAGCAGACTCATCTTCACACAGCAGCGTAATCCCTGGCATTTTAAGCAAATCTACAAGGAGTCTCTTACCTATGAGCAAAGAAACTCCGGTCACTACGGTGCGGACTGTGGAATCTAGCTACTCGGCTTCCATCTCCCGTCTCCGCGGAGGAAGTCTTGCCGTTAGAAGACCGGCTAGTGACCACAGTCAATTGGATCAAAAGTTGTCGGCTAGTGACCTATTGGACGACGCTACATATTCTGCAACAATGACCGGGACCAAGAAATCCTTGTAGGTGTCTCAAAAAGGGTCGTTCTCAACGACTTTCTTATTGCTAACACGTTTTGTAAAGAACCATGCCGGGCCCAAATGACCTACATTCTAGGTTTTCTTCGACAAAAACCGAAACCGAACATCTCACGACTATCACTGTTCACACAGCCATAATCGCCAAATACGCAAGTGTCACCACCGTCACAGGGTTACCGACGAGCTGCCTTACCAACCAAACATCAAGCTCAAGCAAAACAGCCTCTGCGTCTTGCACATCGGCAACTCCCAATCCGAAACCCCCGGCGAACGACACCTGCGCAGAAGATGGCATCCTGGAGTACGCTAGTACCCGACAACCGCCTGATACTCTCGAGGGTTGTGCAGCTGCGTGTCTGGCGGACACTAGCTGCCTCTCTTTCACATTTACACCCAGTCAAAGCACCTGCGATACATCGCTCTACCCGCTCGCGGATTCTGCCTTTGCTGGAATGGCACCGTATCACATTTACAATTACGATCGGGACTGTTATTCTTGCTCGTCATGATAATTCGGAACGCTTTCGGCAGCATCTGTTCGCACCAGCGGTTGTGGCAATGGTGGAAAAGAAGTCGAAGTTTGGGGTGCCAAAGCTCCTTCTTCCTACAGTGATCATGGATGACCCCCTGATATTGTTTATTCCCCATGGTCGAAAAAAACACATCGAAAAAGGGTTTGAATGGCTTATGGCCTTCGTTGTTGATGCCCTTTTCGCTCTAGTTTTCCAGCATGCGCACCCATTTGAACAACATCCTTTTCAATGCTTCGCGAAGGTACAGTAGAGCCAAAAGAAGTGCCTGTTTCTCGATTATTGTCTTTAATGAGCGGCAAATTGTCCTAAAAGAGATGTTGCTGAATAGAAACAAGAGGCTATTGACCTGGCAGGAGGTTCTAGTGTTTTTTTCCGTATTGACTGCTATTTGCCCACCTTCATCACTGACCGTTCAATTGACATTGAGACTCCATGGCTGAACCTGATACCACCCAGTGGTTATGGCATAGATCGAATAGGATGAGTCAGCGATGTATACCCTACGATATATGCTCACAAGAGAAAGGCCTACCACGTTTCCTCTTTCCTCACCCTGGCGGTAGAATCGCTCAGGCCTTATCCATGCCTCCTTCTTCATTTTGCAGACGCCGTTCGAAGACTTGTTATTGGCGAAGTCATCTGCTCATCCCCCTCGTCCCATTTGGCATCGACCTCAAAAGACTATCTCATCATCAAAGCTGAGTTTCTGTCATTGCCCAGACACAAAGGCCATACTTCTCGGCTCCCAAATCCAGCATTTCGTAAAGATAGCACACTACTCAGGCCTCGCTCGTATGCACATAAGGTACACCGCAGGTGGAGTCACCTCCACACGAGACATTCCAAGCCTAGATCTGGCTTGCTACAACTTGCACATTAGTGTTGCAATCAATGAATTCTGTGACATGCCGTGACAATACCGATTATCCAGAAGGCATTGCTAGACGTCTTGGGACTGTGAGCAGGCTTTCGACCGATAGTATGCCCCTTCCGAGCCTGATCTAGCAACATATATCCTTCACTGCCATAGTGTATTTTTTGTGTTATTCAAGGTCTGCAGCAAGGACGAATGTGAACTTATTCGTACGAGCGCAAGGATGCGACAGGAAGACATCTGCTGTTCTGCACAGGACACAAGACTATCTTGTCCTCGTCGTATTAGAAGGGCCAATTTCCGAGCCGAATACGATGAGCAGGTAACAGCGACGAGCAAGAACAGGAGCCATACAGGCTATATAGGTCTATCGTGTTGGTTGTCTCGGCTAAAATGCCTCCAACTATTGTGCCGCCGTCTCACTAGCCTTCACTCAAGTCGTAGCGAATACGTGAGCTTATTTTATGTATCCCTACTTTACAATAGTATCTAGCGTTAAGTTGTTTTTGTTTCCGGCTTAGGGTGGCCCATAATCGAGAGGAAGATCTACCCAGATGATGGGATCGCCAGGGCTAGAGTAAGGGAATCGAACCCTCGTACAGCGCTCGTCCTATTCCCTTTTATCGTCAATCAGCTTTTTAGCGAGTGTTACTGTACCAGACTATAGAAAGAGTAATACCCATCCTTTCTCTCTCGCCAGGTCATGAAAGCTTTCCCTCAGCCCAAATCCGAGAATTTGCTTGCCAGTTCTCACTCTTAATAACAGGATGAGACATGTCGAATCCTAGGCACCCACTTACAGTCGCCCAGCTTCAAGAGCACCCCGAGTTCAAAAAAGCCTTTTGGGACCTGGAGCCGACTAAGAAGGGCTCAGTTGAAGTGGCCAAAGGAAGAGGTGGTCCTTTTAAGATTGCTTACGAGCTGCATGGCAACGGTGCGGAGAAGTTGGTGGTGGGCCTTACCTTTTCCTTTGTCTCTCTTTAGCACAAGACGCGCCCTTGCGACCGTCGTATATTTCTTCACCGAACGCTGATCCGTCCTGTTCTGGATTCTCGCAGTGGATCATCGGTCTGGGCAATTTCAAAAATGTCTGGCAGCGTCAGACGAAGGCATTCGGCCACGACCAAGGCAACAAATACTCATGTCTAATTTTCGATAATCGAGGTTAGCAAAAGTCTTCTTATTGTCTCGCTGATTCTTGATCATCCATATTTCCCCTCCTTACATGTGCTTCGAGGAACTTGATACCTAACATGTGTCACACTACAGGCATGGGTGAGTCTGACAAACCATTCCTCCGATATTCGACATCGGAAATGGCTCGAGACACCATGGAAGTGTTGGACAGCATCGACTGGACAGCGGACCGCCAATTGCATGTTGTCGGTGTCAGCATGGGTGGGATGATAGCGCAAGAATTGGTAAAAGCCTCCTTCCATTGGGGGAGGAATTGCGAGACTCAGGCTCGAGACAGACATGGGGAGTTCACGCTAACAAGAACCTGAATTGCTATGCGTGCAGGGCTTACTTATTCCCGAAAGGATCGCCTCCTTGACACTCTTATCCACGGCTGCGCGGCTTGTCCAAACAGGGGTAAATCCGATCAGATCTCTCTAGAGCATCGATATCCTCTTAGTCACAACCCGAATATTGAGACTGACCCACCGGCTTCCCACTAGAGCTTCTTCCAAAACCTTCAGCAACGTCTCAAGATCTTCGTCCCGCGCTCCCTCGACACGACCATTGCTAGCGCCCGCGCCAGCCTCCTCTCCCCCCAATTTCTGAATGCGCCCGACATGGAAGGAGTGTTCGCCACCAACGCCGACCGATACGCGGCGGAAGAGCTCGCGAAGCGGCAGGACCACGAGGCGTTCACGCGTAAGGGTTTCATCTTGCAAGCTGTCGCGGCTGGGGGCCATCGCAAGACGCCTGAGGAGGTTGCGGAGTTGGCGGCAAAGGTTGGGAGAGGGAGGATCTTAGTCTGTCACGGCGGCGGCGACCAGATGATTGCGGTCGACCTCGCGAAGGCGCTGGTGCAACAGATGAATGCTGGAGTGGCTGAGGGTGGTGATCGGGTGGAATTGGTAGTCTATGAGGGCGCGGGCCATGTGCTAGCGATGGAGGAGTGCGGACAAGTTGGGAAGGCCATTGAGAAAATTGTTGAAAGGACAAGCGCCTTGTCAGTCTAAGATTTTTCAAAGTAGATATTGCTTATGCATCAATCCGCTTATGAAAGAATGTGCTTGGGGCACGTTTATGAAAATTTGCACGGTGTTCTCCGCTAAGTCTGCAAATGATCTTGGTGTAAGTTCGCCTCGATATCGCCAATCTCCTTAATCGATACCGGCGTGGAGCAGTCATGGAAAGTACGAAAGATGCATATATGCGTGTGATCACGTCGACCCAATCTCCTTTGACAGGAACGGCCGGTATTTTCTGGCTGGTATTCCAAAATGTGTGCTCTACAAAAGGAAGCGAAGTTCTCTCCTCCTATGAGGCTGTGGTGGGATTCAAAGACTTTGGATTTGCCTTTATGTATCAATTCTCAAAACCACTTTCTACTACATACTATCTAGCAAAGTTAGTTATTACATAGCATGCAACATTCTTTATGCACAAAGACCACTTAGACCATAACAACTCTCCATACGACTGATATCTTTTACAAGTACTTCTCCGTAGCGAATCCCTCGGCTAAACGCGGTTCCGAGGCGCGGCCAGAAGCGGCATTCATTAGAGTACTGGCACTTCAACAGACGCGAATCTGATGGCTCCTACGTCTCTCAGTAACCCAAAATCTTACCCTCTAGTCCGCAAGCTGGTACAAAGGTGATAGGGCGACGCCCTGGAAGAGTCGGCACGACGATGATCGAGTCATGAGACCACAAATGTGCTTCACGCCTTCCCTCTCCAGATGTTGTCTCCGCCGCAATTGCCAGGTGCGAAAGCAGACAAGAACAGTAGCAACCCACGCCTACAAGCATCATGCCACCGCCCTCTCAATCATCCCTACCAAGGTTGACAAATCTTTCGCCCAATACCAGGAAAATGCACGGCAAATGGGCGAAGTCATGGCGCGGATGCAGGAGCTACACGAGAAGATCGGAAGAGGAGGATCGGCGAAGGCCAGGGAGAAACATGTAGCTAGGGGCAAGATGCTGCCGCGAGAGTATGTGATCAGAGGTCGCAGAATTCTCAGGCTGACCTGACCAGTCGAATTACCGCCTTGACCGATGCTGGAAGCTCGTTCTTGGAGCTGTCTGCTCTTGCTGGACATGAAGTCTATCCTGGGGAAGACGTGCCCGCTGGTGGTATCATTACGGGTGTGGGGAGTGTGCAGGGCGTGCAGTGTATGATTGTGGCGAATGATAGCACGTATGCCCATCGTTGCCTTTGAGTTCAAGGCCGATGTCTGAATCTATTGCAGGGTCAAAGGAGGCACCTACTATCCAATAACCGTGAAGAAACATCTTAGAGCACAAGCAATTGCTCAGGAGAACCGTATGCTCTATATATGAGGACCATGTATTCTATGTCATATATACTGAGACTCGCCAGGCCTCCCATGCATCTATCTCGTCGACTCCGGCGGTGCGAACTTGCCTCACCAAGCGGACGTCTTTCCGGACCGAGATCACTTTGGTCGCATCTTCTATAACCAAGCTCGAAGTACTTTCTCGCGATCTTTCGCGCTCGTGTATCCTTGCTAAAGGCTTCCAGTGTCCTCAATGAACATACCCCAGATCTCCGTCGTAATGGGTCCCTGTACCGCCGGCGGCGCCTACGTTCCCGCCATGTCCGATGAATCCATCATTGTTGAGAACCAAGGCACGATCTTTCTCGCCGGGCCTCCCCTCGTCAAAGCAGCGACTGGCGAGGTCGTTACGGCGGAAGAGTTGGGTGGTGGAAAATTGCATAGCGAGATTTCCGGCGTAACGGATTATCTTGCCGTGGATGATGCTCACGCTTTGGTACTCGCGAGGAGGTCTGTTGAGAACTTGAATTGTCCGCGCCCTGGGAAGAAGGAGACGGTGTTCAAGGAACCCCTGTACGATCCTGACGAGCTGGAAGGTATTGTAGGCACGAACTTGAGAACCCAAATTCCTGCATATGAGATCATTGCTCGGATCGCCGATGGCAGCGAATTCGCCGAGTTCAAACGCGACTATGGCACCACACTCGTTACTGGCTTCGCACGAATCTACGGCCAACAGGTCGGCATCATTGCAAATAACGGCATCTTGTTCTCCGAATCCTCACTCAAAGGCGCGCATTTCATCCAGCTCTGCTGTCAAAGAGACATACCGTTAGTGTTCTTGCAGAACATCTCAGGGTTCATGGTGGGTAAAGATGCGGAAGCCGGCGGCATTGCGAAGAACGGGGCCAAGCTTGTTACAGCGGTCGCTTGTGCGGATGTGCCCAAGTTTACCGTTGTGGTCGGCAGCAGCGCTGGGGCGGGGAATTATGGGATGTGGTGGGTCACACTTCCTTTCTCGACACCTCGGGCTCCTTCCTCCCATCGTTGAATCCGTGTAGGAAACGATTGCTGACGAAAACAGTGGCCGAGCCTACTCCCCCCGCTTTCTCTGGATGTGGCCCAACGCCAAAATCGGCGTCATGGGTCCGCAGCAGCTATCGTCGGTGATGGAAGCTGTTGGCAAGACCGTCGATCCCGAGTTGAAAGACAGGATTGAGAGGGAAAGTGACGCGGTATTTTCGTCCGCGAGGCTATGGGACGATGGCATTATTCGTCCAGCACATACTAGGCGGGTGTTGGGGCTGGGATTGAGAGCTGCCATGTCCTCTGAACGAGGCCGTGAGCAGCAGAGGGAGAGGAGCAGATTCGGAGTGTTTAGGATGTGAGCGCTTTGGCTAATCCCAAAGTTCGCAAATACGCATATGACCAAATAGGCTAAGATTCATGCTGGACATCGAATGCACATATGTACGACCTTTTCACGCAGCGCTTATCCAGCCCAGCTTCCCTCCACCCCCCACCTCTCCCAACGGCAAGATGCGCGCTCACAAATACCCGATCCCCATAGCCTTCAGCACCCGCACACCACCCATCCCCCTAATCCACCACCTCGCCTCCCGCCTCATGGTCACCAGCCCCCGATCCCTATACGCCTCCCGGCCCACACACCCCAACCCCTGGCACAGCTCCTCCACCGCCCGCTCGACCGCACCCGCCCTCGCACTCGCAATCGCACATAGGTAGACCAGCTTCGCGTAGAAGTTGTCCGTCCTCGCGGCCAAGAAGCGCGGCGAGGCGTAGCGCAGGGCGTCGCGGGCCCAGAAGTGCGCGTCGCCCATATCGCCGCAGCGGTAGTGCTGGACCGCGAGGTGCGCCGCGAGCCCCACGTACGCGTCGACGATGGCGCCCATGAGTGCCGGGTGGTGCGCGCCGGCCCACTCGGCCGCGACGACGTTGCGGCGCAGGCACGTCGTGATGAGGTGGGCGTAGGCGGCTTTGAGGAGGGGCATGGCGCGTTTGGGGTCGTTGTTGCGGAAGGCGTGGTCGCGCAGGCGCATGACGGCGGCGAAGGAGTCGTCGATTGTGGGGCCGGGCCGGGCGACGTGCGCGGTGATGAGGGCGCAGTAGGCTGTGTTGGCGGGGCCGGCGATGCGGAAGTGCGGGACGCTGTGGAGGGTTGTGAAGGGTTCGAGCAGGCGGCGTTGCGGGGAGTGGCGCGCGGGGTTGGGGCTGAGCATGTCGTCGCACAGGCGGTGGATGGTGATGTTGAATTCGCCCAGGTTGAACGTGTTGGTCGTCATGACTGTGTGCTGGATCAGTAAGGTCTGGCAGAGGAGCTCGACGTCGCTGGCTGCGATGACGTAGCAGGGGTAGTGGTTGCTGCTGTTGTCGTTGTCGTTGCCGCCTTGGGTTCTGAGGCGCGGTTTGGCGTTGCGCCGGTCAAAGTCGACGGACATGGCGCAGTGGCGGAAGCTCTCCGCCTTGCGGCCTTGGAGGAAGACGGGGATGCCTTTGACGTCCATCAGGCCTCGGAGGTTGTTGAGCGTGCTGCGGATCCGGACGAAGAGGTTCTCGCCATACAGCACCGCGGAGGCTTCGCGGTGGGCCTGGCGGCATACCTGGAGGATGGTGGGGTCGAGACGGTAGACGTGGCCGGGCCAGAGCCTTGCGTGGTATGGTATCTGGGGTCACGGCCTGTTATCAGCAGGTGAATTTTTTATTTTACATGTACTTCCGCTGAAGAAGCGGCAGACATTTCGCAGGGTTTGAAAACTCACTTGTCGGGCGATCGAAATGCGTTTTGTGTATTCAGTCGACAGTAGGTTGCGGTAGACCTCGATTCGGATCTCCAGTGGCAGCTTCCTCAGGAACGAAGAAGCAGTTTGGAGATTGCAATTGTCCATGCTTGTGAGGTTTTGCTGTCGAGGTGGAAATTGGCAATCCTCGTCCGGTAGCGGGACTTTCCTCTACTTACTTGAGCCGGAGGGTGTCGAAGAAAATGTGCCGTGGGACTGATTGCTTGGCGAAGATTTTCAATTGACTACCTTAGTTGAATAGAACTCAGTTTCTGCAACTGGGTTTTGCAGTCGAGGCTTCGAGCTTCTTAAGCAGGCAGGAGATGGAGGACTCGAGTTTTGAAAATGTGTTATTCTGGGATAAATAATAATTACCTCTCTGGAAGTTTCTCGACTTTCTGCTGTCAGTCTTTGCGCCACATGACCTTGGCCATCCTAGGACGTCAGTCAGTCAGTGAATTTGAAGATCAGCACGGGGTCCCCCCACCCTTTGGAGCCGAAAGGAGGCCAGAGACCCCGTTGCCAATTTTACATCTGGTTTTTTATAGTTGGCCTTCAAGGGGAATGAAATAGTTGGCCTCTGGGTTCACGGAGTGTTATGTGGCCAGGAGTGTTGTGCCTCTTAAGCCAAGTGGCTTGGCTGCTGTCAAGTAAAGTTCGGCAGCACATGATACCCATCTGCAATGTCAAACAGAAGCATCCATCCGGTTTATAGCATGATCAGGTGAACGTGGGGGTTCTTATTCTAAATATCCTGGATTCCACTTCTTGGTCTAGCTATCAGCTGCAGACTTCTCTACTCATCTGCTTGATCCATATGCAAGGCAGGTAGACTTCAGATTCTGTAGATCAATTCTTGTTGGCCCTCACACTACCCGGCCATGTCCTTCAACATCAGGTACACTTTCAACAGCACCTGTCCGATCCTCGTCATCCTCAGGAGTGCCATCTCTACAAGCCCAGGCATCAACGAATCTTAAAGTCTCTCTACTCCATAACTTGTTCATCAGCAGCAATCTCGCTGGTACCAGAGCAATGATGATGACCGGAAATGCGGGAGCCCCTTTTGTCAGTGTTACGATGAAAATTACTATAGTCAAGACGATCTGTGCGACTGTGTAGACGTGTACACCTAGGTAGCCTTTGACAGCTGTTGGCAATGCTAGAAGCTCAGAGGGAGGAGTGAGAAGGTAGAAGAACCGGTAGAGTATTGGGCTAGCTGTCACGTCAATTGGGCACCAGTGTCTTCAAGTAATGGGATGCCTACTTCACTGCAAGACTCTGCTCACCCATGAACAGGAACAGTCCTGCCAAGACACTAGTAGGAGTCAGACCCAAAACGAGCTGTAGAGGCGGGCTGATGAAGGCCAAGATCGCTCCAGCGTGCAAGAACGCGCTCCATCTTTGTTCATAAACTCTTCGTACTTCATGATCCTCGGCCTTCTCCTCCACGTCCTTCTCGCCTGCTAGAGGGACAGCACTGATCTCTTTCTCAGGGTGAAGAAGGCTCTCGGAATGGAGAGGTGCTTGAGGTAGAAGCCCATTAGCAGGCGGTAGTCCCAAAATACCACAGAGTGCTGTTGTGGTTCCAAGCAAAACGATGTCCCAGGCGAAGCCACCAGGCTTTTTAGTGCCATATCTGTCAATGGTGCAAATGATGCTACTAACCTCGTGATCGAAGAAAAACAGAATGGTTATGATGAGCCCTGGAATTATGGCAGCAAAGATCCAGGCCACTGGCAGACGCCAGAATTGCACAAAGAAAACAGAGCGATCGGGACTACTTGGTCGGAAGGCATGGCTACTGACTTGCAGAGTCTGCTTGTCCAATGATGCTAGCTCTCCGACATGCGGCATTCCAATGAAGATGATGATACTGATAGCGGCCGCATACTCTGCAAGTCCCATTCGAAGGTATTTATGAAACAGTGGTTTCCAGGACTCTGCAGTAGAGAGGAATATAGCCACCAGCATTGTACCAATTGCGCCAATAATTGCGTAGAGGAACGCGGCGAATGATAGGGCACTATGAGCACGTTGCAGCTCCTGTACAGCTTTGTGAAAATAGATGATGCTGTTAAGAAGTGAAAAGATCTCTGTGGAAAAGGTAGTGACATATCGCATAGTCCAGTCATGGGCGTTGAAGATGGCTAGAAGGTAATGCATCCATCCTGCGTGGATGAGTGACCATGCCATGAATGGAAGAAATGGTATCTGAAAAAACGTTCTTTCAATCCAAGAGGCCAAAGTTTTGAGCACCTACTCCACTTACATTGAAAGAGCCTATGCATAGCGAATAGATGTTCTCAGCGAGCACTGAGAATGGGCCAGTCACACCCAAGATTGTGAGAGGCTGGATTGAGAATCTAGAACGTCCTCATGAGCCTCTTCTTCTTTCTTCAGCACCCATTGAAATCGGCAAACGAGATTCCCGGGCGCACGGGGAAATCTCTACCCACATGCTGAAGATGACTCCGCAGAGGCCAGTACTAAAGACCACTTCAATCGTCCCCCACGACTTCCCGGTCAGCACGTAGAGGTCGCTTGCAAATGTGATGCCCGGGAGCAAATTGGTGAAGAAAACATAGACGGCGGATGCGATGATGAGCTGGTTGAATACTGTCCAGTCGGACACATAGCGAACGCGAAGGTTGCATAGATCTTGTCTGAGCAAACGGAAGGGGCGAAGGCTTTGAGGAAAATGCATCCTTCCGTGATTTACAACGTAAAAAGTACAGGGTATTTGATATGTCTGACATGCTTGTGCCTTGCCGAGCCCCCCATCTTATAAACCCTCGCGAATTGTTTGCGTCTTTAGAAAGACTGTTATCGGTCATACGCTTCTTGTATTTTGAGTTTTTCAACTGATTTTCCCGCCAATTGAATTGCCGATGTCCGCCTCATGTCCCCCGCCTTGGCTTCTTGGCTCCTTGGCTCCTTGGCATGCAGCGGAGGTCTTGGCATGCAAAAGAGGCGACCGAGGCGACCAAAGTCCGATCTGATAAGATAAGATTTCTCTCAAAATTCTATCCCACTTCACCCCCTAATGATATATCGCATTGATCTGGGACTTGTCCCGCTCATGAGAGTCTTAAATCTCATCATGCTAGGTCAGGCTTTAGAACTCTGGAACCTCCACAGTGCATGCTCGGAATCGTAAGCTGAACGTAAGCCGCAACCGAGGAATTGAGAATCTAGATTGAACTTTCATATTCTTACTATCAAAATGTCATATATCACTTGCCTAGGCTCCAGTGCTCTATCCGACTTCCGGAGAAGGAGCCTTTCGAAACAGCTTCAGGTCAAAGACGTACGCGCTCGATGGGTCCACTTCGTAGCACTACACGGCGGTGATGCTCCCAATGACTATAGTCAGAAAGATCTCAACGAAATGCTCACTTATGGCGACGAGTATCTCGAAGAGGAGGAGGACGACGAGAAGAATACAACCACATGGTTTGTACAGCCCAGAAAGGGCACCATATCTCCATGGTCTTCCAAGGCAACATCCATCGCCGAAGTCTGCGGTTTTGGGAAGGTCGTCAAGAGGATTGAGAGGGGTACAATCATCAAGATTACGTCGGACGAAGACTATGATGTGGAGAAAGCTAAGAAAGAGCTGCATGATACAATGACGCAAGATCTGAGCACCAACATGCCCGATCTCGAAATCATGTTTGGAGAACATGCTCCGGCTCCTGCCGTACGTAATCTTCAAAGCGCATTCTCCCTTAAAATTGGCTTACAAATATACATCCATTCTCCTATCCGCGCAAGTACTTACTGTGTTCAATGTTATACAGAAGGTCATTGACCTCTTCGTTGAAGGCAGCGATCCCCATCAAATTCTTCGGCAGGCCAATAAGACCATGGGACTAGCGCTCGACGACTCAGAGATTGAATATCTAGTCGCCAAATTCGCAGGCGACGATGGATTAGGGAGGTCTCCCTTCGATGTGGAGCTCTATATGTTTGCACAGATCAATTCAGGTATTTCTAGAACATCGTTCAGCTTGAGTAGAAATGCTGAGCCCTCAGAACATTGTAGACACAAGCAGTTCAACGCTTCATGGACTATTGATGGTGTCAAGAAGGACTTCTCTCTCTTCTCCATGATCCGTAATACCAACCAAAAATCTCCAAAGTACGTGATCAGCGCCTATAGCGATAACGCAGTGAGTAGTCCCTTTCGACATTTTCTTCTCCTTTCAAGTTCTCAAGACCAGGTCTCCAGATGCGTTGCGCGAACAGACACTCTCTAGATATGTGCAACGACTCAGGTTTCGTGTAGAAAAATGCTGATCCGGACTACTTCAAGGCGGTACTTGATGCGCAGGAAGGCCAGAATGCGAGCTTCTTTGCCCCTGTCCCATCATCGAAAGAGTGGACGCAGATGAACGAGCGTATGTACTATACTATAAAAGCCGAGTCTCACAACCATCCTACGGCAATATCACCGTTTCCTGGAGCCGCAACAGGTGTACGTAAATACTCGAGATCTTTTCTTTCCAGTGTGAAGATGAGTCATAGACATGCCTCGAGAGCACGAGAACTTGTTTACTCCCGTGACATGTCCTACAACAACATATTTTGATTCGAATAAGCATTGCTGACTCCGAGATCTGTTTAGTCCGGTGGAGAGTTACGAGATGAAGGAGCGGTGGGGAGGGGTTCACGCCCAAAGGCTGGACTCACTGGCTTCTCTGTATCAACTCTACTTATTCCAGGATTTCTCCAGCCTTGGGAGTTGGAAGACGTATCGAAACCTGATCATATTGCTAGCAGTCTCGATATAATGCTCGAGGGTAATTCCATCTTCTATACCTTGAAAGGCATTTCTAATCAGACTAGGCCCAATTGGCAGTGCAGCTTTCAACAACGAATTCGGCCGTCCATGTATCACCGGCTATTTCCGAACGCTTTTGACCAAGGTCCCGTTGGGCGATGGCAATGAGGAAGTCAGGGGGTAAGAATGTTTTTAGGAGATATCGAGAATCTGTGGAAGGGCAAAAAGGCATCGCTGACCCTACGAATCCTAGATATCACAAGCCAATAATGCTCGCTGGAGGTTTGGGGACAACACGACCAATGCATGCTCTCAAAGACGCCGCAATCGTCCAGCCTGGGTCACTTATCATCGTGCTGGGCGGACCAGCCATGCTAATCGGCTTAGGTGGTGGGGCAGCCAGCTCTCAGACCTCGGCTGAAGGCTCTGCAGAGTTGGACTTTGCCAGTGTGCAACGTGGAAATGCAGAGGTGCAAAGGAGGGCACAGGAAGTCATTAATGCGTGTGTAGCGATGGGCTCAGATAATCCTATACTGTTCATACATGATATAGGTGCCGGAGGACTATCAAATGGTATCCCAGAGCTGGTGCACGATTCTGGATTAGGCGCGAAGATAGAATTGAGAGAGGTGGATAATGCTGACCGTGGCTTGAGTCCGCTGGAGATTTGGTGATTATTCAAGGTAGATCATCCCATAAGTATACTTTTGCTTACCACTACTCAACAGGTGCTGCGAAGCTCAAGAAAGATATGTGTTAGCAATTGCTCCGGCGAGTATTAACGCATTCAAGGCAATTGCCCTCCGTGAAAGATGTGGTAAGTCTCTTCGTAATAGTTCATTTGGGTCTGCACCAAATTTTCGGCTTGCATGACAGGAATCGATTCTAAAGACCAGCGCTGATCCCCAAACCTTGCATAGGCTACTCGGTAGTTGGAAAGACCGACGGCGAAAAGGGAGGAAGAGAAAATAGACTCCTTTTAACGGATCGAGAGTCGAGTGAGTATAAAGAGCCAATCAACCTTCCAATGGACACACTTTTTGGCAAGCCGCCAAAATTGTCTCGCACCGTGGAATCTCGAAAACCCTTGCTACCATCGTTCGACAGCAGCCTAGCGACGTATCTACCCAAGATGAAAGGTGGCTTTCTCGAAGAAGCCATCCAGAGAGTGCTAAAACTGCCCTCGGTGGGTTCGAAGTCTTTCCTGATCACGATAGGAGACCGTAGGTATGTTATTCGAAGTCGATAAGTACTCCATTGACCCAAGTTCTGAGCTTTAGTTTATTTCTAAGGAGTCTTCGCTCTTCAGGATTGTCTCGTAGCTTGTATTTCTTTCTTGAAGAGACAATGCTGACTCGGCAATAGTGTATCAGCCCTGGTCGTCCGCGATCAGATGGTTGGGCCCTTCCAGGTCCCCGTAGCAGATGTTGGGATAACAGCCACCTCCCTGAAAGTTGGAATGAGTACTGGGGAGGCGATGGCGATGGGCGGTACGTTTTGCTGTCTTTCCTCGCCCGGCACCGGCACCGGCACCTGGTACCAAGTCCCGAGACGATGCTGACTTTAAGCTCTGTTTTTACAGAGAAACCCACACTGGCACTGATATCTCCGGCAGCGTCGGCACGCATGGCAGTAGCAGAAAGTCTAATGAATATCGCTGCAGCAGACGTACTTCTTGAGCGAGTATGTCTGTCAGCGAATTGGATGGCCGCTGCCAAACATCCTGGCGAAGCAGCCGCTCTCTATGAAGCTGTTGAGGCGATTGGTATGGAACTTTGTCCTGAATTGGGTATCAGTGTGCCTGTTGGCAAAGACTCGACAAGTATGTCGATGGCTTGGAAAGACAAAACCTCGGAAGAGGATAGAAAGGTTACGGCACCCTTGTCTTTGGTCATCTCGGCCTTTTCCCCCGTGAAGAACATTCGCCATTGGACCCCAACTCTGCGACGTCCTGAAGAGGAGGATGTTGGCGAGACGATTCTGCTTCTAGTCGATCTGGCCGAGTCACAGCAATGTCTCGGTGGTTCCGCATTGGCACAGGTCTTTGGGCAGGTGGGGAACGAGGCGCCCGATGTCCGCAATGTCCAATTGCTCAAGGACTACTTCGACGCCATAGAGCAGCTTCACGAAGCCGACGTCGTCCTCGCATACCACGATCGAAGTGATGGAGGACTCTTTACTACGATCGTAGAAATGATGTTTGCCGGGCACTGCGGCGTCAGCCTAATGGTTGATGATGTGTGCCGAACGACCGACACTTCAGATGTCTTGAAATCTCTCTTCAATGAAGAACTAGGAGCCGTCTTCCAAGTCCGCAAGCGCGACGAGATTCATTTTAATAGATGCTTCGCAACATGTGGTCCACCACCAAACCTGATCAAGAGAATCGGCCGTGTGGCCCCTGCTTCTCAGCAAGACCTCACCATATACCACGGCTCTCAACTCGTATATCGACAGAGCCGCTCATCACTGCAGCAGACTTGGTCAGCAACGTCGCACCAGATGCAGCGTCTCCGTGACAACCCAGCTTGTGCCGATGAGGAGTTCAACAACATAGTCGATCCATCTAGTGCTGGGCTTTCCTACAACGTGACTTTCAACCCCAAGGATAACATTCTACCTTTCTCCAGCAAACTGCCCAAAATTCTCTCCTTGAATAGCAAGCCAAGGGTCGCCATCCTCCGCGAGCAAGGAACTAATGGGCAATCTGAAATGGCGTTTGCCTTCATGACAGTAAGTTTATCTTTGGAGTGACCGCTCTTTAATGGAAACACCTTCTCCCTTGAACAAGATAAGCTGACTCTCTCCTCTTCCGCAGGCTGGATTCACTGCAATCGACGTGCACATGACCGACATCATCTCCGGCAGAATGGAGTTATCGAACTTTGTGGGTCTAGCCGCAGCAGGCGGCTTCTCCTATGGTACGCATCTCTCCCCTTCCCTTCACCCAGCAGCACTTAAATGATCGTCCAAAATTGCTCGAGAACAAGCACTGAAGCCACCCACAGGCGACGTTCTCGGCGCAGGCCGCGGCTGGGCCTCCACCGTCCTGCTCAACCCCAAAGTCCGCGCCGAATTCCGCGCCTTCTTCGAGCGCAAGAACACCTTCACCCTGGGCGTCTGCAACGGGTGCCAGTTCCTCTCCCGCCTCCAGAGCATCGTCCCCGGCACCCAGGGCTGGCCCACCTTCGAGACGAACCTCTCCGAGCAATACGAAGCGAGGGCGTGCATGGTCAGAATCGCGGACTCGGACACCGCGCCCAATGTCTTCTTGCACGGCATGCACAACAGCGCGCTGCCTATCGCGGTGGCCCACAGGGAAGGCCGAGCCAGTTTCAAAGCTTCGCCGTCGTCGTCGTCGTCGTCGGCGCAGAGGTTGGTGGAGAGCGGCAGAGCGGCGGTACGGTATGTGGATAATGGCACTTTGGAGCCGACGGAGAGGTATCCGGCGAATCCGAACGGTAGTCCGTTGGGGATCGCAGGGGTTAGTTCTAGCGATGGAAGGTAAGCTGACATGCTATTCTGTTCGACGGTGAGTGCAATGCCACTCTTATTGACAAATCGTCCAGAGTCCTTGCGATCATGCCGCACCCAGAGCGATCAACCTTGTTCGCGAGCTGGGTTCCCGATGGCAAACGAGACGAGTGGGGACAGGTGCTGCCTTGGCAGCGATTGTTCTACTCGGCTCGGCGATGGGTATCCATATAGGAGGGTGTTGGTTGTCCCTTCATCCTATCCTGTAATGCCATTTGTGATGGTGTTGGATATGGTACTTCGCGTTGTCTGTGATGGATCGGACTTGGAGAGGATATGTGTTTGGATCTTGAGGTGGGAGATGTAGATTCGTGGCGATGTTAACAGAGTGGACAGATCAGAAAAATAGAATGAATGACCAAACTATTTGCAAGCGAATGGAATCTGCTTTACAACAGTCTGTTGATGAGTCAACCGTCCATGCTTGCCTACACGGAAGCTAATCCTAGTCTCTATGCGTAAACAGCCTGCAAGTAACAACACATGTAGAGCGCATCACAAGCCATGAACAGAAGAGAGGGAAACACGACGCGGACGAAACACGCATTTCGCGTAGGAAGCGCCGCTTCCTCTAGACCACACTGATACTACTTGATTCATACGTAGCTTTCCCTTCCTTCAACCCCGGTAGCCAGGGAACAAATCGCCGGGCAATCCCGACTGTGCGCTGGCTCGACCGATGGGAGATTGCACCCGTGAGGTCTCTGCTAGGCGACGGGATCTGGGTGCAATGGTTTATGATGGGATGGCTGAGGGGAGGACTGCGAGGGAGGTGCGTTGGCGCTGTGGGGCTGAGATGTGTATGGGGGGGGCTTTTTTTGTGGTGTAGGATTTGGGGGGAAAGGATAGGATAGGATGGGATAGGGGTTTGTTTCTTCTTTTTTCTGTGATTGTGGGGGGTAAGTGATACTTGTGTGAGTGAGCTTGGCCTTGGGTGTTGGTATTTTAGCCATCTTAGCCTCGTGATTCAACATGCCCCCACAAGCCAACAATTTCGGCGACCATTTCTCATTTCGCTCATGAGGAGTCATGTTTCCTTCTAGCGCATCGTGTACCCATCGCCTCTTCCCCGTTCATCTCTGACACCTTCACCGGGGGGGGGCGCAGTTTTGGCTTGGGCTGTGCACTACGTTGACCCGCTGCATCTCAACTCACACCGTCCTCCGTGTATCCTTTCCAGGGAGCCTTTAGCTCAGGGAACCGGGTTCAGGTTCAAAAGTCTGCATCCACAACAGCCCTGAATCCTGCCCAGATCCGGCTCTGTACAGCTCCGCGTCGATCAACAGCATCGGGTAATCAAGCCTGACCTGATTGAGCCCGACGAGCGCTGCGACAAACTCTCCATAGGTCAGATTGCTGTCCGGGTTCCCATCCACAGCGCGGGGAAGGTCAACAGAGATGGCGGCCGCGCCAGTCGCCGCATCACCTATATCCCAACCCGTCGCCCCTGAGCCCCGCGTAGTCTGCCAGACGTGTTCGTCTTGGTGTTCCGGGTCACTGAACATCTGAAAGGTCCTGGCGAACAGGTGATCGAAAACTTGGGCGTCCTGTCGCGGATCCGGAGTGAACGTAACACAGTGGAGAACCATGCGTAAATAGCGATAGTCGTAGGCTCGACCTGGGTAGCCGGGGGGGTACCTGAGGTAGTTAGTTTGGATAGAGAATGATATGAGGATGCTTTTGGAGGAATTGAGGCGCGTACCTTGTTCCGAGACTGGAGGAACCTGCTGTTGAGATGAGATGGGAAGTCAAGGTATCGTTCACTCTGCTGCTGGCGTTGTGCAGTGGAATCACAAGCAAGGTTCCAAGATCCGTCAGTGGTGAAGCTGGAGGTAATGCAGGAAGGGATGCTGTGGAAACGAGCATCACCAAAGAAGCCAGTAAGATGGGTGAAAGCATTTTGCGAGTTCCAATCGCAGCTTGACCTTCAGGAGAAGTACCTAATATGAAGATGATATAGGGATTGTGTCTGCTCGAACGTGTGAGTGTGGGTATGGCAAGCGCATATGTGGATAGCATTCGACCATTACAAGCGAAACCACCCGGATAGGACATATTATGAGTAACAAAGCTTCCAGTTCCATCGTCCTCGCGAGCTGTGACAATTGACTCGGGTTGCTATCACACTCGATGTCATAGGCATTATGAATTCCATTGGACGTATATCCGACATCCGAAGGAGCCAACATTGAATTTGCTGGCATTCCAATCACTACAGCAGGACTTGAAGATTAGTCGGTCACATCGCATATAAGTTGTACCTGTTGCCTGCGCATTGCGCATTTCAGATCGGCATAGGCCATGCGATTCATAGCTGGGGCTGGGAGTTCGTGGCATTTTCTGGTATGAAATGGCCGACAAAGACCATGTCACCCCACGAATAAATGTCTATTCAGCAAATGCATACCTTCGTTCAACCCTCCCGCGCCCGTATTTAGGCATTCATTTGGGTAGCCATTACCACTCCAGGTCATGTTTTTAGCACCCAATTGCACTTCGCGCGCCGAAGACATTCATATTCCCTGCCTTGCAATGAACGTCGCGACTTGAGCTTGATTTTCTTCTTTCACGGCTCTTTAAAACATGGCAAACAGCAGCAGGCTCACTATATAACTCTGCGGCTCCTCAACCAACGAGATACGGCATAGCACGGCGTGAAGAAGTTGCAGATAGCCCTGCAATTTGCTTCGCGAGCAGCCTGGTATAGCCTTCAGCACTATCAGTATAACCTGTAGCGCTCGATATTTGAATAAACTGTTCTGCGTTCAAAGCATACTCGAAATGATTGATCGCGACTGGTGTGTTCATAAAGGAAGACGTTCCTGCCGCAGTAGGATGAAGCGCTTAGTCTCTAGGGACAATCGGAGCAGTCATGCCGCTTTCATTCGACTGTTCAAAGCGTGTACTCTATGTACCTAATAATGCTAGGAGATGTGTGCCATGCCAAGCTATTAGTGTAGGGCTGTTAGGAGTCTCATCTCAGCCCTATGAAAAAGTTCCATCCGGTGGTGTTGCAACATCAAAGTTCCGAATCTCTATCCGAAAAACGTTGCTTTTGATGAAAATTCTTTCACTCAACCCCACCATTGCGTATCACTTCACACACAATTCGGATTCAAGTCAAGCATCTTGGCATCGATTTGCCTTACTCCAATACCAAAGTCTATATCTCGACCAATTGGCCCAAGGGAGTCCCTTATCCTAGCCCCACCAAACTTTCTTATTCCTGCAGCGATCACATATTTTGCACCATAAACTCCTCCGCTTTTCCCGGATACCCTCACAACCTGGACACCTCACAATCCTGAGTGCAAGGAGCACTGTCGCTCGTATGCGTTGTTCGCCTACAGTCTATACTTCTCAGGTATACTCCCTGTCCCCTGTGAGAGTCGTCTTGCTCCTCCGCGCTGCCGGCTGCTGCCCCTTCCTGACATGCTCTCATGCTGAATTCATTGGTGCCTCTAGGATTACATTTCTGGTAGATGACTCTTACTATGCCTAAAATACCTCCTATCTGACAGTCTTCCGGCAGACCACCTCTGGAAAGCTTCGGTAAACTAAAAGGCCGCTGCGCCCAAGAACACTACACGCATCTCGAAAATGAATATGACAATGCTGTCTCGTCTTCAAAAGCCCACTTTGGGACTCTTGAGCGTTGGAGCAAAGCCAATAATGGGCAAGAAGTCTGTGATGTCCGGGCTGCAGACTCGCTCTTTCGCCAACGTCGAAGCCAACACACCGCGCCAGCCACCTACGCCATCCAGACAGAGGGCATCACCCGTCTCCTACGATACCGCCAACCTGACTATCAGGGTAGGTCTATGCAAACAATAGCATTACGGCTAGTGCTGACACATTGATAGAACGGCCCTGTTTTCAATGGAAAATCCTTCGGCGCAAAGTAATACTATATCTTTCGAATACGAGGGATTAATGACTCACAAGTGATTAGGAGCAACGTATCGGGAGAAGCTGTTTTCACCACTTCATTAGTTGGCTACCCTGAGTCACTTACGGACCCTTCATACCGTGGACAGATGTACGTCATTGTTGATATCTTTACTCTGAAGCAACACCTCAAGGTGCACAGCCTCCTCTTGAACTGGCAATGCTGATTCTGGAATCACTCTTCAGCCTCGTCTTCACTCAACCTTTAATCGGTAACTATGGGGTGCCGTCTTCTGTCAGAGATGAAAATGGCCTGTTGAAATACTTTGAGTCTCCCGTACGTACATTTCAACTGTTGCCTTACCTCCCGTGTCAGAATGATTCTCAGATCATTCCCCTCCTACATCATTCTCATGAGTGGGGTTGTAATACTTCAACCAAAAATGCTAATCAAGTCACGTACATAGAATATTCAAGCCGTGGGGGTGGTTGTAGCCGATGTTGCAGCTAATTATTCGCATTGGACCGCGGTGGAAAGTCTCTCCGAATGGTGTGCACGAGAGGGTGTTGTATGTCGCGTTCCTCCCAAACCAATCTGTTCATATTTCCACCGATTCAAGGAAAGCAAAAAAATTCTGACTTGGAACGTAGCCCGCCATCACTGGAGTAGATACTCGCGCAATCGTAACGTATTTGCGCGAGCAGGGAAGTACTTTGGCAAAGATTACCATAGGGGAAGAATACGATGAGGAAGTATGTGCTCTCCTACCAACGCTCCTGGACCAGTGCGGCCACGTCGGATGGACACTTTCTAGAAGGCCAGAGGCCCTTTGTGTTCTTCCTTCGGTCTCGAAACATGGTATTGAAGGCTAAAGTGCTAACACCAAGTAATCTGTAGCAAGACGAGGCCTTCGTTGACCCGGAAGTAAGTATCCTATTGCCTCTGTACCTTAATACAGGGTTAATTCTTTTAGCAAATCAATTTGGTTCGGAAAGTCTCGACCAAACAGCCGTTCCACGTCAGCTCAGGCACAGGAGATATGCATGTCGCTCTGATCGATTGCGGAGTTAAAGAAAACATCCTACGCAGTCTTGTAGGAAGAGGTAGATTCACTCAATTTACTGTTCGGTTCTTTAATCTTCGAGGAGAAATGCTGACAACAAAAACCTTCAAAGGCTGCTCTGTCACATGTTTCCCGTTTGATTATCCTTTGGAGAAAGTTGCACATCATTTCGACGGCGTCTTCATCAGCAACGGCCCGGGCGATCCCACGCATTGCACAGAGAGTGTAAAGAGGCCCTCTGACGCTCTTCTTATCTGAACCTTATAACTGATTGTTTGACAGGTTTCGACGCGTGAGTCCTACCTCTGGGGGGGGGTTTTCTTGGTCCTTTTCGGGGAAGAGAAGAGGTGGACGCATTTGGGATCGTTGGGGGGTTGTGTATTCAACTGCTGATGTGTCTGCCAGTTCGTACCCTCTTCCAGACCTCACAATTGCCAATCTTCGGCATCTGCTTGGGCCATCAACTGGTAGCTCTGGCTGCAGGTGCTCGAACCAGCAAGCTCAAGGTAAGTGAGGAAATCCGGCACTTACATTCTGGAGGCTGATTGAACGATACAGTACGGGAATAGAGCCCACAATATCCCTTGTAGGTCTCAGCTTGAATCTCTTGTTGAACAAGTGCTAACACCTCGCAGGTTTGGACCTGACAACAGGCCGCGTTCACATCACATCGCAGAATCACGGATACGCCGTTGACGCCCAGACCCTACCTCATGACTTCAAGGAGGTAAGATCCCACCGCTGCCCTCAGGCGGCAACCATTACTGATGCTATACACAGTATTTTGTCAATTTGAATGATTCCTCTAACGAAGGAATTATCCATCGATCCCGCCCAATTTTTTCGACCCAGTTCCATCCCGAGGCAAAGGGTGGCCCCTTGGATTCTAGCTACCTCTTTGACAACTACCTGGAGAGCGTCAAGAGGTACAAGGAGAGCCAAGCCGTTCTCCAACCCAACAGAGACAACAGACCCAATCCCCTACTGGTGGATCTCTTGGCAAAGGAGAGAGTGGATGTCGTGCCCACTCTAGGCATGGAGAACATGGCAAGGGCTAACGCAGCGGGCGGTGCTAATGCCGAACCTCAAGCGAGGGCGGCGGCTGCGGCTTGATCTATCTCATGGAGAATCTAGGAGGAAAGACGAGAGAAAAGTTACGTGGTGTTTCAACTGGCTTTAGGTCTTAAAGGTGCTGCAGTCAATTTACCAGATATAAGCAGATGAGAATTTGACAAGTGCATTTCCTTATCTACCGCTCGAATCAACTTGACCTTTTATCCATTATCATCACGGGCTCCCTGCATACTTCGCAAGGTCGCCAGGTAATCACCTCAAATTCCCCTCCCCCATATTTACAAAATCACTACGCGTGCCTTTTTTCCCCTTGCGACTCTTATGTACCTTTAAACCATCCATTCAACCTTAACCTTACTCTTCTCCCATCCCATGCCATCCCCCTCCCCCTTCCCTTTCCCCTCAGAGCTACAAACTAAAACTCCACTCTCCCCGGTCATCCCCACAGCACCAACCCCACCGCATACTAACCCCCCAACATTCCACGACCGGTTACACAACTCTACGCTTTCGCTTTCGCGTCCGCGTCGCGCCCCTCGGTCGTCAACCGTCAACCGTCAATCCTTCCACAGCACGCAAACCCAGCACGCCCCGATCCCGATCATTCCTGCCAAAAAACCGTGACAACAGTTTCGAGCGGGGTTTATGTGCAAAAGCCTCCTCTTTTGTCGAGTATGCTGTTTTTTCGCCGAGGGGGTTTTTTTTTACTTTGGGGAAGGGCCCGGAAAGGGGCGAGGAGGGGGGGGGGGGGGGGGGGGGGGGGTTAGTTGATAAGGTTGGGTTAGATGATAGAGGTAGTGGATGTTCGGAGAGTAAGGGAGCTGGACTGGGGTGGGGATTGTAAGGGGGGTTGGATGGGGGTTGGATGGGGATGTCGAGGGGTGTTGGGGGGGAACTTTAGAGGGGGGGGGTTTAAGGGAAAGGGAGGGGTGTTAGGGGGGAATTTTGGTGAGTTGGTGGAAGGGGGAAAGGGAGAAGAGGAGGGGGGTTAGCTAGGTGTAGGTAGGTTTAAGCGAGGGTTTTGAAGATGGCGGGGAGATGTGGGTGTGGGTGATTGGGCGGGAGAAGATGGGATGGGATAGGCTGGGATGCGCTGGGAAGGAAGGAGGATCTAGCTCCGTCTTGGCTTTTGGGGGGATGGAGAGAGGATGAGGATGAGGCTGTGACATGACATGATATGATATGGTATTATGGCCGAAGGGTGATGAGGGCGTGGATAATGAGCGTGTGTAATATCTTACCCGATTCGACTGCTCAGAAGGCCGTTTGTGATGATATCGCCCATGAATACCTATACTAAAGATGTTTCTTCTAATCTTGCTCGAGTTGAGGAAGGTGGAGCCCCAATGGCTCGTGTTCGTTGGTACTTTCATTAAAAGCTGGTGGGGAGATTTGCAGCACATCAAGTGAGATCAGGGAAACGCCGACAGCAGCGGGAGAGGTCTTTTATAGGATAGCGTTTAGGACCTCGTTGTGAGATTAGCATGACGTTGGGGTGGATATATGGTAACCTTCTACCATCCACCACTGACCAGTTGCGCTACGGGCCGGCTCCCTTTTGTGGAGGATGTGATGAGATTGACGCTTTTGTGGTGTGGAAGGAGTTGCCACAATAATATCTGCTCGATTGTGCTGTTCGTGTGGATTGTTTCGAGGGCGGAGTTGTTGGTTGTAGAAAGAACGTTCACATCGTTTGCGGGAGATCGATACCTTTTGGCATCGATGCCAGATCTCAAAGACAGTCCATCCGACGAAGCTGTAAGCTCTGGTCGCTGGTGCCGATTGCCCAGAACTCACGAGACCACTGTCATAACGTCCCCAAGGCAAAGACGACGTCCGGCCTTACAATTTCGACCTGCCCCCCGAATTATTCCGTTCCCACTCCTCAACCCTCCTCTTCTCCTCTTCCTGCCGCCGCGCATACTCCTCGATCCCCCTCTCCTCTCTCCTCTCCCCCTCATCAACCTGATCCAAAAACTCGACCGTCTCCCCCCACATCTCCTGTTTCAACCTCCCATAGACCCCCGTCTTCCCCCTATCCAGCAAGCCCATCTCCCTCACGAAAACAACCACTTCCTCCATACCGCCAAGCCCATCCAGCAACCCTTCCTTGAGTCCCTCCAGCGCCCCGAACCGCTTCGACTCCAAAATCATCGTCCGGTACGTGTTCGGATTCGGCACTTTCTGGCGGAATATGGACGCCATGGGCGATTTCAACGGGGCGCCGAAATCGAGCTCGTTGAGGCACAGGAAGCCCCGGTGCGGGTTCATGAGCCGGTAGTCATGCATCATGGCTGTCATGAACCCGGCTGCGAAGGCGTGGCCGGGGAGGAGGGCTATGGTTGGCATGGGGTATCTAGATCAAGTCCATCAGTCCGCCAAGTCTCGACGGTGTTCCAAACTTATGACATTGAGACAAGACTTACGTCAAGAGCCGCCTCCAAAGCGGATACAAACTCCCACCCCAGAACCGCACCCCTTCCTTCACCGCGCTCTCGTAATCCAAGCCATTGCTATAGAATTTCTGTATCCCCGACGTCGTCACCATGACGCCTTTTGGGAAGCGGTGGTCCAGTATGTCAAGCGCGAGCAGGAATGAACTGCAGAAGGAGGGGGTGAGGCGGTTGTCGGGAGGAGAGTCGAAGGTTAGGAGGTAGATGCGGGGGGAGGGTTGGGTGCTGCGGTTTGTCAATCGAAGTCGGCGTCGCTGATAACAAGGGACATACCATGTTATCCGTCCGTTGGGCTGGACGGGAAGCGTGAAGAGTGGGGGAATTGGCGGCATTGCTTTTACTAGATGGGTAGAAGGATGGTAGAGCTGCGAGCACCGGCCGTATGGATGTTGTTGTCAAGAGGACTGTAGAAGAGTCTCCAGCGTAGAGTGATGGGTACCTACCTACCTACCTTACCCACCTTAGCCGAGGCAGAAGATAAGCTGAACAGTCAAGCCCTAATGCTAACCCCAAGAGAGTTTTATATTGAAGCAAAAAGCCAAAGGACATGTAAACAGCCGCGGAGCTTACAGCTACATAAATTCAATATAGCGAGCTCGTGTGATATGTAGTCTGGTATATATATGCATTATAAGGAGCCGCTTCCCAACTGTATACACGCCATGCTCAGGACGCCTCTCCCTCTTCCACCTTTTCCACCTTTCCCACAATGTGTAAGACAGGGCTAGCATAACCAAAATGCCGCGTACCATATGCAAGATCGCAGAAAGCCTCCACAAAGGCACCGAGTATGATCCCAACGCTATTCCCAACGTCACCCTCAAAGGTATCTCCAATTTGGCAACCAACATCATCAATTAGCAGTTACCACCCTCCCAGCACTCTCCTTCCTCCCAAACATCCTTCCCAACCTCCCCTTCGCACCACCCTTCCTCTCCCACTCCCCTCCCTCTTCTAGCTTCTTCCACTTCTTGGGACTCTCTAGCACCGTCACACCCGGCGTGTTTAGAACATTCGCATACATATTAGCATCCCTGTTCACCTCCATAGGCCTTGGGTAAATACCCGTTTCGACTTCCTTTTGGTAGCTTGGGCCGCGGATTATGGGCGGAGGCTGCTTTTGAAGTTTGCTTCGCGACGACCCGGTCTGGCAGGAGCCTGCACGAGGTCTGGCAGTCTTCTTCATGGCTTCTTCGCAGCTTTCGTAGCGAACGTCGTCGCTTGGCGACTGTGCCTGTTGTCGACTTTGAGAGCGCAAGTAGGGGTCGTCTGGTCGCGTGGGGTTCCTTTGAAGAGGTGAATCTGGCCGTTTGAGGTAAGAAGGGCTGCAAGGAGCTTCTTGCCGTGTGTGAGACCGAGAAAAGGGAGAATCTGGTCGGCCAAAGGGACTCTCCTGCCGTGTGTTTGCATAAGGAGATTCTGATCGCATGTTATTGATAGACGGCTGTTGGGAAAGGTCCCCGGGACCCCGTAGATGTTCGATAGATGCGCCGCGGTAGCGGTGCAGGGTGCGCTCTATACCATCATTAGAGACAATGGGTGCGGAAATCGAATCTTTCTTCACGTGGCCGCGTGATTGGTCTTGAGCATATGGATTCGCCCCTGACGCCTCTCTTTCTCTCTTTGCTTTGCGTCCGCGCCCGCCGGACTTCATGAGCTGGCCAATATGCGTCTTAGCCTCTTTGTATTGATCCAGACCGGGCAACGCAGGCAAGGGTCTGTTGAGGTTGGGTCCGCCGTTCTTTTTCGTTTTCCTTGGTTCTTCTTCCTCAGGCCTTGCGCTGCGGAAGGAGCTCCAGCTGCCCTTCCTCCGCAAACCACTTCCTTTCCACCAACTACCGCGTCGACCAACGCTGCTAGTTCGGCTACCCGATCGTGAGAGACCAGAAGCATCAGAATAACCAGAACGCATACTTTCCTGGCTAGGGCGATATCTGATGTAGTTGCTAATTCCAGAAGCAATACTGCTTCCTATGCTGCTTGCCCTGCTCAGAGGTCGTTCGTACTCCGAGTCACTATCCTCCCTCATAGACAATTTGGATCTCGACCTTTTGGATGAGCGACTGCCTGGTCTGGCTGCACGTCCGCTGTCGTAGTATCTATCCTCTGCTTGTTGAATCAGAAGCTTCTTTTGTCTCCAGAGCTTAGCTTGTTCGCTTTTTTCGCTCTGGTGAGATTCGTCGGACGGGCGTCGATGATGAGAGGAACCATACGATGGGCGCCTGTTGTAGTCGAATGAGGGAGCTTTTCTATCGTCGCCAGGTGTGAGGGCTGCAGAAGTCGCTGCGGTCGAAGTAGGGCGTGGGAACTTGTTGTCGTAGTCAGGATATGAGCGGGAGGTCGACTTGCTTGATTCCCCTGATGCACCACTGTAGTCTATACAAGCAGCCGCTGAGGTCTTAGGGCGAAAGTGAGGACTGTCACTGGAGTGGTTGAGGGCGGGGTCGTTCATCTCTTTCTGCTTGTTCCGAGAATTACTGGTCGTTGAGATTTGAGGTGGCTTTGGATCAATTCGATCCATCAGTGATTCGATTTCCTTCTGCTTTCCCTTGGTACTGTTCGACAATGTGCGAGCCGGCTGGACGGGTCGCTCCATCTGTTTCAGAGAGGCCTTGACGCCTTCTGAGATTGGTGTATATGTGGGCTCGTTTGATCCATTCAACTCTTTTTGCTTACCCTTAAAATTACTAGTTGTCGCGACTGGTGATAGCTCGATGAGATCAGATTCTCTTTGCTTGCCTCTAACGTTGTTGGATATTGCGGTACTGACTGGCTCGAGGGGCTCGAGTGGCTCAACCAGGTCTCTTGGTTTGGGTCGACTACTGTTAACTATGGTGGCATGGACTGGTGGGAGAAACTCGATTCTCGCGGCACTTCCGGGCTCCGAAGGTCTGTGCTGGCCGTGCAGAGCCTCGTAGCTTGCAGTCTTGGGTATCGCACTGGTATAAGAAGCCGCGCCTTCCGGTCCGAACAACGGGATATCTTCGCGAGGACGGCGGGTTTCATACTTCGTGGCTTTGTCTTTTCGAGGACGCTCCTCTCGGTTCTCTGGTTGACGGGTCTGAGACTGGTCTTTTCGAACCGGACCCGTTCGATCCACTTTCCTCGCAATTTCCTTCCTAGCCTCGGCCTCCACCTTGCGGGCATACGCCTTCTGCGCTTTCTCGTTCAGACGTTGTTCAGCACGATTTGCAGCTGAGTGTTGTGACTTGACGTCAATCTTCTGTGGTTTCGCTGAACGAGCTTGGGCAGCATGCCTGGCCTTGCGCTCCTCCTCGTATTTCCTTAATGTTTCTCGGTGGTCTGGCTCCTCATCTGGGTCTGGAGGATTGGTTTCATTGACTATGATGGCACATGCATGACGCAGGTCGATTAGCATGTGCGGCTGTATTTTCGGTCGCTCCATCTCGGAATCTGTGGGGCTGTAAGGTGGGGATGTATCAATGTCATAATCCGTAGGAGCTTCTGCCGCCTGCGTAGAAGTTTTCTGTGGGTTCTCCGTATTAGCTACTCTTCTTTGTTCGGCAAGTGGGTGAGATGCAGCAGATAACGCGATTAGAGTGGCTGCAGCAAATGCGCAGGTACCGGTGCGGGGTTGGGTTTGGTCTTCCTGCAGACTTCGAGGCTGAAAATTTCGCAACTTACAATGCGCAGGGAAGAGAAGGAAAACTTTCGACTTGTGAGCCCCATGATGGCGGCTGTGGTATGTGATGATGATGATGATGATTATGCAGAGAATGGTCGAAGGATCACGAATCAATAGGGTACTGCGTCTCGGAATCAAATAGTCGTGTTGAGTGGTCACTGTGCCTCCAATGCCTAGCAGTTGGAAGTGGGAGGGGCGGGCGAAGCTGCCACGAGTAGATTGCGGCGGGAATATGCAGTCTCTCAGCGAACCTGAGTAAGAGGATTAGATAGCTAGAATTATTATATGAATATGTATGTTATTATGATATGAAGGAGCAAAATTCGTGATATAATCGTGAAGTCGTTTGAGTGAGAAAAGATGATTAGGACGATTCTCTCATTTCGTAAAAAGAACCTGTGCCTTCGCAGTTGCCCGAGTGCAATTTCGACTTTCCAACAACAAACCAATAATAAGTTAATATAAAAGAGAGACTAAAAGATTAGAAAGGCTACTAAAAAGGTAGTACGGGTGTTTTGAAGAGAACGAGTACCAATCGCATGTTACTTGCCAGTAGAAAGTGTAATCAAAAAGACGGAAAAGAAGGCTGTGCCCGTCGTTGTTGGATCGCTTCTATCGCCTCTTCTTTCCGTCGTCTGTGCTTTTGTGCTATTGGGGAGCCGTCCAAACCATGCAAACCCAGATCCAATCATCCAACTGCTGGATAGCAAAAAAGGTCTGCAGTCTCGAACTGAAGATCCAAAGATCGACCCGCAAACACTACCAGTACTCTTGGTAAGGTATTCTAAGACTCTAAGTACAACATACCTACCTATGGCACTCGAACCTTTCATCCAATAAAACCGTAAAATGGTACGCCACTTCATGCTTCTGGACTCTGGAAGCGGAAAGAGATTGTGGAGCTCCCCAAGGCAAGTTTCTCATAGAGTACGAAATTGTTTCACTACTTGAATAGGCAGGCAAACGAGCCATGACTGGAAGGCTGAAGCATCTTCTTCCCTTCGGACATTTAATATTGCTCCTAAGTCCCCCTTCTGCTACTCAAAAAATCTTACACCGACGACATTCGGCACCTTACTGCCGCTCTGCTCAAGCAATGAAATGGCTATCCGACACCGTCCAGGTGTCGAAGTGAAGATAGAACCCGTCGCTGTTGATGATGCTTTGATGTTACATGGTCCCGAATAAACCGCTGCGCCGGCAAATCATCTCCGTGGCCTCTTGTTTTCTGCAAAGCCTCGTTCCCCTTGCCCTTCATCGCCCCCTCGTCCGCGTTTTCTCCCGCTTCCTCCACCACCATCCCTTCTATCTCTCCCATCTCGTCGATCACCTCCGTCTCTTTGATCAAGCTCTACTCTCCGATCCCGATACTGCCCTTCGTCCCGACCAGATCTTCTCATGTCCCTTGGAGGTTCATCGATACGGGTATCTCTTCTCTCCAGGCCAGCTCCACCACGAATGTTCTTCTCCGCTTGTCCACCACCCCCCGGCAGGTCTCTCTCAGCTTGTGCGTCATTCGGCCTAGATCGCTCTCCTGTTCCGTCTCTACCGTACATTGCGTCCTCCTCGCGTGACCGTACTGATGCTCCAGGTGCTCTGTCTTTGGGCGATCGGCTTCGATGCCTGCCCGATCGACGTTCTCCATCGTCTCGTGGACCCCCTCGTCTACCTCCACGGTCGTAGCCTGCATCTGCCTCATTTTGCTGTGGATTCGATAAGCCGTTCGGTCGTCCAGCAAAGAGGTCGCCTCGAGAAGCAGGCCCGTCTTGTCTTGGTAGATTTGAAATTGGTGGACCAGGTGCAACTGGAGACGGCATGCTGACATTATTTGCTCGGCCACCTCTACCACGAATGCTCGCCCCTTGACCAGACCTCTCGGGCACCGTTGGTGATCCCGCTTGCTGAAGCACATTTTGCAGACCCACAAAACGCTTATCTCTGTTCCTATCATTGGGGAATGATGGACCTGTGGGTGGACCACGGTTGGTCGGAGATTGTGTGATAGGACTGGGGAGATGATTATTGGGGCCTCTTGGCGGGCCTGGCGCAGGCAATGCCATTGGTGGGGGAGCTTGCCTGTGCCCTTGGTTTGTAGGTACGTTCTCTGCAGTAGCGGCGCCCGACCCTTGCATAGCCTTTAGACGATCGGGGTGAATGCCGGCTGTTTCTGGACTCTGAGCTACCGGGGTCGGGGGTGCTGATGAGGTTGAGATGGGCTGATTAAATGGAGGTGGCTTACGTGGTGATCCTCTCATTGAAGGTCCATTTGGCGTTTGTCGGTCCTGTGCTGGAGCGGCGGAATTAGAACTTTGCGAGACAGGTAATGGTTGCTGAGTGTTAAGGTGCGGGTGTGGCGCACTAACATTTCGACCACCCCGGTTTGGAGGCGGATGGTTCCCATTTGCCAACCTGGGACCCGAGGGTATGTCGGTGCTCGAATTGAGCCTTCCATATTGTGACTCAGACTGTCTACCATTGTGGGTTGAATCATGGCTCAAACGTCCGTGGTTTGGGTCGATTGCTGGAGGAAGAGTAGATGTCTTCGAATCCCTGATCCGGTCAGTTGGATTCGCTGATACAGCATTCGGAGGACGGCCTGTCCGTGGACCAGTTGGAGCGTGAGATTCCTCATATCGCGACTGACTAAGGCGCGACGGATCATCGATTGATCGACGCCCATCCACTGGTGGTCGCTCTTCGCGAAGATGATCGTCTCTGGTGAGGCGACGATCATCGTCCCGCTTCGGCGATGGTCCTCGGGAACCTCGTCCAGTTTGTAACTGGCTCTCGTGTCTCGGCGCCTCAGAGCGGCGGTCAGGAGGGTTGCTAGTCGGTAATCCTCGACCAGCGTTTTGGTTGCCCTGAATGAGAGCAGCCCTGTCAGGATGTTGTGGAATGTTTGACCGTGGTGGCGGCATTGCGGTATCTCTCACGCTTTGTGTGGAAGTTTCCGCTTCTCGACGGTTATGTTGCTGCTCGGCAAATAGCCGATCGCTTGATGGTCGGTCCAATCTATCATCGCGAGATAGCTGTCTCACATCCCTAGAGTGCGACCCGTTATGTCGGTCATCAACAGCAGCTCGATTAGGAGGCGCCTTTTCGTTGCCATGGCGTAGGTCCCCACGCTCTCTGTCAATGAGCGGTGCTCGCTCGTTTGCCCTCTCGTGACTTTGGGTGTAGGATGATGAAACAGATCGCTCAGACCCTCTATCGCGAAGCATGTCTCTAGACCTATCGGCTCCTCCCCGCTCAGAGTAGCGAGGCTCTCTTGCATGGTCATGAAGCCCACGCCCCTCGGACCGTGGCGGCATGCGATACTCTCCAGCCCTTGATGCATTTGCCTCGGGCTTGTTGGGAAGACCATGCTGAACGGCCCCTATAGCGGTAATCGAAGGTGCACTGCGGCTCAAATCAGGTCGGCTAGGGATCGGGGTTTGGCTAGATGGCGCCGTGGGTCTAATCTCCGGTCTTGTAGGCGCCGACGACGCAATAGCAGATGGCCGTAAAGCTTGATTTGCACTCGGCGCTGGAGAATCTTTCCGCGAGACATCCAAGCGGTTCGATGTCTCGGCAAGGGGCGCTGAAATGGCTGCTGCTTCGGGGGTCTCCACTGATGTTGGCTTCGATAGCTGCAGGCCACTTGAGCTTTTATCCTCGTTGACTGAGTTTTCTGTCATCTTAGCGTCTTCGATCTCACCATCTTCGACTTCGAGCTTTCCAGAAGCTGTCCTGACCATCTTCGGCGTGCCGTTCACGCTGGAGCTTTGTGTCAGCACTTTCGGATGATCATTTCCCGCAGACTTAAGACTTACACTGGTCGTGGACTTGGCTGGAAGTCTGGAGCCTTCGGATTCAATGCTCTAGGTGCTTCGCTTTCAGGACGTGGCGTAGACGGTTTCGCTGATGTGGATCTGACGCCATTGTTGGTTGCAGAGCTGCCTTCGGTCTTCGCAACGTCAGAGTCCGTCTGTGCGGGTTCAAGGGGGCTGGTACCTACCAAGTTAAAAGCTTGAGGTAGCACCCAGTCTTTCTCACGTCTCTTCAGAGCTCCTATCAGCGATGTGGCTGCGACTTTCAAATCTTCCCGAGTTTCTGACTTGCTCAATTCCCCGATACTGGTGAGTTGACTTTGACCCATCCAATTTACAGCTGGGAAGTGTTGATGGACGTTATTAAGAACGTTGATCGCATTCCGAATGTGCATGTACTCGCCACTGCTTATGCAGGTCTTCAAAGCGCCGTTAAGGTTCCGGTGCCATTTCAAGAGTACCCTGCGGAACTCTTCGTATTCATAGAAAGAAACAATCCCCTTATCATTTGTCATCTTTTTCGAAAATCCGGGAAGATTCTTGTTGGGTCCAAAAGCCTCTTTCTCAAAGGTAGACTTTTCTGCGTGCCATCGGCTGAGATCTCGAAGGATCTCATTGAAAAAGCGACCCAAACACTCGGCCTCTTTAGCCGTACATAGAAACATCATAGATGTCAGTCTCTTCTCCCTAAAAAATTGATCGTATACACCCATTGTCCTGAAGTTGGTTGTTCCTGACGAGTGCAGGTATTTCAACATCTTAAAAGTATACATGGCGTCAACTGGGGAGAGTACGATTCGTGGAAAGAAGCAATGCTCAATCAATGCAACATTGAGTGCATCCCACTTGCCCCAAAGCCCGACAAACCAGTGTTCCTTTTCTTTCTGGAGGCGCATTCTCATCTGCTGGTAGACTTGTACACAGGTTCCGGATTCATCGCGCAGGCGGTCTTGCAGTTCACCCAAAGCTTTCTTTTCTCTATCTTTCCTTTGAGTACCAAGTATACTGATATCTGATCGATCGCTGCTGATGGCTAACACCTTCTTTTTTAGTCGATTGATTTCGTCGTTGTAGCTTGGCAGTGGAACATGCATGTCTGGAAGTGATAGCTGCCAGAAAGTCACATAGAATGGTTGGCTCAAGGTTTGCCAGGTCTCTTTGGGCAAAGCCGGACGGACTGCTTCTATAAGCCCTTGAAGAACAGGATGCCACGGCGATTGGACTGTGTTAACTATGGGCAAAGGTGGAGAGGCATCTGCTGGTGTGCTGTCGCTCTCATCTTTCATTTCAAGATCGTTGTTTTCTTTGTCCGAGTCTCCATTCACGGCTGCTGCGGACACGTCCATTTGATCTTCTACGGCAATCTTGGCCGGGTCAGATGCTGTTTCTTCTGGTAGAGCTCCATCGTCCGTTTTTCCTGCACCTTCCTTTAACCCTTTCAGAGATGGCTTCTTGGCATCTGAAGTTCGCTTTCCGTGTTTGGTATCGTAATCAGCGATTGCGGCAGCAATGCTTGGTCGGCTAATCCAGAAAGCGACACTGGGCTCGACCCCAAACGTGGTCACCAGCTCCGATAACCCGGGTACATATTTGTCGAACTCTTTGACAGACATGTTACTTCTTAAAAGCTCTATATATTGGGTGAGTATTCGATGAAGCTGGTCGAAAAGGTTGCCTAGCAGTTTCGGATGGGCATTCTGCTCTTCAATTCTGAAAATACCTGTCTGCCGTTCCTGGGCTAAAGAGACTATGATCTGGCCAGCCATTCTTGAGTCCGTCAATGATTTCATGAGCCGCTTTGCGGTGATCTTTGATTCGTGCCGCCGATCATGCAGCTGCAGTATGGTCTGAGCTTGCAGAAGGTCCCGGCCGGCCATCGCCCAGACCTGTGCATCATTGAGGTTGGCATCGGAAAGAATGCCAGCCATGGACTTAGTCATTTCTTCCAGGATAATGAGATCTGTCGAGTTGCCTTTGCGGAGTTGATCGGCAACGTACTGAACGATGGGTGTGGGGTTCATGACAGAATAGCGCTTGAAGACCTTGCCAGCAAACAAAGACAATGCTGCTAGCCATTTGCTGGTGAGCATGCCATCAGCTTGGACCCTATTTCTTCCTGTACCTCCAAGAGCGCTCATGAGAGACCACGTGAGCACATCATATGCCAGATATGTAAAGTATCGTGCGCACTCAACCACAGCATCAACGATATTCTCGTAAGACTCGAGTTGAGCAATGGCAACAGAAAAGACAATACCCGGCGACGCATACGCCACCTTTGCTAAGGCTCGTGCCATGGGCTTGATTGTGGTCTTGCTAATTCGTTTGAGGACATCTTTTGTTTCCGCCTTAGCCTGGTCAAAAGCCGACTTGATATCGGGCGATCGTGAGGTCTGTCCTTGATACCACTCTGCGTAGATGCTGTATCGAGTGGGTGTCGAGAAATTTTTGATCAGTTCGAAGACTTCATTGACTACTCCAGGATTGCATTTTGTGAAAGACAGAGCTGGCACTAACAATCGCTTTGATAGGTCAATCCAACGTGCGTTATTTGTGTCCGAAGTATCAGTGGCCAATGAATGGCTACCAATCCGGGCTAGCTTGATTAGGAGCGAGCTATCCTGACCAATCTTTACTCCGGTATAGTTGAGTAGGGTGGAACATAGAACGAAGACATCATCAACTGTCTGGCATACGGGAACGTTGTCAGCCCAGTCATCCCAATAGAATTTGTAATCAATTGCTTCGTTCGTATCCTCTTTGTCCAGTTGTGCCCAGCGCATGGTCTTTCGCGCAGGTCCGTCAATGAGCTTAACTTCACCCTTCGCTGCTCCAGCTTGGTCAGGGTCTGGTATTTTCTGCTGCTCTCGAAGGCCCACTTGGTCTTTAAGAGGCCGTAAATGCTCGTAGACTTTGTGAAGAGAATGATGTAATATGCGGTGAATGTGTTCGGGGAGTTCTGGGAATGCATCTGGAAGCCAGGGAAAGCGACCAAGCATGTACAGAGCTTCGGGCAGAGCACCAATACAAAGTAAGCTCTTCAGCAACTGGACTTTTTGCTCAGAAGGTTCTGGGAGTTCTTCAGCTTTTTCTTCTGGCTGCACAGCTGGCGTTGAGCGCTCAGTTGCAAGGTCAACTTTTGCTGCGTTCCTTCGAGCTACTTCAAGCTCACGTAGTCTCGTAGCCTCTTTCATCTTGCCGTCCACGGAGTCGTCCGGAAGGGGTGCAGCGGCCATCAACGCATTGGTAGCACCCCCACCAGGACGATTCAATTTTTCCTTCTCGGCTTTTTCCTTCATCTTCTCTTCCTTGACACCTTCCATTGCTGGGTCTGCTGGCCAAATGTGAGGATATAGATCTCGCAGCGAGATAAAGCCGACCTTGATCAGCAAGGCAGCCAGATAGATGAGGTTGACTGGGAGTACGTCGTTGGGATCCCGTGCAGTAGAGCTATAGAAGCGCAATTTGAACCCGAGCACCTGAGCGGCAACCTGGTTGCCCGGAGGAGGTAAAGTATTCGTGATTTCGATCCACTTACGATCTTCATCATCTTGAGAGGAATCTGGAGAGTTACCATTAGCTACCGCAGCCGCAAGCGCTGAGCCTTCTGCTCTGCGGTCACCAATCTCGAAATAGACGCGCATTCCAACTTCCTTACTCCTCTGCCAGAATGCTTTGTCTCGCTCGATTTTGGCCGTAGCCACATCTTCTTTCTCTTCGTCACTCAGTCCCCACCCAGACGCACCAGGTAACGCCCACTTCGGTAGAGGACTCAGAACATGCCCAGTAGGATTTGACTTGAAGTAGTTGTCATGGGGCCACCATGAACTTGCTCGGAGATACTTGACGAAGAATCGGTACTGCTTTACCAAAACCGCAGCGAAAACGTCGAGTGTGATGTCAAGGACTCTTCCCACATCGAGATCGAAAGCTCCAATCATTCCCTTAACTCGCTCGAAGGTTTCCTCGACGACCTCGCTTGTTGGTAGCTCATTGCTGCTGGTTGTGAAAAGCTCAGTCATGAGTTTTGAGTAGCCCTCCGTCTCCTCTCGAAGTAGATTGTAGTTTGACTGGCGGTAGAGAAGATTGGTTGTATTCCGAATGCCAACTCTAACGAAGGTATTGCGTATCAATCCAAGGGTCTCTAAAAGCGTGCTGTCCAGTTCACGACGCATCTGTTGAGCCGGTATCGCAGTAGCAAGTAAGAGTGTCTTTAATGGTGGTGTGGCGATGGAAGGAGATGCCTCTGTCAAGATTGAAAGACAATCAAGGAAGAGTGAGCTTGCGTCAAAGGGCATGTCGTCGGCCATGATATCAGATGTGTCAGTATGTTGGTTTTTGTTGATAATATCTTTGATCGTGGACCCAGCTTCCGCTGCATCTATCCGTCCGTCGAGACCGGATCTGACCAGTTCCTGGTAGAGGATGCCAAGAGTTATGGCATCCTGCGCGTTATGAGCTGTAACACCTATTTCCACGACCTCTCTCTTTCCGCGATCTACCCATAACCGTAGTCTTTCTTCGGTGGCGTATTCGTAGTAGTAGGGTGCAGGTTCGTCTTGGTGCTGTTCTGAGGGCTGAGCGGTTGCCGTATTAGTCGCCAAAGGCTGCGGTACTGGTTCCTGCTTTAGCTCCGCCTGGGACTGCGGCGGTAGGGGAGAAGGTGACACAGGCCTTGGAGATGCATTGCTCGTACGTGGCTGTAGCGGTATGGCGTTAGGACTGTTCACTGGACTGCGTTGAGGCCCGCCTCCCCGTCCTCCTCTGCTAGCTCTTCTCCTACCTCCACCACGCTGATCATATTGTTCTCTCCCATAATTCTGCGGCTGCTGGCCTTGCTGCTGGTTGATTTGTTGCCCTAGCGCCAAGCTGCCGGGTCGATGAGGTGAAGGTCTTGAGCCTTCGTCTCTACCCTCATTTGAGTAAGTTCTGTCCCCCCTCTTCCTCTTTCCTCCACCACCGGGAGCCATCGGGCTCAGACCCACACGGGCTGTTCAGCAAAACACTATCTCGTGGCAGTCACCATGAGAGAGCGCGGTCTTTACCAGTGACTCTTTGGTGTGAGTGCTGTAATAGAGTTAAGGTTGAGCTGGAGATAGAGCTCTTGTGAAGGACACAATTTTGTTGATGAGAAATGGCTGTGGTGGCAGATGGTACAAGAAGGATGTTTGCATCAGGTTTCAGGTCGTCTGGATCTGCAAGACGACATTCATTGGTGGGTGTTAGCCTGGTCAATAAGTCATTGTGAACTGGCATTCACTTCTCGGATTGTCGTCTCGGGCTTAGCCACTAGCGCGTAATAAAAAAATGCTGTCTGCAGAACATAACTTAAGGTACTTTGTACTTTACTCTACGCAAGGTGCATACGTCATAGCACTTCAAGATACGAGTAGAAGTCTTCATTTATATCTATCCTCATACTTGAAGCTTCATTACTCCTGTGACAGGGAAATGCTTATAGCTCGGGCGAAAAGCTCGCTCGATTCTGTACTGTGGATGTTCCCGTCCAATAGCAAGTGAAAGGAAAATAACAATGGCACCTAAGATCTTCATGTGAGCTTTCATCTTTGAGCCTACATTTCTCTCCCACTGATACTTGCACTCTACAGACTTGGTGCGACAGGATACATTGGCGGCGATGTTCTTCATGATCTTGTCCATGCCCATCCTGAGTACGAAATAGCATGCCTGGTCCGCAACTCCGACAAAGGTGCTCAGGTGGCAAGCCAATACGCAAAGGCCAGGCTTGTCTATGGAAACTTGGATGATGGAGATGTTGTGGGGCAGGAAGCAAAGAAGGCGGACATTGTACTCAGTGCGTCAGTATAAGAGTATTGCCCTCGAAATTTGACCATTTTTCTGATAATTTCGCGTCGTCCAGATTGCGCCAATGCCGACAACGAAAATGCCGTGAACGCTATCGCTAAAGGACTCGCAGCACGTGTAGCAGAAACACCGGGCTTTTACATTCACACGTCCGGCAATGCTCTCCTGTTCGTCGCTGATATTGATCGCAAGACCTACGGAGAAGCATCTGCAAAGATTTTCAATGACTGGGAAGGCATTGCTGAAGTTACTTCGTTGCCTGATCACGCCCCCCATCGAAAGAATGACAAGAACGTCATCAACGCAAATGGTCCCAAGGTCAAGACCGCAGTCGTCTGTCCGCCTACAATATATGGGCCTGGAAGAGGCCCCGGAAATCAAAGAAGCCACCAAATTCCAGAACTAGCGAGATGCATGCTCGAGGGAAAGAAAGGTATTCAGGTCGGAGCAGGGGAGAATAAGGGTCCGAACGTCCATGTTCATGACCTTAGTGACTGTTATGTCAAGCTTGTTGAAGCTGCGCTTGAAGGAGGCGAGAAAGCCACATGGGGGAATGAAGGCTATTACTTTGTGGAGAATGGAGAGCACATTTGGGGGCACATCTCCAAGGCCGTGGCCAAAGCTGCACACAAGCAGGGCTTACTTCCCTCCGATGAAGTTGTCTCGATCTCCGAGAAAGAGGCGGATGACTTGGCATGGTGGGGTTCAGCACTGTGGGGAGCAAATTCAAGGTATCATGCCCTTCGGGCTCGCAAGTTGCTCAGATGGTCGCCAAATAAAGGCGCAAAGGACCTTGATGATGACATTTCAGACGTTGTGAGCGCTGAGGCGAAAAGACTCGGTCTTGTACCAGGTCATGCGACAAAAGTTGCTAGTTAAGTGAGTGTGCTTGCTTTTCATAGACTTTGCATACCTCCTTCACAACAATATGAATCAATGCAAAACCAAAATCCCACCGGAACTTGGGTAAATCGGATATTGAATTTCAAGGTCCTTGGGAAGACTACCCTACGGTCAACTATACATTTGGAGCAAGCAGGGAAAACAATGATCTGGGCAAGTGTATGGCTTTCTTCAGGAGCAAATTTTGAGTACTGGTTTTATTCCTCAAGCATGCTCCCCTGAAAATGCTGAATTGTATGGGCATGATACCTTTGATTGACTGGTAGAGCCGGTAAGTAAACCACAACTCTATCGCACAATGATAAGGTAGGTGGACAGACAGCGCTATTGTGTTAACATTTTGGCGCCAGTTGATATAGACATTCACTTCTATGTTCTTGTCACTGCACCCAGTCATTGCTCGGCTAGAGAGACGGCACTAATGCGTATAAAAGCATTCAAATTCACATCCACGTTTAAAAGCATTCAAATTCACAGACTGAGGCGTTTAGGTACTTTATACCAAGGCGGCCTAAATATAAAAATCTATACCTTGACCTCTCATCTTTCAAGCTCTTCTTCTCCAAGCATCTGGACTTTTCAACATCACTGTTTCTGACAAATTTAGCCTGCATACAGGGTGGTTTGAGCTTGCTTCAAACACTACATAACACGGCCCTCAACGTGTTAATGATCTTACATTTAAGTGAACCTGAGATTGACATTTACTGTCTTTCCAACACTACGCTCGAAGATTTACTCCCTTTACGCCAATCACTTTTCATACCTGCGAAGTTCATATACTATCCTTATAGCTTCAAACACAGTAAGTTGTTTTGCTAGTCAAAGCCACCTGTTTTTTGTCTTTGGATGTGAAAATTAGGTTCACCTTATTTCCATACCTGAGTCCTATCATAGCTACTGCGGAGCTGATACAGACCTACTTTATATAAAAATAGCTAACCGTAATTAGAGTATATAACCTCGGATTGAAATGGCGGACAATCCTTTCTCAGCACATCGACTTCCCCTGGACAATCCTTTTGGGGACTCAGGACCACGCGACCCTATAGCTGAATACGCAGCCTCGCAGTCATCTCATGGTCAGGAGACTCGGGGATCTGGTTATGCGGAGGGCTATGACCCTCAATTTCATCACGCCGGTCAGCCGGGCTGGGGCCTTACGTCACGGCAAATGGCGGCGACCTACCTCCCACAAACCTCCGCCAATCGGCGGGACTGGGGCCTTATAACGTCTCCGACGGCAGGTGGCGATAGACGACAGACGTCCACCAATCAAGGCTCGCCAACTCCTTTGGGGCAAGTGAGTGCCTCGCAACAACCAAACTCGGTAAAACACCTTACTTGTTGGTACTGGGCGAACAAGGGCTGCAGACTACCTGATCACGCCTGCCTCTACTCTCATCATGATACAGGACGAATTGCAGAGCCGCCGGTGCAAGTTCAGCCAGGTCGTGAGTTCTCCTCTCATTACCCTTCGTTCCATTTCGAGTGTTCTTTTCATACTTGCATCACTTTGGAAAAGTCGAAGTCGCGCTAATGCCAATTTAGGTCCAGCAGTAGCCGGCAAGAACGCGACAAATCCTCAGCCTGTCTACAGAAACTGGAAAGGTCATCATCGATCAAGTTCCGCTGTCGTTGGTCCTCAGATTCAGAATCAAATCAGACACATTCACCCCAAAGCTGCACAGCGTTCTACCCCCACGCTTGCTAAAGCCGAGCAATCAAAACCTGAAATTATGGTCAAAGATAATGAGTTCGGCTCAGATGAGCCAGCAGCAAACTTCAATCGCCCGAACCCCAAAAGTCACCTCTCCACTCATCCTACGGACTCCTTCCGCAACCTGTCAATTGGCATCGGCCCATCCACCCAGCCTTCTCATCAACAGCTCAGCAACTCTCCTCACTTCATAGGCGGAAACTACACGCCGCCAGGCTCCGCTGCTCAATTTGCTAGCGGCTCTCACGGCTACGGCTTAAGCGGCCAGTACAGCATGGATGGTAACTACGGCGGTATGGGTGGTGTCATCCCCACCAACGAGGGCCATGACCCTCACCATTTCGGCGACAACAGCCCCAACGCTGGCAACACTTCTGCGCCTCCTGGACTCTTTGCCGGTCAGTCGGACGGTCCTACTCGGGAGATGCAGAAGCAGATGAGGGTCAAGGACAAGGTCATCACCGAACTCGCAGGCATTGTGGAGATGTTGGAAATCAACTACGGGATCTCCATCCACGACCAGACCGATGCTTTTGAGAAATACATGAGCATCGCCCGCTCCATGATGGACGAAAAGGCACGTGAGGCGGAGAACGTCGGACCTAGGGACGAAAACAAGGGTCATCATTCCCCATCCATCCATCCACCTCCACATGAAGCTAACACTCCTCGCAGGACTTGCATCCCATGTTCCAGATCCCAGCACCTCGACCCCTCCGTACGGCGCATCGCCCGCCAATCACGAACGCCTACTGACTGCGATGGATGGGTCCATGAAGCTGATGCAGATGGAGAAGCGCGTCTTGGCCAATTCCAAGAGTCGCAAGGAGGCCGTTCGGGAGCAGTTGGAGGGCGTGCAGGCTGCGAACCTGTTGCCGCGTGGGTGGGTGGAGCGTTAGGAGGGCGTCGTTCGACGGCCGCTTACCGTTGATCGATGATATTAGAGAGGTAGAGCAAGCTTGTATGAGGCGTTCCGGTTGGTAGAATACCCACTATAGCATGACATTGAATGAATGGGAGTAAGACATTCCGCGCAGATAATTCGACCAATGCCATACCACCGTCATTGATGAAAAATCTGGCTTCTTGCCTCTGAAATCTGCTAAACGCTCGGCCTATCTCAAGCTGTACACTCATGTCGTTCAGGCGCGTTGTCCCGAAAAGGTGACAATTGTCACACAACTTTCTTCAGAAAAGGCTTTCCGTTACTTGGACGATAGTTGGATTTCGACAAAAAGAGCCGATTAGTTTGGGTCAAAATCCACACGGTGAGCGAAAATAGAAAGTGAAGGAGCGGATCTATTGGACAAATGGTTGGTTGCTCGCCCGTGAAGGCTATGATTTATATACATAGAATCCAATATTTCCCATCTGACTGTATCTAAATGGCCCCAAGCTCCTTTAGCTTCGCTATCATACCGTCCACATCCTCTACCTTCCCTCCTCCTTTTCGCGGCGGAGGCTCTGTACACTCTCCAGTCAGCGCCCGCTCTTGAAACGCACCACTCAATGGTAGAGAGACAGCACTTACCCTCAACCTTGACAGTCGTCAACCTCCTCCCCTCATCAACCCCGTAATCGCTCAAGCTCTTCTTCTCCAACTTCTTCTTCTTCGCTTTCATGATATTCGGCAAACTCGCATACCTCGGCTCGTTCAACCGCAGATCCGTCGTGATGACCCCCGGCAACGGGAACCGCACCGTCTCCACCCCTCCATCCACCTCCCGAATCACAGTCACCCGATCGCTCTCGTCGAACTCAATCTTCGACGCCTGCGTCGCCTGGCCCCACCCCAGAAGCCCCGCCAGCATCTGGCCCGTCTGGTTCGAATCGTCGTCGATGGACTGCTTCCCCAATATCACCAGGTTCCGCCCTTCCTCCGCCACGACTTTGGCCAGGAGCTTCGCGACGCCCAACGGTTCCAGCTCCGCTTGCCCCTGTCCCGCGTCGGGTATCTCAACGTGTATTGAGCGATCTGCCCCCATCGCCATTGCGGTCCGTAAGACGTCGACGCATTTCGCGGGGCCGGCGGAGAGGGCGAGTATGTCGTCGACGGGCGGGTTCTTGCTCTCGCGCATGCGGACGGCGGCTTCGATGGAGAGTTCGTCAAAAGGGTTCATGGAGTGTTTGACGCCTTGGGTCTCGACGGCTGTGCGGGCTTTGTTGACGCGAGGTTTGACCTATGGAGGAGGGGGTCAGTTGGGATTGCGGAGCGGAATTGGAAGGCTGATTGAGAGGGGAGGAGGGCGGAATTTGCGTACGGCATAGTCGATTACCCGTTTCACGGGTACTAAGATCTTTAATGGAGTAGGCATACTGATTGTCACAAAAGAGCAATGGATGAGGAGAGGTGACGTTCTGAAGATGGGAGTCTGGGGAAGCCTCGGCAATTTTAGCCGCGCTCATATGACATTTCTGTCTCCGCAATCGGCAGATGTACAGTAAGTAGTCCATCTTTTATCGATCTTACACTCCAATTGGTGTTCCTGTTGCCTACCCAGCGCCTCATTATTGCGAGGTGCATGGTGTATCAAAGTACGCCGCAATGCAATTTCGTTCAACCGTTGCGCAGCATGCGCTAAGCTTCAGCTCCTCTCGAGAGCCTACGTTCTTCAAATGTCTCCCACGTCAAGGAGCCCAACTGCAATCAGCTTTTCTCTGAAACTCAAGGACTTCCTTAATGTTCTCCATAGCATCAGCGAAAACTCACTCGTCAACCATGCAGCCAGGCCGCTCCATGATCCAAACTTCCACCCACCTCCTATAACCCTTCTATCGAACCTGCAGCTGCGGGCTTCCTCCACGCCTTCGCCGAAACATGCACAAACGGCGACATTGACACCGTAGCTATTTTGGCAACTGGCGACGACCACTACCCCAATACCCAATACAACCTTAACCATAGTCTCCTAACATGGTTTCTCGATCATCCACAAACAGCAGCTAGTCAAGAAGATGCGGGGAGGATCTCGATGGTGGGCAATTCAATTGAGAAAAGTGTCGATGTTAATGGAAGTGATGAGGCGAGGGGCTTCCAGGCCGTGGGTCCGCCGCTGTCTAAGGGTCAATGGGAGGGGTGAGGTGACGATGCTCCGGATGGCAGAACAGACCGGAGTGCACAAGATGAACGGGTTAGTCAAGGAGGCGTTGCAAAGAGAAAGATGGGATTTGATGACATGACAAAGTTATTAGAAATGCCTGCACCTTGAATGCTCATCTTTGCAAACGTCTCTCAATCCATACCATCATCAGAACCCGACCAATCGCGGGGAACGAATACCAGAGAATCATAGCCTGGGGTAAAAACACAGCGCCAAGACTCCATATCCGCTGGCTGTGACGGTTCTGATCCCCAACAGTCCCCCGGCCGCACAAGGTATGTGAACTGCCTACGGCTCTCCAACCACTTCAGGCACTCGCGCGCATCCCTTCCAACCTCTGCCCACGGGACCAACTTCTCAAAGTCTGGGTCCCACCAGTCTAGGAGGCCCCGCCACTCTGTACACTCCTGTCTACACTCCTCCTTTGCAAGCCAACTAATCGCTTCGAAATAGTGCCAAGCGATCGTAGAGTGGGGATAGCATTTGTTCGGGAAGTAGGGTTCCAACAGCTCCTGCGTAGGCAGCCTCAGCTGCAATTTGTGGGTCGAAGAGCGGCAACATCTGCGCTCGCCTTCGTCCGAGACGCAGAGGAAATCCCAAAAGGTGCTCCAGAGAAGGTCACGGGCTTCGGTAGCGGGGAGGGCTGAAGTTTGATCTGCTAGGGGGATAAGGCAGAGATAGATGAGTTGATCCACCTCGTCAAAGGGTTCGATTGGCGACATGGTGTCGTAAAGGTGCTTTGAAGCTGTTGAGAGATGCATGCAATCGAACGGGGCGAGATAGGCGATGATCATGTCGAGGAGTTCAGCGGGGAGGGAGCAGAGTCGAGACATTAGCTGTGATACACGGACTTTCTTGAGGTATTCTCGTGAAGAACAAAAAGATTATGTGTGAGAATTTGCAGAGAATCTTCTTGTGGTTTGTCTTGATGGTTCGATACGTTTTGCGATAGACCAAGCTTCCTTAGAGACTCATGGATCTAGTAGGAGCAAGGAGACTCAGCGAGTGCACGGGAGTGGTGGTAGATGCTGTATAGTGAATCTAGCCAGAGGGCCCTCAACCATCTTATGGCTGACGGGGACAAGGAGTGGCTGGCTGCATGAATGAGTGTTAAAGCAATTATCAATGAAAAGGACGGAATATGCATGGAAGGCACCAGGCAAATGAGCGAGTAAATAAGCTGACATTTAGGGCACAAAGTTCAAACACGGCTTTCCCTTACGACCGATATGACAGTAAAGGTCCCAAGCTCCCAGTTTGCCAGCTTGTTGATATATTCGATGCCTTTTACATGGCGGTGAGGCTTCATTATGGAAGCTCAACTTCAGCTCCATGTCCGACGTGTTCAGCGACGTTTTGGTGACTCGAATTTTGATGCGCACTACCATGTCTCCTGCTTATATCTCCCTTCCTTCTCCATTGCCTCCAAAAACGCCTCCGCAGATTTTTGATCCATTCCACCGCGCTCTCTGAAGACATCGACGAGTGCAGCACGTACTGCTTTCGGCATTTTACCTGATGATCCACATACATAGACTAAGCCCCCGCCATCATGAAGCTGGCGGTAGACAGAATCTGAATGCTGTTGGATGAGATCTTGCACATAGACCTTGTGACCTTGATCACGTGAGAAGGCTGGAAAGACGGTCAGGGGCATTCGCCGGTACAGATCCTTCCATTCGTCTTGGTAAAAGTAGTCGGCTTTTGCGTTGCGACAGCCGAATAATAGGAGGCTATGACCGGTCCCGGCTACACTGTCGACATGGGAGTCAGAGTTGACTTCGGTTTCGGTACCCCTTTCCTTATCCCATTGTAATCTCTCCCAGACCAATGATCGCATAGGCGCCACACCGGTCCCGGGACCAATCATGATGACTGGCCGCTGAGATTCGGCTCTCGTAATCCCTAAGCCGCCTTTCTGCAATCCGACACGAAGCTTCGTCCCTGCGGGCAAGTAAGCAAGATATCGAGTGCACACACCCTCTCTTATTTTCTTGATCACGGTCTTGTACTTGACAATAGCCACCAGAAGCTCGAACCTTGCTGATCCATCCAGACTCTGTTTCAATTGGCCGCCACTTGCAATACTGAACTGCCGGCCGCGCAGCTCTGGTAGGATGTACGCAGCCCATTTCCAGGGAACCTTGACGGACTCAAATTCCTGGAGGACTTCCAGTATGCTACGCCGTGGCCTTGTTGTATAGTCGTATAGTTCGTCTATGTATTCTGGCTTTGTAAACTCCAGGAGCCGGTCTTTGTGAAATGGGTCGTCCGTGAAATGGGCTATCAGAGAGAAAAAGGAGCGACGTGGTATGGCTGTGAGATCAAGGTGTTCAACCAGGAGTGATCGAAGAGTTATACTCAATCCTGATAGAGAGAATGGAGGTGATGGATATAGCGCTTCTTCAAGGATAGCTTCGGTAGGGACGAAGTGGATCGGCTTATCTGCTATGTCAGTCCATCCCATGCGTTCCAGTAGCTGATCAACGTCTTCCGGGAAGTTCTTGGGATAAATGGTAAGGACGTCTCCCGGTCCATAGGCGGCTGGTTGATCACTGCTAAATTCCAAATGACGTACATCTTGCCAATGCGTGCTAGGAGTCATGCGTCGATTCTCTTCCAGTGTCACATTCAAACTTTCGATGGCGGAGGTGGCAGCGGACTTCGTTTTAGTGGATTTTACTACTTCGGTCTCGTACTTCGGTTCCGACCAATCATGGATAAAGGAGGGTGGCTCGCTGCCGCTATTGGCCAGCTGCTTTACCGAACCATTGGGTGTGTTTTGATGCAGGGCGAGAGTCCATTTCGGCTCCAACCAAATTTCCTCCGAGATGGGACTTATTCCTTCCGCCAAAGGAAACTTGGTTAGAAGGTAATGGCGGAGGTCAGAAGACCAGGGAGCGAAGCTAGCATCAAGCCTTCACTGAGAATCAGCCAATATTCTTTGGCATTCAGACAATTGACGATATTGACCCTTCGTCGTGCTGTTCATCTGCTTCACCTCGAGCATATGCCTCGGTTGCTCCTAGTTGCACTAGTCTCTTGTGAACTTTTCGAGCCGCCCAGTTGAATCTAGTCAACGAGTCAGCCCCTTGCCATTGCGGAGTCCTTCAAAATTGGCCACGGACTTAGGGTAGGAGCTGTCTCCCAAGCCAAATGTCGTCAACTGAACTCCTTCAAGATATGAAGGTGCCAATTTCCTTCGGAGTAGGCTCTTCCAGAAGAGCCTCACATTACTGGGCAAATCGCCTTGGCCCGTAGTTGAGACGACTACAACTACGAAGGAGTAATCTCTCAGGGATGACTAGCTTGCATCAGCCATTGTTTTTGGACCAAGCACTGTTCATCTGCTTGCCGTGTCAATAGCATCCAATTTAGATACATGGGTCCAGAAATGGATACGCTCAAGCATACGCCCGAGCACTTCTGCATAGTCATATGCATTGCCAGTCTCTGAGCCGTAGGCAACCAGAGCTGACCTGTTTTGCATTTGACAAGCATTCACGTTCAACGTAGCCCAATAGAGTAGAATGGCAAACAAACGCTAGTATTTGCCACCTTATGAAAACTGAGCACGGTTTGCAGGTGTCGGTTGGAGGCAAACAGCTGTACTCGAGGTCTGTCGGTCTTTTAAAAGGTGTCATGAATCCACTGGACAAAACTTTGCCTCAAACGTTGGTCCTTCAGCCCATATATTTTGCCTTCAATCAAGATCTTCTGCCGTTTGCCACAGGTGTGGCTAATTATTCCTAGACCTAGTGACATAGAAGATGAGTGACATCGCATGGGAAGAGTATCGCATTATACTTGAGAGCTGAGCTGTACTTGTGACTCCCTTCTATTTAAAAAAGTGAAGCCATTCCGGGTAGCACTCGCGAATCTCGTGAAAAAATCTCCTGCATTGAATGAATCGAGGCTTGGCAATGAAGCTTTGCATGAAGCTTACCGCATCCGTCTTAGAGCCAATTATTAGCGTCGCTTCCCTACATTTTTCTTCTCTTGTTCTTTGTGCTGCGTGAAACCTCCTTCCTTCCTGCATCAAGACAACACTTTGTCCACTGACAACAATTTCTCTCTCTTACCTCCTCACCACCTTGATTCGGGCACGCTTGAGCTCCCCTCACCCCCCCTCGTCAAGTCATTTCCTCGAAGGCATTCTCAATCTCGCCTTTCCTCAATCCAAAAAGCCTACCAGCAGCGTCAAGCTCACTACAAACTCTCAATACAAATATGTCTGCCGTTGATAACATCACCGAGAACATGGCCGCAACCACCATTGCTCCTATTGCACCAGAAGGGGCAAACAATGTTACGGGTGGCGAGCCCATCAACGCTGCCGAGAACGAGGCAGTCATTGCCGCAGCTGCTGAGGGCCGTCGTCTCTACATCGGAAACCTCGCCTACGCGACCACTGAGGGGGAACTCAAGTCTTTCTTCACCGGCTTCTCAGTGTATGCTTCCTACTTATCCTTTATCCCTGCCACAGCACGCTAACACACACATCAAGCGAAACCACCTCTATCCCCACCAACCCTCGTACCACCCGACCTGTTGGCTATGCTTTTGTCGACCTCTCTACCGCAGACGAAGCTCAAAGAGCCATCACTGAGCTCGCTGGCAAATTCATTCTTGACCGCAAGGTCTCCGTCCAGTTAGCTCGCAAGCCTGAGACCGCCGCCGAGAAGCAAGCCGCCGCTGCTAGTGGTGGAGAAGGCCTCAGCGGTGGAGAGGGCCGTCGTAGGAACTCTGGCCGCGGTCGTGGACGTGGCCGTACCCGCGGTGGACGTACTGGTCGTGGTGGCCGAAGTGTAAGCTACCACGACATTCAAACCCTTAACGACTTGATGCTAACACAAGCATGCTACTAGCGCCAAGCCAACGCTGGTGAAGATACGAACGTTCCAGGCCAGGTCTTGCCCTTGACCGATAACACTAACGACGGTGTACCTGCTACCAACGGGACAGAGGAGAAGGCTCGTGCTCCTCGCCAACCCCGTCAACGCGGGCCTCCTGAAGATGGAATCCCATCGAAGAACAAGGTCATGGTGGCCAACTTGCCTTACGATCTTAGCGAGGAGAAGGTAAGATTCACTGGGTCCGTAACATTGACAAAAATCATCTAACACAGTGACTATAGCTCAAGGAACTCTTTTCTGCCTACAGCCCTACCGCTGCCAAGATCGCTCTTCGACCTATTGCCCGCTACATGGTCAAGAAGCTACAAGCCCGCAACGAGCCCCGTAAGGGTCGTGGATTCGGCTTCGTTTCTCTAGGTTCGGAGGAGCTGCAGCAGAAGGCTGTCAGCGAAATGAATGGCAAAGAGGTGGAAGGCCGCGAGATTGCTGTCAAGGTCGCCATCGACAGCCCTGGTAAGGAGGATGTCGACCCCGAAGCCGCTGGGATAGCTCCTCTTACCGAGAATGGAGTTGTTCAAGCCAACGACCCTCCCGCGACCGAAGCTGCCTAATCCGCTCCGGCACCTAGATGCGTTGCTTCACTGTTTACAACGATCTAAACGTCTTTGTTCACATTGAATGCTCGCATGAACCTGAGGGTGGGAATTTTGGTGGCAGTCTCAGTATCAAAATTCTTCCATGCATTTAGAGCAACCAGTTTCTTTTGTGCGAGGTGGTTTAGCGACTCGATGTGGCCCCACCATCAAGGAAGATACTGTTCCCTGTACTACCATCACGAAATGCTTATTTGATCCTGGTCATCCGCGACTATGTATTCTAGAATCGGATAGTGGACGAGGTTGAAGGCAATCAGAAAAGTTCGATATACTTCTTCATGTAAATGAGTGCTTTCTTTAGACTATATGCCAATGCAAGTAAAGTATGTCTCAGCAAAGTCCGTAAGAAAAGGGGTTTCTGGAGCTAGCGCGCTTATCGATAGCAAAGGTCTCTCGCTCGTGTGCCTCCATTCCAACGACAACATTTTCGCGAGAATAGGCAGCGAAGCCTCAATTGCCCCGAAAAACAATGAGACTTGAATGACTGTTGCGTATATATTGGCCGACAAAATGTGGGAAGTCGACCCCGAAACCAAGACCAAGGTGCCCCCCTCCCTCCTACCAACTCAATTCCTTCTAATCGAACCTTCCTCAGCTTGCAACCTTACAGAAACGTCCTGGAAATACAACTTGCGTCGACTGCTCCGCCCCTTCCCCGCAATGGGCCTCTCCAAAATTTGGCACCTTCATCTGCCTGACATGCGCCGGCCTGCACCGCGGTCTTGGCGTGCACATCTCTTTCGTGCGGTCAATCCAGATGGATTCGTTCAAGCCCGCTGAAATAAGTCGAATGGAGCTTGGTGGGAACAACAACTGGAAAGAATTCTGGGAGAGCAAAAGCGGAGAGAGGTGGGGCAAGCCGGGCCAAGGAGGGGACGGCGAGGCGATGAGGTTGGTGGGCAACAGATACGGTGGCGACGAAGGCGAGGAGTACAAGGAGCGATTGGGATGCAAAGTCGAAGGACGGGAGTTCGCCGGCATGCCGGCCAAAGAGCGGAAAAGGATGGAATCCCGCGGCACGGAAGCCTCGACGGCGCGCACGTCCTCCCCCCTCGCGGGGGCGGGGCCACGATCCCAGAAAGCGCAGAACGAGGATTTCTTCGCGAGGAAAGGGAACGAGAACGCAGGCCGGCCTGACGGGCTGGCGCCGAGTCAGGGCGGGAAGTACGGCGGGTTCGGCAGCGAGCCAGCGGCGCCGACGGCGAGGGAGGGGAGCGGTGGAGCGTTGCCGGGGGTGGATGATTTCCAGAAAGATCCCGTGGCGGCGCTGTCGAAGGGGTTCGGGTGGTTCACGAGCACGGTGGGGAAAGGGGCGAAGACGGTCAATGACGGGTGGATACAACCTACGGCTCAGAAGGTATGCTTTCCAGTCTCACCGATTACACGCCTCTATTCCTTGAGGTCCGGAGCAGATTTGAGACTAATTGCTATGGGGATCTCTTAGATAGCGGAAGCGGACCTCGCGACCACCGCCCGCCTCACCGCCGCCCAGGCCGCCAAAACCATCCATACGGGCACCAAAGGCGCCGCGGATCGCTTCAATAGCTTCGTGGAGGATACGGGCACGGGTGGGTCCGGCGGAGCGGCGAGATCGAGAGGGGCGGTCGAGCCTGAACGGAGGGACTTTTGGGACTCGTTTGGGGATGCGGGGGCGGAGAAGAAGGGCTCGAGCGGTGCGATTGGGACGGCTGCGATGAGGAAAGGTGGTGGTGGGAGCGGAGGGAAAGAGGAGGGTTGGGGGGACTGGTAGAGGGTTTTGCATTGCGAGGGGGAGGGGCTGGCCGGGTCGCTGGGGTCGTGCATTGGGTATAGGACGTTCCGAGATGGACGGAAGTGTATCATTACTATAACTCTGTGGTACTACCTAAGTATGGGCGTCGAAACCCGAAAATCATCCACCTCATGGCCATCAGAATGGCCATCAGAACCCCCTCAATTCCTTCAGAAGCACCTTCTCCCTCTGGCCCACCACCCTCTCGAAGCGATCGGCACTCATGACAAAAGTGCCCCTCCCGCCCGTCAGACTCCTCAAATGCTTCAGATACCCCACCATCTCCTTCAACGGCACCCGCGCCGTGATGTTCCTTTGCCTGCCCCCGCCGCCGCCGCCGCTGTCAACGGCCACGCCCCCTTCCTGCGTCTGAGCAGCGGAAGAAGAAGAAGAGCCGAAGGGGTCCGGGGGCGCATAGACCCTGTCGAGGTCGATGCGAGGGAAAGGTTCGGGGACGGAGTTGACGGCGGGGCCGGACGCGACGGACGCGTCGTCGAGGGACATGATGTGGCCGCCGCGCGAGGCGGAGATGTCGTTGACGACGGCGCCGAGGCTGGCGTCGTCGACGCTGACGGTCACGCTCATGACGAGCTCCATTAACGCCGAGCCGTGCTCCGCGGCGGTCGCTCTGAGCGCCGCTTTGGTGGCGAGGCGCGCGGCGGAGGAGAGGGCGGCCGGAGTGATGTCGGCGCCGAAGAGGTGCCGGCGCGGGTCGAGCGTCAGGACGACGTGGGTGCTGTGGAGCGGGAAGGCGTAGTTGATGCCGCGGCTGAGGGCGGCCAGGGCGCCGTTCTTGAGGGCAGAGTGGAGCAGCGGGACGGAGAGGGAGGGGGGCAGATCGCCGTCCCAGGGCTCGGTCTCGGAGGCGTCGTCTGCGGTTGATCGGAGGGAGATGGTGATTCGGTTGCCGTCTTCGTAGGCTGAGTATGCGTGTTCGTCGTCCGGGGGGGTTTGAGCGGTTTCGGAGAGGGGCTCGACGTGGGCTATGCAGGAGGCGCGGCCCTGTTTGCCACCTTGCTCTTTGTCGAATATGTAGATATCCGGCGACGAGGCTGCTAGGATGGATTCTCGGTACGCGATCTCGATTTTACCCATAGCGGCTTTCGCTTTCAGTTCGTTGACAAGGCGGTCTCGGGCAATTTCCAGGTGGAATTCGCCCATGCCGCTCAATAATGTTTGACCTGATTCTTCGTCTTCGGAGATCTGTAAGCTCGGATCTTCTCGTATCAGTAGTTCAAGGGCGGTCTTGACGGCTTTCTCCTCACTCATACTTTGAGGCTCGACGCTGGAGAAGAATACTGCAGGTGGTACTTCTATGGGTCTGAGCTGAAGCGTATTCAGTGGCGTTGGAGGACCTGACTTGGGGTTCACGCCAGTATAGGAAATCAAGGTATCTCCTGTTCTGGCATGCTTCAAGCCAGGAATGACGCCGATTTGACCCGCGGGAATTGCATCGACCTGGACAGAGTCGGAAGCATACATTTTCAGCAGCTGTGGCGCTCGTTCGGAGATCTGCAGGTTGGTGTTGAATAGTATAGACTGTCGTTGAATACTGCCTGAGTAGACGCGGACGTAAACCAATGCGCCACGGCGGGGATCATGGACCACTTTGAATGCAAGGGCGCATGACTCCAAGTTCTGTATTAGGGCAGTATGTTGTTTTTTGAACTTGGCGGTTGAAGCTTTCAGCTTTGGGCCAGTTCCAGAGGGCATCATTTTTCCGCTTAGCAAGCTTGAGAGGGATGCTTCCACTCCACCAAGATTGATCTGGGGATCTGGAGCCTCGTTGGGACTCGGTAGTAGCTGGACAACAGCATCGAGCAGAGGCTGAACTCCCATGTTCTGGAAGCTTGCGCCGGCAAATACAGGGACGATTGTGGATGAATGATTCAGAACACATCTTCTTAAGGATGTCATGATGTCTTCGCTTGCAATGGCGAGATGGTCTTCATTGACCTCGAGATATCTCTCAACCATGTGTTCATCATGCTCACTCAAAAGCTCGACAAGCGCTCTTCTAGCCTTTTGGATTTCTTCTGCAAAACCCGCCTCGGACGACGGAAGCTCATCAATTGGAATGACTTGGAATCTCTTACCATCCCCAGCCTCAGTCCATCTAAAAGCCCGAAGCCCAATAGCGTCGCCAAGACCAATAAATCGGCCCCTTCCCCCTTCCCACCAAGGCACCTGGCAAACCGCCGGCCACGTGTGAAGACGAGCAGCGATCTGCTTCACGGTCTCACCAAAAGCCGCGCCATCTCGATCAAGCTTATTAATGTAGATTATCTTAGGGATGTAGTAGTTTGCAGCCTGATACCATACTTTCTCCGTCTGAGCTTCGACCCCCGCTACACCGTCAAGGATACAGACGGCACCATCTAGAATGCGTAACGATCGAAGGACTTCAAAGGTGAAGTCTGCGTGACCGGGCGTATCTATCAGATTGATGTTGTGAGGCACGAGTTTGCTGGAACTTGTGGTGCCCACTTGAAGGGCATCAGAGGATAAAGGTGGCCAGTAGAATGAGATAGCTGCAGACTGTATTGTCACGCCGCGCGCTCTCTCTGCAGGCAGGAAGTCTGTGACTGTGGAGCCTTCGTCTACATCTGCGGATTTTGTAAGAAGGTAAAAGTGGGAAAGCGTCAACTATTCGATCGAGACTTTTGCGAATGGGCCGCCTTGTGAAAGGCAAAATTGAAGTGTAACCGTACTGAGACCGAGATGGCAAGTAAAGAAAACGACATACTTCCTATTCGTCTTGTATACCCACTGTAATAGAGCATACGCTCCGTTGTAGTGGTCTTACCCTTTTAACTCATAAGTTTTGCTGTCAAAATCTGTGCAACTGATGACATACCGCGTCGATATGAGCAATGATCCCAATATTCCTCGTCCTCGATACATCTGTTGAAACATCTTGGGCCTTTCGAGGCAATGCAACTCTGAAATCACGTCTCGTGTTGCGAATGTTCAGATGCCGAAGAACTGGTCGATGGATTCTGCTCGAAGCCCGTGCAAATTGCATTCCTTCGAGCTGAAGTATCCTGTCGAATGTCGATATCTGACTAGGTACCTTAAATTAGATGCAGCGGGAGCGGCTCACTAGCGTTTAAGTCACTTACGCTAGCATACGAGAGATCGGGCTTCAAATCTCAATACAGAGGGTTGAGCAGGGTACGTATGCGCCAGTGGATGGATAATTTATACAACCACCCTCACCTCTTGCCATTCTTCGGTCATCCTTCCAACTCCATATGGTTATCTTCCTGCTTAAATTGCAGATGCTACGGCCCGCCTACCACAGGATAGGATCAGACTTGATTTCACGAGTACAGCACGGATTGCCTGGACAACAATAAATAATCAGATGTTTGAAATCGGCCCAACTCGGGCATTTTAAGGTGGAGACGTGATGCAGTGAGAAGATTGAATGTCTGCAAGAAGGACTGCACTTGTTCATCTTTCCTTTCTTGGACTGCTCACTATCCTATCACCAAGGAAATCTCGCAGAGTGAATCCTGTAAAGGTATTGTAGTCTGCAACAACTTTTGAATTGATTGCAAAAGCACAGCCGATCCTTGGATAATCCTCTTCCCCATCGGTATCTCCTATGATGCTCTCTCCATGCCGGAACAGCGAATGATTTACTTGCTTAAATCCTGAGCTTCCTCCGCATGACCATGTCTCAATGCAACTCTGTCCTTCCCTTCGGAGCTAGACCAAGAGTTAGACCGGAGATACCGCAGTCGCCCAGCTAGGATCCTCCTCCACCTTCTTTGCCTTGAAATCTGCAAAGAACTTTCGAAACTCCTCAGGACTGAATAGAGCAGCCAGTTTCACCATCTCCTCTCTCGATCCAGTGATATCCTCATTCTCCGACGCATCCTCAAACATGTCCGTAGTATGTTCCGAGCTATAGTGGCACAACGCTTCAGCCTGATGTGGCGTGATGTCTCTGCCGTCGGCTCGAACGAGTAAGACAGATCCCACTGGGTAGTCCCACCTGCGTGGGGCGAAACTAAAGTCATCCTGCTGCGGATCCATCGCCCTGAAGAGAAGCGTGACCATTTGATTCTCAAAGATATTGGTTTCTCCACAGTCTTTCCACGCAGAATGTGGCGGAAGTTTGCAAACCCGCACAGGCACGCAAACCATCTCTGATGATATTGAGACTTCTGCGGCGATGACTGGATCCGAGGGTGAAACGTCAATTGGGATGAATTTCTCAGCCCCGAGGAATTTAATGTCGCCCTGACAATTGATCCTGACTCCCTTGATAGTGTGCTCAGAGGATGCCATGGCTGATGTGTTCGTTCCAAGTAGAGGAAGCCTTAGAAAGTTGAGCTTTGTGGGAGTGGAGGTGAGATCTTGGATGATGAGAGCGAAGTGTACGGCTAAATGTCTGGAAGAGTGAGAAGCCGAGGTGTTGTGTTGATGAGGTAGACAACAAGTGGAAGAGGTAGACTATATTGTCGAAGCTCTGGTGGTCGGTGAGGATGATGTATGGTAAGGTGAGATCTGAAAGTTGCGAATGTGAAGGCAGCAAAATCAAACGAGCTAACGCATTCACATAAAGCGCCAAGCCTCAAGTCATCTTCTCCTAGTTACTTACTAAACGTGATCTCATTTACACTTCAATTCTTGGAGCCTGCTGCCTCAATGTTGACAAGAGATGGATTGAATTTACTTCGCTGGTGCCGCCCTGCTGTGTTACTTCTATCATCATTCCATCCAGTCAGATGCTACATGTGGGCCAGGGTACTTTTACAACGAGAGTTTCTCGCAGCTTGACGTGAGCATCCAAATTGAACAAGTTCAGGCTGATTTGTTAATGGGAACCCTTCCCCTAGCTGTGAGATTGCACTCCAATTTTACGAACTTTTCCTGACATAGTACCATTATGGCTCTTTCGAGCTCAAACAACTGCGCAATATCGTTGAATCCTACTTACACTGGATCCAGAAGATTTTCCAAAGATTTCCTTGCCATGGTTGTTTGGTTCATTCTGGGATTTCACCAGCTCAAACCAACAGGAAGAAGTTGGAAAGCGCTGTAGAGCTTGTGGTGATCCAAGATGAGTGTCGTCCTTGTTGTTCTGTTATTGATTGTTTTCTCCCAATACATAAGTGGCTCAAGACAACTCCGAACCTCGTCAAACCCAAACCAGCCACTTATCACAGTCATACACCCAGTATACCACCAACCTAGTCTCCCGTGGTAGTGCAAGGCCATCGCTGAGAGTCAATTAAGGTCCTTGGTCAGAACACATAGAGGTCACAAGCCAAAACCGCTTCTCAACCAGCGCATATCGCGCTCGCCTCTTGATTTGATGAAGAAGGAAAAGAGGTCCGGGTAATGGATGCGATCTGAGGAGCCATGTCGTGTTGGAGCCACAATTTAGGGTGTATGGGTGTCTGGATCCATCTTGTCTCACTCGTCTCTTCTATCTTGATACAGTTGTAAAAGCTTAATGTGTGAAACACTGCCCCTGTCTACAACTTGCAAAGAGGCCTCTAACCATCGATTGTTTTTCAACGTTTTCGCAATGACCCGCGGTTTCGCCGCCGCAATCAAGCAGCAAGGAAACCTCCAAAGCCACACATCGCGGACGCCTTCGACAGATCAGACAAGCACAGAAGTCGATTTTACAACCTGCTCACGACCAGTTTCAACGTTGGAACTCAGCTTTTGGCGGCGTAAGTGTCGGTTATCGGCTCTTTTCTCCCACGCTGACGCAACTAGCTCTCGTACTTAGCCTGAGGAGATACGTGGGCTTCTCGAATTGCTTGGGTATCACATCAAACCCAACACATGATTGGACTGTTGGCTCGAGATATAACGATTCTAAAATGAGACAAATGCGCAAGTCCATGCAGCTATCTTGGAACTGCACCGACAAAGAGAGTCAGTACAGGTAAAGATAGCTTTCTCAACTAACAGTGATTTAGAGTGTAATTAAAGAAGACTTGAGTGAGTGATTTTACCACAGGAATTCAGAACGAAGCGTCCAAAGTAGGTGAGCGGGTTCAGCCTCGAGAAAAGAAAGAGGAGTACACTAGTCGTTGATGTACAGGAACGCGGAATGTGAGAAACAGATGATCCCAAAACCTTCTTTCTGTGATGGAGGGATGGTAGCGGCAGAGAGATTGACTTAAGTCATCAGACTCCCAACGCTCATCTCTTGCCCGCCACAGATCCTCTTCAGCTTTGCAGCAAACAGATCAAGCACATTCTCAATCAACGACACATCCATCAGATGATCATCAAACTTGGTCAACACTCTCAAACGGTCGCCCTGATCGTGGATTATGAAGACGCAGCCTAACGCGCTTTGCGGATTGGGGTACATTTCCTGGACGACGCGGAGAGTGGCTTGATCTTCGCCGACGGGGAATCGCGCAACCTTGGAAAAGAGGTCGTTGCCGATTGGATGCCAATTGAAATATACCCGGTTTCTACCCCATGCCAAATAAGGCCCCCAGCTGAAAAGCTCGTACTTCAACAGCCGGGTCGCAGTGTCCTGGATGTTCCGCAGAACTGTTGACACTGGCTTCTCCGGCGGTAGCTGGATGTTAAAGAGCATGTCTGACACCATAGGACCCATTACCGACTCGACTCCTGGCATCGATATGCCACGAGACCCTCGTATGGTGAACAGATTGACCTCATGCGACTTGGTCACCTGGCCAACAGCTAGGGCAAAAGCCGCCTGGGCCATGTTTGAGAATGTGATGGCACTCTTGGTGGGCCTATCAATAAGAATTTCTCTGCTGATGTTGCGATTTGCAGAAAGCGTGTAGTTGTCTGGTATAGTATACAGTGGTTTCGTATTGGCGAGTTCCGCGAAATATTTCTTGAAGAAGGCAATGGCTTCCTCGGTATTCAGTGAACGCCGGTAGTTGACGAAATCCTTGAACTGCGGACGGTGAGGCTTCGCTAAAAAGGCGACTGGGTCTGCAAGGTACGACTCCATATCTTCCAATAGTAAATGCCTCGTCCACCCGTCCATCACGCTGTGGTGACCTGTCCAGACTATATACATCTTCTCGGACTCTTGAACAACCGCATGGCGGACGAGTGGCTGCCCATAACCCATTCGCATTGTTACATCTGTCGCCAAGTACTCTTTCAGATCCGTTGCGTTGTGCCACACAATTGGATCCCGAATTCCGACCTGAAGCACCTCGCCGTCCACCTGGACAAGCCTAGTACGCAAGACTTGGTTCTTAGCACGAATGGTATCGAATGCTTTACACACATGCTCCGTATCTCGTGTGCCTTGGAGCTCAAAGACCAGTTGCATTATGAAAGCTCCTGAATAGATGTGGCCCTGCATCAAAATGTTCTGGATTGCGAGAGCAGGAAAGATGTCTTGAATCAACTCCGGCCTAACATTGCAGCTATCAGCACAGGTTTGGACGGTGGCAGTGTCGACCTGTTCTTGAGATACGGCCTCGGAGACTTCTATTGCTGTAATTCGTTCAGAGTTTGCCAGCATGTCCTGGAAGTCTGGATAATTGAATACGGTCTCAACGTCTAGCTTCAAGTCACGCCCTCTTGCTACCTCTACCAACCGTATTGCCTGGACCGAGTCGCCGCCAAGATCGAAAAAATTGCTCGAGTCGCTGATGTCATCCATCTCCGAGTCCAAAGCGATGGACCAGCATTGTCTGAGGGTATCCGTGTGTCTCATGGTGTTATGACAAGTGTGATATGAGGTAGGGAAGGATTGCGCGGTAAAGATTCTGTCGCGGTGTAAGATGTAAGGTAAGGAGTGGTGTGGGCTATCTTGTTGATTAATAGTCCCAGTGGGATTTGTTTTTCATGTGACGTAAATGTAGCCAAGCTGCATTGCTAATGCAGGAACGTCACCCGGAGTGTGTTCTGCGAACTTCTCCGACTTTGCGCGACGATCGGCCCAGACATCCCCAAACCCCTCTATCCCTTTGATCCGGAGGTTTCCGTTACATCATCTGTCACAATACCATCATGGCAACGCTTGCAAATCTATTCAGTAGTGCAGATAATGACAACACGGCAGTGATCATCCCTGGAAAGGAGCCCATCGTCGTCTCGCACATCACGCTTCAAAATGACATCAGAACCTGCCAGCGGCACTTCGCTGACCTGGGTATCCATCCGGAAGCAGCGGTTTCAATATGCTTGCCCAACTCCCGAGAATTCATAGTAACTTTCCTCGCGACAACGTGGCAGCGTGCCATCGCTGCACCCTTGAATCCGGCTTACAAGCAAGACGAGGTCGAGTTCTATATTGATGACCTCGACGCGGCGGCGGTGATTGTGCCTCGCGGTGCTCATCAGAAGAATCTACCCGCTGTGCGAGCAGCAAGAAAGTTCAAGGCTGCTGTCGTGGAGTGCTATTGGGTCGAGGGTCGTATGGTGTTCGACGTGAAGGAGAAAGGAAAGCTAGACAACCACAGAGCCACGGACCTCAATGAACCTCATGAAGATGATGTCGCGCTGGTCTTGCATACAAGTGGCACCACTGGAAGGCCAAAAGCCGTTCCCTTGACTCATAAAAACATAATTTTATCTGTTGGTAAGGAGGTCAAACAAACAATGAAAGTCCAAATCTCATGCAGCGTTAGACAATATCCGCCAAGCCTACTCTCTGCAACCCGTAGACCGCACGATGCTGATCATGCCTCTCTTCCACGTGCATGGCCTGATCGCATCTTTCTTATCAACACTCCGCGCTGGTAGTGCGATGATAATCCCACCTCGCCTAGCGCCGAGCTTTTGGGCAGATTTCGCAACATTCAAGGCCAGCTGGTATACAGCAACGCCTACGATGCATCAGATCTTACTCTCTTTTCCACAGCCCGCGCAGATGCCGCCAGTAAGGTTTATACGATCTTGTTCCTCACCCCTATCGCCCCAGGTACTGAAGACGCTGGAAGGACGTTTCGCCGCCCCCGTGCTAGAAGCGTATGCGATGACGGAGGCAAGTCATCAGATCACTTCAAATCCACTGCCGCCTGCGTCGCACGTGCCAGGGAGCGTTGGAATCGCGCAGGGAGACATCGAAGTCCGGATCCTAGGGGTCGAAGGTGAAGAAGTTGCTGCCGGAGACGAGGGTGAGGTCTGCATTCGTAGCCCGAGTGTGACCGCCGGTTATCGCTCGAATCCAGAAGCCAACGCATCGGCGTTTACGGGTAATGGCCTGTTTCGCACAGGCGACTATGGTAAACTGGACAAAAATGGCTACTTGTATCTCACAGGCCGTATCAAGGAATTCATCAACAAAGGCGGGGAGAAAATCAGCCCCGTGGAGATTGACAATGTCATTGGGGGGCATCAATCAGTAGCAGATGTCGTAAGTTTCGCCATTGCCGACGAAATGTACGGCCAAGATGTGGGAGTCGCAGTCAGACTCAAGGACGGGGAAAATATGAGCGCCAAGGAGTTGCAGAAATGGGTGAGAGAGAAGGTAGCACCCCACAAAGTACCCAAGAAGGTATGTGTTTCCGAACGCTTTCCTCTGGATGTGAAATTTGCTTGATCGCACGTACTGACCATGTCAGGTTTGGTTTCCGGCCGAGATACCGAAAACGGCGACGGGCAAGGTACAGAGAAAGCTGGTAGCAGAGAAGATGGCAAAGGAAATAGAGTAGCCACTGAGTTATCTTGGAAAGCGTGTTATGCAACTCAAAGCTTAGTCCGATTGGACTGCTTCATGCTTGAGAGCAACAAGTAGCTGCGCCACGCCTAGAATAAGTAATAACACTATCAAGAGGGCCAAGTCGACGGGCATGTTGAGCGAGAACGTCATTCCGTTACCGTCCTGGACGATAGATCCATTCATGGGCTATGGCAATCCAGCTGCACACCGCGAAAAGGTCAGGAACGGAGCTTGAAAGACACGCACGATAGTCGGTTTGCTGACTTCATGAGATGCCGTCTCCAAGGTCTCTCTTGCATTCTTCCTGCCGTAACCCTGCGTTCTGGCTTGGTGTGTTGTACTAAGCCTTATGAGTCTCAAGCTGGAAAAGGAGGTAATGTCCGTACACGATCGCCAGGAGGATGGCTGTAAAGTATCTACTGCCAAAAGTCTACCTGGAGACCAGGCCGTAGAGCAGATGGTCGTGTCGATGAACAAGGAACTGGTCCTAGAACCTTGGCGTCTAGAGCGGGCTCGTACTTGTATTTGCTCGGCTACATAGGTCAGCATGCATGCAAGAGGCGACTTCTCATGAAATGGGAGCTCAGAAAGCGACGTTTGATGCACCGTCAAGTAAATCCCGCATACTGAAATCATATGAAAGTCTTATGTTGTCGTTGTAAATTTACTCGGCAGGATTTCTCGCCAGCCAGAAGCCAGCTAAAAGGCGGGACTGCGGCGGTTGATTTTTGTCCTAGTGTCAATCATCAGCCGGCAGGCGCAGCCTGGAGTCTTTTGCAGTAAGCTACATATGGCATAGTAGGTAGGCTTAGCTTAGTGGGGGCCATAAGTATCCTCCATCCTAGATAATCAATCCTCCTACTTAAGACGAATTCACATCCTTCTTCTGTCGCCTCGTCCTTTCTGACTAATCTCACTTGTTACCCTATCCTTGACCAACTTCACTGACCGGCGGACATCATCAAAAGAGTCTGCATCAACAACAACATGGATCGCATACTCTACCCCGTGACCATCGGGTCTCAAGCCGCCGCAGCCCTGATCATCAGCAACTATGACCCTTCCCACTCGACCAGAGCCGGAGGTCACCCAACCACGCTCGCAGGACAGGACGCAGGACCTTCATCTCAGCAAGGCTGCTCAACAATGGGGGTAAAAATGCCGACCAAGTTACAACCAAGACAAACGATCCCGCCGTCGCTGACATTCTGCCCACAGCATGTCCTCGTCCGTACCGTCACCCAGGCCGTCCGTGACCCCTCGCCTCCCGCCTTCATCGCCGCCCTGTCGCTATACACGCTCCTGGCCTTGGTTGCGTACCGCTTGCATCGACGACACCGGCTCGAGAACCACTTCCTGATCGTGGGCGTGTGCGTGGGCGGCATGATCTCCAGCGCAAGCAGCCTCTTGCTGCCGGGCAAGGGGCTGGCGGGGGTGATGCAGTCGGTGCTGCCGTGGACCTTTCTTCTGGCATCCGTCGGCAGCGCGGTGGCGCATGCATACGTGTGGCCGGAAATGATTATCGATGAAGGAGATGCAGATGGTGTTGATGCTCATAAGTGGGACCGGAAGACTGGCCCGGCGTCATTGGAGAAGGACAATCTGATGGGAATGTGAGGTTCTATGTCGTACTGCTGAGAATGACACGGTCCCCGGGCAAGGTCTTTCTAGAGAAAGTTCGATACGACAAAGGCTCCAAAGAATCATCCAGCTTGTATCTTACGAAGTGCAGTACGTAGTAGATTTCGGTAACAGAATGTATGCAACTTGTCATGATTGCAAAGGTTACGACTTAAAGGCTTCTTATCAAAGTCTACTACGTTCTCTGCGCTTGCCCGACGGTTGCTTGATATTTCTATCTTACAGCCGCGTGCCAAATACTCAAATCGATCATTGATGAGTTGTCATATAATTTTGCTAGAGGTACCTTTCTTGGCATGGGTTACGTTGCGGTTCGTGGGATATCATTCGAGGCCTGCAAGCCATATGGAGCGCGATTCTCTTCGTTCTAGTGTGAGGCGCGACTCTGTGTTATTGTGCTGGCAGACAGTAAAACCACCGCAAGACCATTGTACCAGCCCCATTAGGACTCGAAACTAGTACGAACTGAATGATTCCGCACAACACCGGCAGCCGATGAAGGAAGAGTAAATGACTCATTGTGTGGAGTACTCCCAGTACCCCTGCGTTTTGGAAGCAGAATCCGTAGACTGTTGTCGCCATCAGCGAACTACTCCGTTGGTTTTCAGAGTCAGCCAACACTTGGCCGAGCTGGTGCTCATACGTGGTGATAGAGCACACTCCCGGATGCTACGCAAATTATACATCCAGTGAAAAAATTTCCAGTATTGCCTTGGGTGGCTTGTTCAACGTCAACGTCTGATAAAGGTCAATAGTCAGCCATGCGTATGATCGAACAGTCCCTTGGACACGCTGGGCTCGAAATAACAGCTTTCTGAGCGCTATGGAGACCTTTTCACAATGTCCCGTCAAGCAGGAAAAGCGCGCGATGAGTATTTCCACGGTCATGAAACGATGGTTGAATAGCGTGACCAGGGCAGGATGACCATGAATGACTTGGAGGCGCTCGAGAGGATGCAAAGGTACCCTTCTGCAACGTGGCGGGCGTTATAGGCTCCTTCGGAAGTCCATACACGAAAGAGGGAAGCAAGGTTGCCCCAAACATAAGGGAATGCGTGCGGCGTTGGATGAAACGTCCCCTCGAATAACGGTGGATGTAGCACGACTCAATATTTCTAGTCAACCAGCGTTAAGATACTTCTGCTTCGACCTCTCTCTTCTCATGTCTTTGTCTGCTCTCCGAGCGTGATTCAAGCTGCTGCCTAGACCTTCAGAGTCTCTACGATCTCTTTCGAGATTATCTTCTGTGACATGGTCAAGCATGAATTTTCCAAGCAGGCCATTTCTCCATCTTTGAATAATCCAAAGTGCTGAACCATCCACATCCGGCGAGCCTCCTTTTTGTAGCCTCCCAGTCTTCTGTGCAACAGTGCTCAAAAAGTCCATGATATCGTTCGTAGGCACCGAGTATCCCGCGTAGATCTCTGGGTTATAGATGTTCATCTGATAAAGTAGATAGTCTGCTAAAGTCGTTGGAGCGATGATGGTGTCCTTGACACTTCCACACAGGGCCAGTTTGAGCATAGACTCTGCATTTGGCACGTGCGGCACAAAGACTCCGGGCGTATCCATCAAGTAGACGCTCTCGTTGTTCTCATCGCCTTCTATAATCTTTACCGTGGTCCCTATCTTCCGGGTAACTCCAGGTTGAGCGCCAGTGTGTGCCGCCTTCCCCTTGTGGACACCAACCTGCCGTAGTGCATTCAAAAGAGATGACTTGCCCACATTGGGCATCCCGACGACCATCATTCTCGAGCCCATCAGGGAGTCTTTTGCCATAGCATGGTCGCGAGCGAAGTTGAGGACTTTGCGCACCGAGCTTTTGTCCTTGTGGTCGGAGAACAGTGTTGAGCTGGGCTGTTGCCATTCTTCAATAAGCCGCTCTCTCTGTATGAAGTCAGCGTTAATGCTCACGATGGATATGTCCATGTCTTGCAACGTACATACAAGTCTGTCCTGCTGCCTGCCTGCGCTACCTAGATCCTGCTTTGTGTAGACAATCAATCTTTCTCTTCCAGCTAGATTTTCCTCAAAGAGCGGGTTGCGAGATGTCAGCGGTACTCGATAATCTCGGCATTCAATGACTAGGTCTATGTGCGTGAGCATCGTTTTCATCTTGTTTAGACCTGCGCGGTGATGGCCAAGAAAGTAGGAGCGAGGGAGGGAGTCGAGGGTGGGAAAGACCCGCCGTGGCATGAAGGGAGCCATGTAGGACGATCTGACAGCAGTCCATCATCTGTGATAGCCATTTCGCGTCATAGCCCGCAAGGTATCTTGAGGTCGAGGTAGGACGATACTTCGTTAGAGAAAGCGCTGGATTCTGGCAATCACCGAACTCTGTTGAGTGCTGACTCATCACGCGCCGAGTGGAGGAGAGTCGACGGGTGCGCCTGGTGCAAACAACTGCATGTCTTCATGAACTCCGTCGTTGAATCTGTGCCTGCAGAGATGGAGTCTGAGAGGTTCCAAGACAACGTGCTACCTATCGAGGATCTCATAGGCGGTGGTGTCTCAGGCGTTATATACGCACTAGATGAGGACACCGTCCTCAAGACAGCTACAGGACTGAATTTTTCTGTCCATGACCTTGAGGTCGAGCGCCGAATTTACGAAAGGCTTAGTTGTCATCCATGCATACTACGATGTATTCGCGTGGAGACTCGGGGTTTGGTTTTGGAGAGGTTGGTATGCCCATTGCGGAAACGTCTACGTGACTTACGCCGGAAAGGCGAGGTTCCATCGGATGAGACTCTCATGAAATGGGCTGGTCAGATCATTGACGGGCTCGGTTATATCCACAGTAAGGATGTGCTACAAGCGGATATCGGATGCCATAATCTACTTCTTGACGAGAACGACGATCTCAAGCTCTGCGACTTTGGAGGCTCTTCGATTGACGGGGAGGGCGCCACAGTCTGTTATGAGAGACGAAGTCGACGCCCAACTATTCAAGGCCCTAGTATCGCTACGGAGATATTTGCTCTAGGCACTACACTTTATGAGATGTCGACTGCAGAGCCACCATATCCTAAGATCAACTCCGCAACAGGTGAAATTCAAAAGCTCTATGCAGCGGGAGAGTTTCCCAGCGTAGAGCATTTGATGCTTGGCAGAATCATCAAGAAGTGTTGGAGAGGCTCTTACGAAAGTGCAGCAGAAGCAGCTTTCGACTTGCGGCAAGTCTGATGACATTGGGTATGATGTCTTCTTCACACCATCGTCTTCTTGTATCCTTTTCTCAAGATAGTTCCCTTGCTCGTTATCAGGCGAGGTAAGACATCATGCAACTTCATACATTCCATATACGCAAGGGCTTGGCAGTGCCAACTCAGCCTTGGCTCACATTTGCAGGTCACTTGCCCTGGGTAAGTGACAGGTTTTCATGCGCAAAAAATACTGCCTTGCACGGTCCAGCCTTTCGGGGCCTCCTTCGACGAAGGTCTCTCGATCATATAAGATGTATGACATCCATTCTTTTCGTTTTTCCAACCACGAACACTCAGCTTTCCTTAGGGTCAACTTCCATATTCAGACTACCATACTGCTCCCTTCGGCATGCAACTGCGCCGCTTAATCACCCTTGTCACCTACCTCATTGCTCTTGCCTCAGCTTCGCCCATTGCCTGGCCCGATGACAAGCTTGAAGAGATCAATGCTCTGCGGGCGAGAGGGGTCTCCGAGGTAAGCAGAGTACCGCAATCCCTCAAAGTTCCACCGTACCAGCTCTCTTGTTGCAACCTATCTTTGTAAAGCCAAGCAGATTCGACCATCTTTCAGCTGTTCAAACTGGTTCCCACTCTAACAAACCATAGGCCAAGCTAGCAGCCCGCTATCCCCGACCACTTACATCTCCCTCGCCTGCTCCGCTCTCGGAACGAATCTCATTCTTCGGGGGTTCCACCATGGGGACTGCGGACATTTCGTTGGAGAATCGCGACGAATCGGCTAATGGCGACCGAAAGAACGGCCATTTTGCGGAGAGTGTTGGCAGAAGGGGGGAGGAACTCGAGAGACCCAGAAGAAGTTCATCGATAAGCTACAGAGCTTAGAGCATTATCCTCAGTAATCGCTGTCATTGAAAGAACTGCCACTCCGACTTATGTCTCTTCCTTGCTGTCAAGCCAGAATCGTAACCTGTCTCCATCGAGCACTATAAGCCTGCTTTTCATCTCAACGTGCCAGTACGAAGCTCACTTATTCCCTCTTTCTTTCTTCAATCTGGCCTTTTGCCTTACCAATAATCCTCCCAAAACAATCTGTAAATGTGCAATCGTCTCCTTTCCCCCTTCTTAGCCCTTACTGCTGCACAACCCTGTCAAGTACCCCAACACCTTTCAAATTTGCTTTATCCGCTCTCGCGTCGAGACTTTTCTCGTCCCAACTTTTCTCCTCTACAGCAGCATGCATGCATCGACCTCGCGTCAGGCCAAGTAATATATACATCCGGAGCCAGACCCACGGTGGCAGTGCAAGGAAAGAGCGCCCGGCAATGTGGTTAGCCCAAGGGTAACCGAGGAATGTTTTCGCCCCGCTTGCCCTTGCATGATCTAAACTGCCTACAGTAAGAATAGATGGGAGGGGCAAAGGGGGTTCGGGTGCCTTTTTCGCTTTCAGTCCTTTGGTGGAGTGCTTCTGCGCCTATGGTGGATGGCCGTGTGCCTTTGGTGGAGTGCGCCTCTGGTGGTGCTTCTGCGACTCTGGTGGAGTGCGCTTTTGGTGAGATGCGCCTTTGGTGAACGATGCGCCTTTGGTGGGATACGCTTTGGGTGAGATGCGCCTTTGGTGGGATGCGCCTATGGTGGATGGCCTTGCGCCTTTGATGGACTCTGCGCCTTTGATGGACTCTGCGCCTTTGGTGGGATGCGCCTTTGGCCTTTGGTGGACTCTGCGCCTTTGGTGGACTCTGCGCCTTTGGTTGAGTGCGCCTTTGGTGAGATGCGCCTTTGGTGGACGATGCGCCTTTGGTGGAATGCGCCTTTGGTGGACGATGCGCCTTTGGTGGGATGCGCCTTTGGGGAACTCTGCGCCTTTCGTGGAGTGCGCCTTTGGTGAGGGATGCGCCTCAATACGAATTGACAAGGTCGACGACTCTCGGCTTCGGGGCATACACATCCAGGGCACGGATCTCAGGTCACGATCTAGGACAGGAATCCGTCAATGGGGCCCCGATATGAATAGTGATTGGGAAAACGTAAACGTATAACTCCATTCGTATTTCATCTGTTACTTTTCCAAGCATTGGTGTAAGTGAGTGTGATGCATTGCAAGACAGACGCCAGCCAGTATCCGTCCGTCCGTCCGCCCTTAACGTCAAGCATCTTTGAGGTACTGTGAGGTCCGCCCGGAGGTCTTTAACACAATCAAGCACGCCCTCACCCAACAACGCAATAGCAGTCTGCTTTTCGTCTTTCTGGCTGCACGCCTATGTGGATCCCTCCACCTTCTCGCCGGAACTGCGTAGTATACTTCCTCTATGAACCCTTAGTCGGTCTCTGACTTAATGTTCCACAGATGCCGGTCAGTGCCATGGAAGGAATAGCAACTCCTCCCAAACATCCAGCACGCTCTCTTATCCCCATCCTTCCTTCGTATCTCTCTATCTCATCTACTGGAAACCCGACCTCCGACCGCAAAACATACCTCGATCGCAGAACGAAAAAAACCGACTACAATATCTCCACCACCCACTACCACACAAGCCGCAAGTACTCTCCCGCTGGCGGCGCGCACCCGTCTTCGGCGCTACGGTCTTTGTTCAAGACTGATTGCAGTAACAACGCCATCCATGCTACGAGTGTCGCCGGAGAAGGAGTGCCTATTCCATTCCATCCCCTTCCGTTCGATTCACTACATAGCGCTGGCGGTGATAACACATAACAAACGAAAAGTCCCCACACACACTAATTTATACACTGACGGATACAGAGTGTATACCCTGTAAAAAGCACGTGAACACGTTCGAGACGGGGGCGATGACCTGCCTATCCGTTTGCAAAGACTTAGAGGGGAAGGCGGAGATCGCTCGGGCAGCCCATTCAGACCTGCAGAATTTCCCAGCCTAGAGAGCATTCTATGCAGCAAGTCCAACGATACGACGTAAGTAGAGTAGTGTACGTTGACTCGGCGATGCATAGGTAGCTCAGCTTCAAAACAAGGTTTTGGGTCAAGCGATTTCGTAGACCCAAGCTGAGCGTTTATTCCAGCTTTGAAGTAGACTCTACTATAATCGGTGCAAACAGCATGCATAAAGTCTCTGCGTTTTGGTGAGGAGTGGCACCACGATTTGATTCTGGGTGTCGAGAATCGGATTTTGACAGGATTTGTAGACTTTTATAAAGCCAAAGCCAATGAGCTACGCAATTCACAAGCCTGCCATTCTTCTCTTAATAAGAATGTTCAAATTGGTATATAGACGCCAGCCAATGCAGCCATTTCCCCCCTAGCCCGTGAAACCGTCGGACTTTGAGATCCAACCTAGATACCCTTCCCACAAGTATTTGCCCCAAACGCGCTCCCAAAGTTCGTACTCTTCTTGATCCGAAGTCTGGGCTCATGCTCCGGATGCTCAAAATCCTTCTCGTCGTTATCGGTGGACTTTCCCTGCTCCAGGCCTACGCTGGGAGAACCAAATTCCTCGGATCTAGCAGCTTCCAGCAGCTTTGAGTCGAGCTCGTTCAGGAACTGGTTGTCTTCTCCATGGCTGCTGTCCAACCCGAGGGGCCCTTTCAGTTCTGGATCCTCATCGCGAGATTTGTCTTCTCCATCACGAGATTCGTTATCCTCATCCTGAGGTTCCTCTTCGGCTGGGGGAAAGTAGCTGTCTGAACGCTCAGAAGGTACTTTGGCGAACGAGGCGTGGGGCTCAAGGGGAGGTCGCTCCGTTTCAGGCTGTGTGGGAGTCGCTCCATCACCCTCACTGACGGCGCCATCCGCACTAAAATAGGTATGGCGAGCTAGAGGGGTATGTCCAGCATCTTTCGTATAAGGGTCGAATGGAGCTTCAAGTTTAGAAGAAGGCAGCTGGATCGTCTTTGGTGAAAGAGGAGGGGTCGAAGATGTCTGAGGGGACGGCGATTGCGGGGTCATGACCTTCTTAGCTAGTACCGGAGACATGAATTTAGACTTGAAGGTGATACCGTCGAGGTTCTTGTCTGCCTTTGCACCAGACAAACTCGGCTTATGGAGACCAATTTGCATGTCCAAGGAGTCCTTTCGGCCACATGTGGTGTTTTCGGCAATACTGGGTAATCGGTCTCGGTCTCCTGGCCTGGTGAGTTGAGCAGTAGGATCAGAGAATGTGCGTGTAGGCTGAACATCAAGTTTCGGTCCACGCCAGATTTCGTCTCCTGTCGTAGAGGCGCTTGTGTGACGTGAGCCATCCTTGTTCGGGAGGCTCCAGAAACTGCTGTTACTCGGGGATACACTGTGTCTATTGCTGACGTGAGACGATACTTGGCTAGAGGAGGTGGCTTCGTATCGACGCAGGGAGCCTTCAAGCTGTGCGATCCTCTCATGTAGCTCCGTCCTCTCCGTGTTCCACAGTGCCCTCTCTTCGTCGAAGTTTTGGCGTTGATGTTCCATGAAAGCATGGAACTGTTTGACATAACAAGCTGATGCCACTTGCGGCGAAATCGAGATGCGTGATGGTGATGCAGGTAATCGGCTGGCAGAGGGGACGGTCTGCTGACGTGGCACGCGACCTTGAGGAGGCCCACTTTCCAATATTGATCCTTGGTCCGAATTACGAGGAGGGGACATTGTCAATGGCAAGGATGGCTCCATACTTGTGCAGCGTCTGAAAGACAGTAGAGTATGATGAATTTGGCTGGGCTATAAAGTCGGTTGCTGATTGAAGTGGGATTCGATGACTGCTAGAAGATGGAGGTCATTGGAGACGCATGCTGCCCGACGCCTCTTTAATCGGAATGAATTATGAAGTATGAAGCGTGAGGCATGATGGGGATGTTTGATGATGAAGACGGCGAGACGACAGTGATGTGGACCATCACATCTTGGAAGTCTCATGCGGAGAAAAAAAAAATGATGAAAATGATGGTCGGAAGAATGAGCGACCAATGATGACAGTAATAATGACGCATCACGGCGGCACCTTCCCGCTTCCCCGTTGTACCTGAACTCTAACTCTACAGTACCGAAAGACTAGCGAGACTAGTTATCTTATTAGGTAAGCTAGGTTGTCCTTCGGGTTCTCATGTCCGAGGGGTCGAAAGGAAATCAGAGCAACAGTATAGAATTGCTCACCCTCGGCCCACTGTTACATCACATCAATACTTTCAATCACATGTCGTCTATGAAATTCTTAATATTGAAAGTGTGTATCAAACTATCAAGGGTTCAGGACCGTCACAGCGACTTAAAGCCCACAGTGTGAACGAGTGATATCAGACACCGTGCCAACGCTGCTCGATGTCCCCCAGCTCTGAACCACTTTCTCCGAATTTCTGAAGTGCAAACGGCAACAGCTAGCCGATCCCACCCTGGTCGTTCCGAGAGACAATCAGTGTCTGGTTGATGGGCACCGCGACTGTCGCGTCGCCCGTCGAACCTGCCACAAATATAGGCCCTGATGAAAGGTCCGGAATCAACAACAACAAATTTCCAGGCTCAGGCGCAGCTACTTGGTCAAGTGGTGGGGCTATACTTAGAGTATAACCCAGTGAATGGACGAGGCGAGTGTACATGATGCACCAGTTGACAGTTGTTGGACTATCGTGATCTGAAACCCTGCCGGCGGTGCCATAACCAGCTTGGGTTTCGTTCATTCCGTCATGATGTTACCCTTCATGTTCTCCAATCAGGCTTCCATAAATTCCGTGGGGTGCGTGCTCTCGCTTCACATAAGGTGAGGCCTCTAGGTGAGGCCTCTATTAAAATCTGATATGGTTTGAAGCAGGGCTCAGTAGCCGTCTTATACCTGCTGCAAGGTAGACCCTGTCTTGTTTTAGTAGACTAACTTTGTCGTCGAATCTTTGCGGCTTCGAGGGATACTTGTAGCAGAGCAAGAAGCCGAGCTTAGGGGTAAGTCCGTTGCCTTATCTCCGTCGTTCTCGAGAGTATTTCCTAATCCATTCATCCAACCTTATTATTTCGTCTGCTTTATCAGCGCCGCGTTAATCTATCTATAAATATTCCATGACTCGCTTCACAGTCGTCTCTCTCACCACTTCGATCACTTCTTCTCTCCCCATCTTCAACTCGATTCATATCATCGAACAAATACGAAGACCATGCATACCGGTTACCACGCCTTCATCGGCGCCGCGGCCGACATCCCCGTCAATCACCCTAAACCCATCATCTCTTTTAGTCCAGTCGTCCTACCCGCCCCAGGCCGTCCCCTCGACCTTCAGCTGCGCGTGACGATGCCCTCAACTGGGGACGCCCTGCCGATCATCCTCCTCTCGCACGGCCAGGGGCGCAGTAAATCGCTCTCCTCGCTGGAGGGATACGCGCCTCTGTACGAATTCTGGGCGGCGCACGGCTTCGCGGTGCTGCAGCCGACGCACTTGAGCTCGGCCTTCCTGGGACTCAAGGCGCCCGAGGGCCAGGAACTGTTCTGGCAAGAGCGAGCTTCAGACATGGTGCGGATTCTCGACAACCTCGACAGCGTTGAGGCCGCCGTACCGGGGCTCAACGGTCGCCTCGATCGCACGCGGGTGGCGGTCGTGGGCCACTCGGCAGGAGGGTGGACCGCTTCCATGCTCCTCGGTGCCAGCAATACGGATCCGCGCGACGGGTCCAGGTGGTATAAACCCGAGAAACGCATCAAAGCGGGCGTCGTTCTCGCCGGCATCGGGAACGGCGGCGCGGACATCTCAGACTTCGGGAAGAAACTCGTCCCCTTCTATGGCGCGGACTTCAGCACAATGGCCACCCCCGCGCTCGTGGTGTACGGGGACGAGGACGTCAGTCCCCACTTGACGCTCCGCGGCGCCGACTGGCACGCCGACTCGTACGCGCTTGCCCCGGGGCCGAAAGACCTGCTCACGCTCCAGAGCGCGAAACATGGGCTCGGGGGTATCAGCGGGTGGGATGCGGGCGAGACGTTGGATGAGAGTCCGGAGCGGTTGGCGGTGGTGCAAAGGATGACGTGGGCGTATTTGAGGACTCAGCTCTATGAGGGAGATGGGGCTTGGGCAGGGGCATGCAAAGTTTTCGAGGGGCTGGAGGGGCAGGGGAAGGTTGAGAGTAAAAACTAGACGAGGTGTTTGCTTCATATCGTCAGCATTCGTCCTCGACAATTTAGCTGATGGAATTCGACTACAATAGTATTTAGGCTTTCATGAACCCAACTCGCGAGTTCACCGAGCTGAAATATTTGGGCCGCTATATATCACTATCGTCTGTGATGGCCCTAAAACGAGCCTCGATCACGCGATGCAAAGCAGCATTCATTCACCATCCCTACTCAAGCTTGGTCGAGGGAACCAGCCGGCGCACATTCCTTTAAGCTGGGCAGGTCTCCCACCAGTCTTTTTGCGCGGATTACTCGATGAAGCTGTGACCTAAGGTAATTGCAACATTAAACATGAACACCTTCGAGAGAGGAGATCGGGAGGTTTAAATCGGGAAATCTCGTCCTGACCGTGGGCCCTGGAGGTGGGGTTCTGTTGCTGTTATCGTGTCTATTCGGATCTAAAGGGATTGGGAGGGGGGGGATGTGGGAAGATGAGGGTGTACGTTTGTACATGTTGTGTGCTCTCTTAGGGTATTCAATGTTCTCTCCGTTACGATAGTTATATCTGACAATGCGGTAAAGTGATAAGAGTGCCGTCACCTACTTTGGGGAAATGGATGCTAAGAGTTGATGTCAAGAGTTCGTGCCAGAAATTGCGGAGAACCTGCGCCCAACCTCGGTTTCATTGCTAGCTGACCTGGATAGAGAGTATCCTGGGGCACAAGAGAGCGCTCCTCGATTGTTTGAGAATGGCGGATTTGATATCCAAGATAGTACCTCGCGCGAGGTGGGGATTATCCTGGTCAACTCTACATGAACAAAATTCGCTGGTGGTGGAGCTTTCTTCTGGAAGTAGGAGTGTGACGCTAAGCGATGACTTCTATCGCGCCCGCAGTCAACCGTCGAAAGGCCAATGCGAAAGGAAATACCGCTCTTTCATCTAGCAGCTTCGATGTCTGGAAGACCTTTTGCAAGGATAGAAGCCATTATGCAGGTGCTCTCAAGAGCAGGCATTGACCCTTGTGCGGCGGAAGATGCACTTTGAAGATTTACCCCTTTTCAAGCTGCCGCTAAAACAGACTCTAGAGCAATGATAAGATTGCTACTCACGATGAGCGCCAAGTTGCAAGCTCCCAATAGCAGAAACCTGAACCCACTTCATATGGCCGCAAATTATGGGAACGGAGCCGCGGCGGACGTTCTCATCGATAGCGGCGCAGATATAGAGGCGCGTTCTTCCAAAGGCTACACACTTCTCCATTTAGCTACTGCCTGGATTCAAAGAAGTACCGCAAGGTTGCTGCTTGAGAGAGGGGCTGACATCAGAGCACCCAGCTACTCTAAAGAGAGTGTAATGACCACAGCTATCTCCGGCTATAAATGCGAAGACATTTCATTTTGGGAACGTCCATCCCTCAGATACGGCAGACTTGATTGAAAGCCGTTGTAACAGAGTACAACGGCTAACTACTCGAGCGTCAAGGTGACTTACAAGCAGCCGATGACAATGGATCGACCCCGTTATTCCGGGCGGTTGGTAACAACGAAAGCAAGACAGTGCAGTTTCTACTGGAAAGAGATGCCAGTATTTTTGCGGCACAGAAAAAGTATGGACGGACCGCTCTGAGTGTTGCACTGTCACATGGCTGCAAGGAAATAGCGAAGTTGATAACCGGAAAAAGCATTAGGTCTGGTTGATCGAAAACCCCAGACACTGTTACTCTTCGAAAGCGCTTGGGGAAACGAGGAGGCGGTGGAAAATGCTACTTGCGAGGGGGATCCACGTCAATGCAATAGACGGCAGCGGACTCACACCCCTGCATGTTGCGGCAATGAACGGCGATGCTGACATCGTGAACGTCTTTCGAACAAAAGGGGCCGATCCTAGGACGAAGTCAACTTCCGGGCATACACCGTTGGTCCTTTCGAGACTTACCTCCAACAGTCAACGAGGAAATAGTCCATTTATGTACGTAATTTTCCATTGCCGGTTAGAGTACATCATGGGAAATTCATCTTCGTCACCAGAGGTCGAAGACTTTGATATAACACATCGTATCTCAGAAGGAGAACGTAGCATGACTACATTTTATTAGCTGAAGTGTAAATAATCGGTGCAAATGTAAGTCAACTTAGTCAAGCCATCCAATATTCATAACACGACGATTAGTCTCGTAACGACTGGATGTTCTTTTCTTGTACGAGACTTTGTGCTCATTGCAGAGGGGAGAGGATGGAAGCCATACATATCATTCCATGAAACCAAGAGTACCGTACCGTAGCATCTCAATATTCCATCCATACCTTGGACCCAAAAATCCGCCCAAACCTCTTCTTCCTTTCCTTGTTACCGCACTCGTAGAGCAGAGGGACAATCAAACACCCAGCCACTGCACACGAGAAGAAGGGCAAAGGGTCTGCGCGAGCGAGGGAATGCATGCAGTCCCACACTCGTCTCTCGCTTTGGGACCTCAATCCATCGTCCGATTTAGCTTCTTACAACTATAAAAACCTCCCCTCAATGTAGATAAAGAGCATGAGCAGGAACCATCGAAAAGGTTTACCTGCACTGACTGAGATAGTGTGTGTCAGGGGGGCTCCCGCAATGATGATATTGGTAGTAATCGCGAAGGTAGGCGCATTTCTTTTTTTGGATCTGCATCGATCGACTATATTTGGCTTGCTGAATGTCAAGACACATCCGGGACAATCGAGATCGGATATGGTTCCTCTCTTACTACGGACGACTTCTTTGGTCGCGAGAGGAGGGCGCCACCAGGACTTTGCACACGTCAAGATTCAAGGTGGAAAGCTCTGGCATGATCGGGTTACTTTTGGATTGTTGTGAGCATTTGATGCATACACAATCTACAAATCAAACGCTCTTGCCCTTGTGACAAGAAGTGCGCCATGCGCCAAATGCCACCCCCTTCCAAATCAGTACGAGTCCTTGCAGCTTCCATTCAAACCAGCCCAGTCATGCGCTCCTGTCTCCTATCCCAGCTCATAGGTCTCCTTCGATCATTTTCTCCTTTCAAAGACTTGTTTAGTTGTTTGACTGGCTGTTGAGTATCCTGAGGATAGCTAGGAACAAGTTAATAACGTCGAGGTAAAGAGAGATAGCCGCAGCAATCTCTTCCTCAACGTGGTAGTGGCGCATAATAAGCTGGGTATCCACCAAGATGTAACCACTGAAGATGAGCGCTGCCACGGATCCGTAGATAAGCTCGGCAGTGCTGTTGTAGGGAAAGAAGGCTGCCACGAATCCAAAAAGGATGAGGATCCATAGACCTCCGAACAAGTAGGGCATCCAGTTCGTGAAGTCGTACTTTGTCTGGCAAGCGAACAGGGTCAGAGCCACGAAGATGCCAGCTGTCAGTACGAGAGCCAAGAGGACAATCCGCGAGTCGTAGAAGGTCACAATGACGGATATGGAGTAGGCTTCCAAAAGAGTGAAACCGCTGAGGAAAAGGAGGTTCGTAGGATAGGATTTGCGCTTCCAGAACGTCAAGAGCATGAATCCGATGGCGCCGAAGAGCGAGACCCACATCATCCACTGATTTGACCGGATCCAGTTATAGTAAGAGGGGCTGAAGTAGGAGACGGAGCTGACGGCCATAGTGGCTAGGATTTGGGCAGTCCTACATACGACCACGGTTTTAGTCGCAGCTCTGGTTCAGGTTGGGGGATAACGTAACGTACAGGATGGCGTAGACTTTGCGAACGAACTGCATGCGAATGGGCAGAGTGGCTTCAGCGACAGAGCCACCGAACTGCATGAGAGTTAGAAAGAGTACAAGAGCAGAGACGGAATACAATCGAGCACTGCTCACCTTGAAGTCATCGGGAACATTGTCGTCTTCGCCTCGCGGAGCGCCAAGCATGGGATCACTGGCTTCAGCCTGGTATGACGGTGGCGCTTGAGAGTAGGATGGCTCATCGAATGAGTCGCGCTGAGGAGCGGGCTGATACTTGGTGTTAGGTCCCATCTTATAGGACTTTAGAGAAGCGGGTTGTTGGTGAGAGTGTGTGTGTGTCGAGGAAGATGGTAAGTTGTAAGGTTCTCAAGACGGCAACAGAGGCGAAGATGCTCGAATCATGCGCCTCAAAGCGCTAGCCTAATGCGGCTAGTACGAATATTGGTGTGCAAGATCAATAAAAAGGTAGGCAGGGAGAGCTCCAGTCTTAAGGCAGGCTTTTTAAAAAATCTACTTCTCTTCTTCGCCTTCTCAGATTTTCTCGCTATCGGTAAAAGCGTAAGCAAAGTTTTGTAGAAGACATTCCAGGGACTATTCTGAATGCACGCTGAAGAGGAGCAATAAGAAACATTATCAACAGCCAGCACACCCTGTATGCTCAAAGTTCGGTTCTATCTTTCCAAGCTCACGCCATGGCCTCTTGCTTCGCTGCTTTTCATGTCCTTCACCGCTAATCTCTCAGGCTACTCCTCCGTTCGTGTCATCGATGGCGGTGCTCTGCTCTCTTGTCATGCGACCTTCAGCCTCTCTCAACTGGCTCTCTCGTGCCAGCAGTTCCTGTCTCTTCTCGTTGATCTCACGTTGTACCTTGATTTCGATCTCTCGAAGCTTCTCCTCTTCGCGACGTAGTTGCTCTTCCTTAAGGCGTACAGACTGGGAGGCTAGATCATCAGGGTTCAGCGAGGAGTCACTGTAAGCCGCATTAGCTTTCGTTATTAATATCAATCATTTGAAGGGCCAGAACGTACACAGAACCTCCGTCCACGCTCTTGCTGAGTTTCTCTGTCCGGTAATTCTCATAGAGGAAATCGTGGGTGATCTCCTTCAAATCCGCCAGATGGCTATGTAGCAGTGCGCTTCTAATGGCAAGGAAATCAGAGTGACGTGGATTGTCGATCTCGACCACGCCCCAAGGATATTGTCTTGCTCGAACACGGCGTCCTCCAATCTCGACCACCTCCTCAGAGCCTACAATAGCGAAGGGCATCAAGCCTCGCAATTCTGCGTTTTCTTCTACAGTATCCTCATCATCCTCTTCGATATCGTAGGGGAAGTTGTACACCGGTATACGGTAATGTTCAATGTCTTCCATAACCAGTTTCTTCGACTCAGCAAGCTCAGCTGGGGTGAGCGAATCTGCTTTGCCAATGACGGGGATGACATTGACACGTGGCGAAAGGCGCTTCATCAATTCAATGTCCAGTTCCCGAAGACTACAGAAAATATTAGTTAAATTGTAGGCCTTGCCGGGTATTGTTTTCATACCCATGGCCTGTAGGAGTAATGAAGTAGAGCAGAGCATGGACACGATTGTCTCTAAATCTAGGGTTACGCTTGATGCGTGACTCCTCAGCCAGAATATCATCGTATTGTCGTTCAAGATGTCCCACGATCTCTGAAAAGCTCGCTTCGTTGTCAATCTGATCACCGAATCCAGGTGTATCCACAATGGTCAAAGATATACGGGTGCCTTCCTCATCAAGCTCCAGCTCAACAGTGATCGGCTTGATTCTGACGCCATCCTCGATGTGAGCACGCTCAGGATCATCGTCGGTATCTTTGCTCTGTAGTACGCGCTTTCCGCATAATGTATTGACGAAGGTAGTGCGTCCTGGACTCGGCATGAATTAGTATTCATTTTCTATGAACTTTTACATTCAGGTAAGCTCTACCAGTCCCCGAAGCACCGCAGACCATCAAGCAAAACTGAATTCCCTTCTTCACGTTTTTCTTACGGCGCATCTTGATCTGTGATTTCCTCTTTAGCATATTGATGCTTCGCCGGTGCTCCTGAAGCAATTGGTTGGACATTTACCGCGTTCAAGTTGGACGACATGTTGAAGGTCTATATCAGGATTTCCAATGGACGGTTGTCTCGGATGAGGAATGTAAGGTGAGATGATTGTCAGTGTTTGATGTTAGACCCAGAAATCTGGTAAAGGGGGCTTTTCCTTGGCGCAAGGGAAAGCTCCTTAGCGTCACTGCGAAATATGGAGACCCCCACCAACACCATCAGTTTACATTGGTGGGCCTCGTTGTCCTCGAATGCTTAACACAGTATGACTATCGTGTACCTTCATACCCATGACCTGCTTCTGGAGCGGCTGCCTGACTCATCTTTGGCATTTACCGCCATAACTTCATCAGAGCGCCGGCCATGAACACCCGGCCGGCAATCGACGAGTCGACAGGGCCTGTGTCCCTTTCTGTTGCCTTCAATCAGGACAACAGCTGCTTCTCTGTCGGCCTCGACACGGGATTTTGTGGTAAGTCTTGAGCGCCGTGTGTCATCTCATGGCAGAAGACGTTTGCTGACTTGGACATTCTCAGTCTTCAGGTCAGAACCATGCGAGCTCCAGGTCTCTCAAGGTAAGATGATCACGCGAACGGGCCATTCATTGAGTCTCCAATGATTAATGTCGACATTACAGACTTCAATGCGGGAATTGGAGTCGCTGAAATGCTTGGACGAGCCAATTACATTGCCATAGTGGGAGGAGGAAGACAGCCGAAGTTCCCACAGAACAAGGTTGGTAAGACTTGGAATGGGCGCTCTGTCGAGGAGGATGTCAAACTTACCTTTCACTCATAGGTAGTACTTTGGGATGATGCGAAGAAAAAAGCCGTCTTCACCCTCGAGTTTCGCACTCAGGTTCATCGTGTAAGGCTTTCCAAATCCCGCATCGTGGTAGCTCTACAGAACAGCGTCCATCTCTATGCTTTCTCTTCTCCACCAGAAAAACTATCCGTCTTCGAGACCGCCGACAATCCAACAGGACTCTGTTGCCTAGGGTCCAAGATCGTAGCGTTTCCAGGACGCACGCCAGGACAAGTACAGATTGTGGAGATCGGCAACGGAAATGTTAGCATCATACCGGCTCATGGCACGCCGCTCAGGGCCTTGGAACTGAGTCCGGATGGAGAAATGGTAGCAACTGCAAGTGAAACTGGGACGCTGATACGCGTATTCTCTGCCGCCAATTGCACTCGCCTTGAAGAATTGCGCAGAGGGGTAGACCCTGCGGTCATCTACTCGATCGCCATATCACCAAACAGCGCTCTCTTGGCCGTCACCTCCGACAAATCAACCATGCACATCTTCGATCTGCCCTCTTCAGGTCGGTCGCGCAATGGCTCGATGACATCAATTAGAGCACATCGTAACTCGAACGGTTCCTCGGCCACTGGGAATGCAGATGAAGGGAACAAGCAAAAGTGGGGAATACTGGGCAAGATACCGCTGCTACCTCGGGTATTTTCAGATGTCTATTCATTTACGTCCGCCCATTTCGAGTCGGACGATGATCCTCAGACAGACCTTGGAAAGAACGTGGCAATGCCGATACCAGGTATACCCGGTGGCAAACCCAGGAAGGGTGTTATCGGGTGGAAGAACGATTATACGATACTTGTCATTGGCGCTGGGAGGGATGGGCGATGGGAAAGGTTCATTGTAGGGGAAGGAGAGGACGGCAGAAGGCACCTCGTGAGGAACGGATGGAAGAGATACCTAGGAAGCAACTGACGGGATCGTATATATGTGAAGATGGATGTTCACGAACCATAAGCAAACAGCATGCGGAGTTAAGAACCCTGAGGGCGTAGCCACCTCCAAATTCTTTTTCCAGAACCTTTTTGTTACCTGTCGTTGTATAGACGCTAATTAAGAACCACGTTGATCACGGCGACATCTACCGTAATTGCTGATATTCCAACCAAGCGAAGAATAATCCCTGCTAAAGGGCACTCTGGACCTTGACAACGGGTCGAACTGCAACCTCTTGATTAGAACCGCCACTTGCTTCTGTCGTTCCCGTTTCGTCTGCAAGCTTCGTCGTCTTTCCCTTGTAGATGTTCCTCCGATTGTTGACACGATACCTGCCCATGCTGTTCCTCCCGTACAGGCAACGCCTCGGCGTTACTGACATGTGGCAACAAATGACACACCGGACATCCTTCCGCACGTCGCTTCGAGCCGTGGATCTCCATCCTGAGAAGCGGGTATAGACCGGTGGCGATTATGGTAACTGTGATCTCGACGATTATCAAATTGTTCATGGACTCCTCGACCTCCGCCTACGACTATGACGATGCCCATCACCATGGCCCGGTCTGCGTCGATCGACCTTCTCCCCGTCCGCATCGCTCCTTCCTCTCCCATCTTGATAATGTCGATGACTGTGATGGTAACGATGATGATGCTTATGTTTCCGCTCCTTCTTCTTCCCCCCGCCCTCCTTCCCCCCATCTCTCATCCCCGCTAGCGCCAGCGCGACCTGCTCTCGCTTTTCCTGCACCAGGTACTCCTTCATCGGATCGTCGTCATCATGCTCCCTCAGCAACCGCTGCAGCTCGATTTCCTCTCTACGCAACGGCCTTCCCTCCTCCCTCTCGCTCTCCGCCTCGCTCTCCACGCCCACCGCTCCACCCTGCAGACCCCTCTCCCGCTCCTCTTCCTCCTCGCCATCCTTCCGCTTGTATCTCGTGTGGTCCACCTTCAACGTTCGCCCCATGACGCTCGCGCCGCCGAGGTTGTCCACCGCGAGGTCCGTCGAGCGCTGGTCTTCATATTTGAGGAACGCGAAGCCTTTGCTCTTGCCGGTCTCTTTGTCGCGGATGAGGTTGAGGTAGGTCGGTTCGCCGAACTGGGAGAAGATGGTCAAGACGTCGCCTTCGGAGAGGTCGAAGGGGAGGCCGCCGATGTAGACGTAGGCTGTGTCTCTGCGAAACGCTTTAGCGGTTGCTTCGGGGAGCTGTGGGAGGGGTTGGAGCGGTACCGGTAATCGGCGTGCCAAGATGCTTCGGTGGAGCTGGAGAGGGGGAAGTCAGTGTGTGGAGCTCTGAAGCAGGAAGAGTGGTGGGCGAGCGTACACTCCGTTTTCCAGTTCTCGCTTGTTGAGATTTTGGATCTCGCGAATGGTGTTCATATTGACGGGCGAGAATGGGCGTGAGTCCTTAACGAATGGTGGCTTACCAGCCAGGACACAATGTTCATTCAATCATTGTGAGAAACGTGGAGAAGTCGGAGTTTTGGAGAGGCGGAGAGGAATTCCACCCTATTCAATAGTCAGTACCCGATTTACTACGGTACTAGTGGCTTGGCACGGCATACATTCTTTTACTCAATACAAGCGAGTTTTCCAACAGTAATCATATATAGCGGTCGCATTGCTCCCATCTCATAGTCCTTTACGGTGTCTCTCTTATTCCTTTTCTCACCTCTCCCTCCCCTGCCCCAAAGGCAATCCTCACCCCCCTTCGACTCTCAATCGCCATCCTCTGTAGTTCCACATATTCATCTACCTCGTCTCTATTCTCTACCCACTCAAACTCCCTGACCATTCTAAGCAACACATATGTAGCTTGTATAAGCACCTGCTGCTGCGCCGGACAGATCCTCGGCCCGCTCAGGAACGGCACAAAATCCGCCCCTCCCTTATTTCTTTGCGTCCAGCGCTCTGGCCGAAACGCATCAGCGTCGTCCCCCCACATATCCCGGTCGTGATGAATGTGGTAGGTCAATGAACACACGGTGGTGCCTTTAGGTACGAATACCGGGGCACTGCCATCGGGTCCGCCCCCGCGTGGCAGCGTCGTATCATGGCGCGCAGAGCGGAAAACTCGTCCCGCAGGGCCAAGGGTACGGAGAGTCTCTTGGATGACGTGGCGAAATGGGAGTAAGGAGTTGAGGGTTGAGAAGTTGAGGGAAGAGGGGTCGGCCAGGTCGAGGGGAAGGGATAGCGCGGACTGACGGAGTTGAGTCCAGTATCTTGGGTGCCGGGCGAGCTGGAAGAAGACATTGGACAACAACGCGGCGGTGGTGTCTCGGCTGGGGAGGAAGACGTTGATGAGTTCGAAACGAAGGGTGACGGGGGAGCGAATTCGTTTCGCGAGTTCGTAAAGGAGGATGTACCGGCCGTTTGGGTTCGTGGCGGGCGAGCGTTCCTTCTCTCCGGCAGATTTTGAGATAAACTCGAGGGCGCGGTAAATGTGGGCGTCGATGAATGAGTAGAGCTTGTGGTATTCTTCGGACCAGGTCTTGTCGAAGGCGTAGCGGAATGAGAGGAGTCCGACCTGTCGACGTTTGTTCCATCCCATCAAAGAGTTGTCTAAAGATTGAAGGAAATGTTCGGCGGTCGGAGCACCTTCCGGTGTTTGAGCATTTACAGACTCACCGAAGAGGAACTCGGTGGAGAGATCAAGAGCCTACCATCTTATGTCAAAAAAACAACAGAGTGGGCGAGGAATATCTTACGCACTAGCTTTTTCAACATTGGCTGAATATCGAAAGTGCTTGAGTCCCGAGGAATCAACGCCAGAAACCGGTCGACGTGGCGTGCCATCATTTCCATGTTCTCAGTATCTGCTTTCGCAAAGATAGGCTTGATGATGCTTCTCGATTGTTTCCAATGCGCTCCCTCGGCCATACAAATGCCATTCCCAAGGATAGGAGCACTGATCTTCGATCTTCGAATTGGCTTGCCGAATTCTTCGAAGCCGACAGTATGGATATAATGGTGATTGGCTATATCCATGGTGTTTATAATACACTGATCCAGCAGAGTCTCTTCCCATGTCTTCCCTAACCGATTGAAATCGCGAGTGTACAGAGCTTGCAGATTACCCTCCCTAAGTGCTCGTTGACGTTCCTTGTACAGATCGTAGCCGAAGAATGGGTTGGAGTGGGGATACCTGCGGGCTCTGAAGCCGCCGGTCTGTTGCCTTTTCACACGAAATGCCACATATCGACTGATCTTCTGGTATATGAGTGTGACGATAGCCAAAGCTGCAGCCCAGGCAAGGCCAACGAGAGTTTGAGTCATTGCGGAGTATTAAATCTGGTGTATTTGAATACCATCAACTAATATCTTAGGTAGATTTGTAGACCTCGTGCTCCATTCACGGAGCCTGGTATGGTGAACAGTAAGATAGCTCTATTGCAATACGAAGCTAGCAACTCAAGCCGACTGTAATGCCAAACGATTATTTTCGGGTTGCAAATCGTGAAAAGTGGTTAGTAGAAGGAATTCACCCCCCATCCGCGCAAAGCCCCTAGTACTAATCTAGAACCTGATTCCGAGATGCATGCGGATACGCGCTGGCAGGTAGCAGAAAAGCCGTACACCTTCAAATCGAGGGGTCCTCAATAACTTCGAATTTCAGTTGATGCTTCGAGCGCAAGATCAAGATCCTGAAGCAAAACTTGGAAGATCTAATAAATCTTGTTTAATTCGAGATTTGTTAACGCTTAGCTATATAATCTGCACAGTCGGTATCAAGAGTCACAACGTCTACCGGGCCATAACACTTAATCCATACTCGAAGTCTCCCCTCCCCCACCTTCTTTCCCCCCGAGAGCCAAAAAATACGGAGCATCTACTTTTTCTTTTCTTAACGCACATATTTGAGCAATAGATGAGGAAAACCCAGCTCCTTTTGTCACATTATACTATTTCTCAAGGATCTGAAGCACGAGAAAAGGAATTCCAATGCCGGTAGAAGGAAACTGTTTAGGAAAGTGCGATGACAACTCCTACCTTTTTCAGGCTATACGCCTGAACTTCTTAGAACATTCACCGAGTACCCTCCTAAAGGATTACTAATTGAAAGTAGACTCCGCTTCTACACACATCGAATGCTATGGGAAGCCAATCCAAATGAATTCATCAAGTCGGGTTTGTGATGGGGATGTATACAAGAACTATTAATGGGTGTAACTAGCTACCGCTGACTAACTGGGTAAAACCAAATATGGGTTCTTATATACATCTCTATCAATTTATCTGGGTTGCCTCCACACGAAATTTGGTGTGATAAAGGGTGTACTCTCCTTCATTTGGTGATGATTGGGCATTTACATCAGATGTTCTGGACTTTCCAGGAGCCTAGCGCGAAAAGGGAACAATGTGTCACCAAACCATCATAAACAGCTTTCCTTTAACTACACTGAATCATCGTTTTGTACCTTCAATCCTTATGATTTAGTTCTATTTGACAGAAGGGGTCGGTTAATCCTGGACCATGCCTTGTTAGAGATGCGTGAAAGAAAAGACAAGAAAAGAAAAGAAAAGAAAAATGAGCTTCGTATAATCTAGGACTTCAAGTATAGATTACCTACCGTTCGGGCCCGTTAAATTTTGCAGGATGACGACTTTTGACACCGTCCGTGTGTGCACCCCAAACATTTTGAAGCGAAAGCTCGAAGAGAAAAACCTAAGCACTTGAACCTCATCGATTATCTCAATATGGATTGTTATACCAACGCTCCGAGGCCTTGAAGAATAGCTGAGATATACTGATAGAGAGGATTCTCGAATTACGGCCCGAAATGGAATGTCAAATCCTTTCCTAAAGGATCTTTACTCCGGCGGTCCTGTCACTAGAAAAAGAACCACATCACCCACTTACCACAGAACCCACGTCTATCGGAGCGCCAACATAAACACGAAACCCCCTTCCAGGGGAACCGATCCTCACAGCGCCGCCGAGCTTCTCCGCCGTGCCGCCCAGGCACTGATTCGTGATCTTCCTCGCCGAAGCCGCCACGTCAAGCAGCCGGAAGGTATCAAATTCCGCCATGTTGTTGTTGGTGATCAATATTGAGCATTGTCCGAACCGCCATTGCTGATACTGCGGTTCTGACAAGTCGATGTCTGCGGCGCCTGTGTAGCCAAAGGTCAGTTCTGCGGTCGGGTCGCGGAGTCGAAGGATGGTTTGCGTGATGATGTGGTCGCAGTCGGTTTCGGCGGCGGGCTGGAGGTGGAAGGAGAGGGGGTCGAAGCAGCGGACTAAGTATTCAGTGTTGATCGCTGTGTTTGCGTTGAGGTTCGCGGAGATGGCGGGAGGGTTGGACATTAGAGATGTTTCTCTCGGAGAGGCCCTGATGTCCGTTTCTGAGGGATCTTGGGAATCGTGCCGAGATTGCAACGTGCGCTTTGATATGCTAGTATCCGATAATTGGGAAAAATCGCTGGAGTTCGCCGTCGCAGAAACAATTTGATTGAATCCTTGAAGGACAACATGAAACCCTTTGCTCACGTCGCCCACAGGACTCATGCCCCCGATCGCCATCAGATGCGGCCGTTGTTCAATACATTTATTGAAGATTTCGTGCGCCGTCCACCCGACATACAACAAAGACATGGCGATCCTGTCACCACGGTTGCCGGAGACGCCAACTTCACAGGCGCCATGCTGCCACCGCGATCGAGCGTAAACCCCGTCGTCAGTCTCGTACGAGTAGGATTTGAAGGTGCGGGACTTCATGAGGTTGGGCTGTTGGAGGATCATTACGTTTATGACGTGGTTGCAATCGGCGTCGATTAGGGTTGGGGGGTAGTGGGTTTGGAGACATATCACATTGGGTGCTGTGAGTGGGTTTGGTCTTATCGTTGTGTTTATTGTTGCATTTTTCGAAGTGATATCTTTGGGGTGCACCAAGGCTAAACCTGGTTTTTGGATATTGGATGGGAGCGCGAAGGCGAAGGATAAGCAATGGAGGAGCAGGAGAAGTGTTCCTGCGATTACAGTCATGGCTACGTTGTGATAGCCAAATGAAAAGGTACACAAAGCCGGGTTGGCCTTCGAGTATGACATTGCTGACGAAGGATTGCACGTGAACGGGATGGAGACCAGCGATTATGGGAGGGGAAGGCCCGTCGCCAGTTTATTCAGGCGCGGCCTTTTGATCACATCGCGTGGTGCACGACTGCAACCGAGCTTGCGGTCCAATCGAGCATGAAGATAGACAGTATTCCTCTATCAACCACTTCGCACTGCCGAATCTTTACTTTGCTGTGAGCCTGAGTTCAGTTCTTTCCATCAGTAAGATTGTATCACCTTGTCATTGGGAAAGGCCCCAATTCTCTACAGCTTGCGTTCTTATGATCCTGGAAGTGACATGTCGCATACCGCACTAGTGTATTCGCCGCATGTCGGCTCACGGCCTCACGTTTCCCCCACGCTTTCTTTCCTATCCTAGAAATCCCGTGCGACTAGCGTACATGCCGGGATATAATCTCTGGTAGTCGACGGTAGGCTTGTGTCGTAGTCGTGTGAGATGGATGACTGAGGTTTTGGTGGGCATGTTTGAGTCGCTCAGTCGGATTGCTTGACTCTGAATCAAATTTCGAATTAGTCGCCTCAGGAGTAGTACCAAATTCCATTGAGATGCCGTCTTCCCCGCCGGAAGTCTGCGGAATAGATGACTCAAGGGCACTGAATTAGTCGGGATTCGGCCTCGTCTTTAACGAAATCCCACGATACAAAGTCGTCATCATCACTGGTGACTGATGCAAAGCTTGTACGGTAGCTAAGGGAAGACTTGTCTCATCATAGTTTCTACCATTGAAACTGTAGGGTGCTTACCTGATCAAGCGAACAGCACTCTCTGATGCACGTTCCCAATACCCTCAAGTATACCAAAGCCGATAGCGCGAGAAACCGCGCAGAGAATGTGGAACACAGATTGTGTAGACGACCATTTTTAACTCGCAGAAAGACCCTCTAGGTATACTCCTGACAGCCTGTACCCTAGAGATTGGCAAAGGTCCAGTAGCACCGTTCGTGGTATCGACCGCACGCTTTGTCTAACAGCCATGACCAAAGATCAATGTCCACCCTTTAACAGTAGAAAGATTTTCAAACCGGTATTGTCACACGCACCAGACCTTCGAAATCGTACCCACATCGCCCCGATTGGGACAGCAGAGACCAAGATGATTACCGATTAGCCTTCTCTGAAATTCCGTCTATGGCAACGTCTACTACGCATGGACCGGTTGCTGGTATGGAGATCAGCGGCGATAATGTATTATTGGAGATGGGGTACGATCACGCTTACAATTGAGTGTTTTTGTCAGATGTACGTACTGTTCAGCGCACCATCTCACAGGATACCAAAAGGAACCAATCCTTTCCAGTGGCATTTCCCTACATTTTCCTATGCGTACAAGTGTAAGCTGATCCAGCCTTCTCTCCAGCATGACTGCCACTCGTAATGTTCAATCAATACCTCGATTATCAACAGTTTCGGAGAGTGCAGAGGCTTGTTACGTGGACGATTTCTGCTAGATCGGTTGAGAGCTTCCCGAGTGGGGGCATTTCTTGCTCAAATCTTTCTCATTCCATCCGACTGGCCTTCATTTGCGACTGAATGAGACTGTTGCCAAATTGAATATGTTGAGACTTGAGTGTTCTTCCGGACAACCCCAAATTGCGATGAGCCTAGCGACCGACACAACAACCAATCGACGGATAGCTCATTTTACAATGCCACGGCCGAGATGGTTGCCTGCATCAATGTAGTACATAGATTTTAAAAGGCACTGCGCCAAGGAAAGCCGATTCTGCGACAAACACAGCCTTTGTCTTGGCGAAGCGTGTGACACCAACATTCACAGACTTTCTCATTCATCAAGGTTTATAACACATCCCGCAAGCTTGTGTTCTGAAGGACATTGCTGGCATGAATGCATCTGCACAACAGAAATTTCTCATCTGAAACCTCTTTACTCTGAATCCCTCGATCATGCCATTCCCGTCCGGGTACTGCCCACCGAGGGATTATTCTCACCACTGCACCATACAAGCTCTCATTATAACCGCCATCTTCATCGCGGCATTTATCACCATTGGCCTAGTCATAGCTCTATTTCACTACATGAGTCTCTGTGATTGCGGGTGCCTCTTTTTGCCCTGGTTCTCTACAAGCTCGCTCTGGAACAAGGTCAAGGGAGCCTTGAGACAAAAGCACACGCCCACAAATCAAGACATAGCACTCGAAAGCCTTGACAGGACTTCGGAGAATTACCAAGAGGGTCGCTAGCGGCTTGGGATGCGTCACCCGCGACCCTACGAATCTGCAAACGAATGCGCGGTGGAGTAACACAGAGTCCAGCAACACAGAGCCTCGACCCTCATAATGCCTGTCAAGTCGTCGAGGTCCCATGGCACAAATTGTTCTTTGTGGGACTGGTCGTTACCACCACCAAATCGGGAAAGAGGAAACAAGAAGGCTCAGGACACTGTTGGATTTGATTGGGATGTCGCTTGATGTAGGCTGCCACCATGGAACAATACTGGACACGGTGATCAATATGCTGGCATATTCACTGGTCCTCAACCTTTTTGGCCGTCCTGACCTGAATCCCGTTGTACCTTTGACACTTCATGACTTTATCATTATGCTTCAGCTTCTATGGACCTCGGCGAGAATGCGGTAGCGAAGGTCCAGCCCCCAATGGCTCTTACGGTCGCATCTTATCTGCCCGTGGGACTGATACTTTGGGATACCCTGGAGGAAGCCTCTGGAGTTGTTGGGTTCGAATAGTCTTCTATTTGGAGAAATTCAAAAAGGTTCTGGGAGCTGCGCATAGCTGCAAAGACCATGTCAAAAGTTGCAGACCAAACGAGATTCAATAAAACTTCGATTTTCTTTGTCGCATGAGGTGGTCGATGCTACTAGCACCATCGATGATGGATGGGTTAGATGAGATGAATCCTAGACAAATTGTTGCAAATACCATAATGAGGCCGGCGCTGATCGAGAATGCAAGTAGAAGCAATAATATACATGAGCTGACCATGATTCGAATTAGCGTAACACGTAGAATTCATCACGTGATCTTCCTACGCGTCACATATACGCGTCTCCCGCGAGTTTATTCCATCCATCATCAGCAACAATGACCAAGCGAAAGAGTGAGGAAGAAAAGACGGCTGGCAAGACCAAGAGAAGGGTTCCTTTCACAGCTGTCAAAGATGCAGCCACCAAAGCAACGTACGTAGCAGCCTCGACCCAGCGATGAGTAGTGCTAACATTAAAAATTGACAGTATTGCGCGCAACGCGTCATGCTCACCCCTACTGCGAATGCCGCTCGAGATTCGCAATAAGATCTGGACGCTGCTGCTTGGAGACCGGCTCATACACCTCGATTACCTCGACCTGGACTCTGCTAGCGCTAGCGAAGACAAGAGCCTTCGATCCTGGAGCGATTTCGTGTGTCCATGCGATCGCCCAGAAAATGAAAGGGCTCAGGATGGTATAGAGTGCCTGTATTCGCATCCTCGATGCGAGTCGCAGCTGACATACGGACATGGCTTTGAACCCCATCCAAAAGGTTACGAGTCAATGCATCTAACAGTACTGCGAGCCTGTCGCCAGACCTACAACGAAACTAACCATGTTCTCTGGTCGACGAACACGTTCTCTTTTGCCGATGACGGCACTACCTACCGCCGCTTCATGGACACAAGAACGACCTACCAAAAGCGATCATTGAGGAAGCTTCGGTTGGAGATGCGTTGGGGAGGGGGAGACGAGAAGTTGTGGAACCGTGCCCTTGGTATGGCGTGTATCAGGTCCTTAATTGGTCTGAGGGGTCTGCGTCTGCATATACATCATTATTCGATGACTGCCGCGAATTACAAATGGATGAAAGCTCACCAACTCGGTTTATATAAGACTCGCTATCTGGAGTTTGCCCAAAGGATGAAGATACTACCATTGACCGATGTCGATATCTTTATCGCCGAGCATGCTAATCGGGTGACTCTGGATCCATTGTGGACTGCGGAAGATAGGGCAGAGTACGCCGAGGGAATCCGGGGGATGCTGCTTGATCCCAAAGGAGCGGAAGTGTATGCGCGGGAGCAGGAGGAGATGAAGGAATTCTATCGCCAAGAAAGGGAAATGAAGGTGTATCGCCTGGGGACCAAGAATGGCGATGCAAGGTTCGACGCTTTGTTGAAGCTGTACAACAATAACTAAAGCTTGCTCGGATTTCTTACGCATCTTCTTAACGGGGAGGCCTCTACATCCGAATGGCAGGTGGAGGAGACAATCAATGGCTCAACAGCAAATCCTCGTCCTCAACAATGTACAATCTCAATGGTTGTATCTTTGCGCACCCAGAATAATACAATCGAGGAACGATTTCTGGCGCTCACGCATTTTGCTCTGAACCCGTTGCTTGAAATCCGGCCGTGTCGTTTCAAAAGCGAATTCTTTTCCTCTGACAGTGACGTGTTGACCATATTCAAGAAAGTGTCAAGATTAGCAGCTATCGTGATCATTATGATAGACAACGCTATCTCTAAACCCTCGTCAGAACTTATGTTAAAAAATCAATTTTCCACCCACTTCCAGATACCCCATTGGGAAAAGTTGAAAGGAAAAGCTCGAAATCGAAGTGAGGCCGTGAGGTAATTGATACTTAAACATAGAATGTGGTATTTTCTTGAATGTTCCCTGCCCTGATTAAGATTAAGGAAATTGCTTGCCTTGGCTTGACACACGGCGCGGAGAGAAGCGGAGAATTCGATATATCGCGATGGGTATGCATCACGACGTCACTCGTATTTGGTCTGATAGGTAGAGACCTTTTTCGATACATGTGCATTCCTTCACATTCGGTCGCTGCCTGTGGCTCCTTGAAGATGCTGTGTTCTAAGACGAGTGAAGACGCCGACAGCGTTGACGGTGGAATCCCAGCGACTTTTGGAAATGCGGATTGAACTTTGCTAGTTTTTTGGGGGGGAGCAATCCTACAGTAAAGGGTTCAACTGCTTTGGTAGGTGGCCGTGCCACGCAGCACTTGGCGAGGAATGAGCTAAGTACTGGCGGGGCATAGAACCAAGCCAGCCATACAACCAACGGATCTTTGGCGAGGAACGAGCTCAATGCGCGGCCGGATCAAGGTGTGTTGTCCGCGACGCACGTCAAAGTCAAGACGCATCTGCATCGATATAAAGTCTCAAATCGGCTCCGCATTTGTTTGAGAACCGTCCGTCTAAATCCTCAAAACACTCTTCTAAACCCAATTAAACAATTCAAATAGCCCCACAACGAGCAACTATCGTATGGGTGCCCGGCGTTATGCACACGCCTGCGCATTTCAGTCCCATCGTCAAAACCCACCGATAACCAAAGCACCAAGTAAGCAGCGAAGCAGATACTTGAAATCTAAGACTTCGTTATCTAAAAGGTTAAGCATATGAGTGCCGGCGTAGGCGTCCCCAGAATCATCATTACCATACCGAACTACGGCCCCAGCGCCCCTTCCGCGCTCCCCTACGACGACCTCAAAGTCATACGTGCCCCCTGCTCCGATTTGGTGGACGAAGGCCAAGAGGTAATATTAATCAGCCATTCGCACAACGGTGTGCCCGTCCGCCAGGCTGTGTGCGGACTGCAGAGAAGTATCCGGAAGAGCGAGGGCAAGGATGGCGGCATCATCCGCGTCATGTTCGTGGCCTTTCTCATTCCCGAAGGCGTGAGCACGTTCCGAGTTGTGAACGGACGGCCCCCGCCGCCTTGGGCGACGAGAGACGGTGATATCTGGACGCCGAATCGAGACGTGTGTAGGGCGGAGTTCTTTCAGGATATGGCCCCCTCGGAGCAAGAGCGTTGGGCCGATGGGCTGCTGATCGCTAAACACAACACTGTCACCACGCCAGTTTGGAGAGCTTATTGGGATTTGGATGTTGCAAAGACTTATGTTGTCACGGCGAGGGATGTGGCGATGCCGGAGGCGCAGCAGCGTGCAATGATGAAGCCGTTGTGGGACCAGGCATGGAATATAGACGAGATTGAGAGCGGTCACGCGCCGTTCTTGAGCAGCATTGGAGATTATGGTGAAGATTTTCGAAAAGTACGCCGAGGGTTCACGAGGCGATCAGAGTAGTATACACGGAGTTATGATGTATTGACTAACGCTTGATGAGAAAGATGATACTTAAATACGACCAGTGTGTAAAAGCCTGATAGCGTAAGAAAGCGTTGCTACGTAGAGACTGTTATATCCATGTCATTAACCTTCCATGAGACATCGCGCGAAAAGGAGCGGCGTAGGATACAGGGACGAGGCTGGCAAGGATGCCGCAGGCACCGCGCTCTAAAGCATGATACCTTTCGCTCGCGAAACAGGGGAGGATCGGATCTCAGAGACTCGCGCCGCTGGGAACATTTCCAGGACTTAGCGCGTCTATCGTAGGACTAGTCCCTCATCATGACGAAGGTTGGCACCAAAGTTCAACAGACAGAATAGCCCTCCGGAAGGTGACGGTAGGCGGAAATGTTGAAAATAATGTGCCCGGAAGATCTGGGGGTGGGAATGAATGAGGCTTCCTGTTGGAGTCGCAGCTAGCCTTAGCTATTTCGGGGCTCAACATCTCTACGAAGCCTGGAGCGAGGTACTGCTAGGCTCATTAGCTGGGCACGGCTTTCCGAGAGTATAGGTTTGGCTGTTCTTAGCTCGCTGTCCAGGACTTTCCTGTTCCGCACCAATTGTGTCGTGTATTTCACAGAGTTTTTCAACGACTTTGAGGACCATGTCGAACATTCTCTTGCTCTCACGCGCGAGCAGCTCTTTGGACTCTTGGGAGTGGAGAAGCAAATAATAACTTGCGTGCCCTGATAATGCGTTTTCATTGAGAACGTCTCCCTTGTATTCGCCGGGCCGAGATAGGTTGGAGTGCTCAACCAACTTTTCATAAGCCACGCATGTCTTCTCTATGACGCGGTCAAAGCCATGAACAATTTCCAGGTTCTTAGACAAGTATTCATGCACAGTTGCGTGAGCCAGGGAGAGCGTATTTGGACGGAACAGATGGTCCTCGTGCAATACGACTAGGCCGCAACACATTGGTACTATGTCATCTTCAGGAACATACGCATCTTGGTTGATGGACGTTGTACTATCCTCAACGGCAAGTGCTTCCCGTAGTTCTCTAGTAGTGAGAGGTAAGGGAAACTTGACTAACCAGGCAAGGATCTGAAGTGGTTTATTTGACTTTCCAGCTTTGATACGGTCCAATGTGGCTCTGTAGAAATCATCCAGTGTTGTGGGTATGGATTCGAGGGCTCTTCTCATTTCAAGCACTGTCTGTAGTCCCAACAGCAGATCTAATTGGAGAGATACCACTAAGAACATTTCGTCTGCCAGCCTGACGAGCTTTTCCTGTGCATCGCTGACGAAATGCTTCCACCCGGGGCTTTGGCGGATTCCTCGAGTGGCTCTATCCAGCCTTCTTTCGATGAAGGTTTTCAAGTCCTCACTTTGGGCAGATATTGTACAGCGCAGAGTTTTACTTTCCAGATCCTCGCTGTCGATCGATTGCGGACGACTAGTAATGAGTATTTTCGTAAAAGTCATCAAAGTCTCGATGGCTTCCGTCAGATCGTTTCTACAATCTCGATCCAACTCGTCAAGAGCATCGACAAGCAGCCACACTTTGGAGAATTGCGGTGAAATATGTCTGAGTATCTCCATGTGTCCCGAGAGATCTGGTCTGGTGTTCTCTCTGCGATGACGCTGGTAGATGGAATCTACCTCGACGGGAACGGAGTCAAGTTGTCGGAGAAGTTGGTATGAAAAGCTTGCTAAGATCACTTCGGGTGTCTGAGCGCCAGACGTCTGTGAATACACGCAGTAAAAAGAAGCCACGCCTTCTTCGAGACCAGCATCAGCCTTAAGCTTATCGACAATGCAGGACCTACAGATGTTAGTAAAAGACCGTCTTGGTTGAGCTGAGGCAACCGCTTGACCTACATCAAAGTAGATTTTCCTGCTCCTGGTTTGCCTTGCGCCCAGAGGACGGGTAATTCATCGTTCTCCCATTGCTTGTAGCTTTTTGTCTGGAAGATCCATTGCCCAGTATTTGGTGACCTCTTCTTCTTGACCGTCTGGTGCTTCGCGCTTATGTCTGTTGCACCTAGCCACCTCAAGAAGTTCTCATCAAGCAGCTCCTCAACATTCTTCTGTATGGCTACTGTCCCTTCATGCAACGTGTTGACAGTCGTAAGAATCAGTCTGGTATTCTGAACGTCCTCCTTTGCGATCGATGCCGAGCGAACTGAGTTCTGGAGAACCAAGGAAACATCTTGAGAAGTCTTCAACAAGAGTTTGCAGCCGTCAAGCGTGAGAGCGAACTGGAACGTCTGGGCGTATCCGCGAAGCTCTGCAGAAATGTTTCGCGTTTCTTTCTCTTTGAATGGCCATTTCAAAGCGTTGGACACCTGATGAGCCTGTGATCTACGCGCATGCTTCTCTAGCCCGGCGAGGAGGGAGCGAAGTCTGGTTTCGCAGCGAAGGTTGGCGAGGTACAGGGTTGACGTGGTAGTAAACGACTGAAAGAGTCTCAGCGAATCACCCCGGACGAACTCCTCCAACTTGGTGAGGACTTCACTAAGCTGTTGTGTATTGGTAAGGAGCTCTTCAACAGCATTGCCAAATTCAGAGACCCCCTTGCGATAGTCGTTCAAGATCTGCGTGACTTGTATGACCAGTGCTGCCACTCCGACGACTGTCCCCAGGATCGTTACAGGGTCTGACATCTAGTTGACAAGACTTACATGGTTTCACAGGAAGATACAGCTGTTGGACTCGGCTGCAAAGTCCGCTGACTTATCAATGCTGTTCAGCCTCGCCCAACTCTGCCCCGCACCACGTATATTTTTAGAAGGGCGTGCATTGGCTAGAACCATGGCGCTAATCTCACAGGAGGATGCATTCTTGGCTTGTTGCCGCGATGTATTAAGTAGAAATCCTTTCTTTGATGGCTGGAATTGACAAGGCAGGTACATGCAATTCGCCGGTCAATATCAATGTGAAGTCTCCTGGAGACAACACTGGGAGATAGGCTTGTTGGACTTTGCTGCTGGCCAGCGCGAAGGGACCAGCAGCGTGATGTTCGTGATCCTCCGCTCTCGTACGGCTGGGACCTCAAGTCTCCATAACAGAATCCGCCTTTTCAACGCAGCACTGATCCGATCAAAAGCGTTATATACCGGAACCTGGTTGCCGACCGACATTTCAATGCAAGGCGACAGATAATACCGAAAGCCCAGCTGGTCGGTATTTGATGGGTGCTTGATTTACGTACGTAACAGACCCGTTTACAAAGTGTTATCGAATCCCGCCATCGTTGATTATGCCGGCATGATAGGCATCACGACATAGTGGTCACGATGTCATACGCTAACATTTTTGACTTCTTGAAAGCGTTAGTGCCTCAGTCCAATGAGACGCTATTAGAATAATCCTATGGCCGAAAGTTTCCATCGTGGTTGATGAACCAAAGGCGAGTTACCGCTGCTGTCCGGCCTGTGAGACTATTCTCCTGGAGTGTATATCATCTTTGTCTTGAGATCAGTCTAGGCGGACATAGTCCCTCGCGCCTTTCGCTTCTTCCTGTTTTGTATTTGTGCAGCCTTGTGGGATGTAAGATGGTGTGTCCAAAATAGTCATTTTCGTCCCAACATTGGAAGAGCTTTACCTACTTGGCTGATGATGATATAATGTACTTGGGCGGTCTTGTGCAAAGTCGACCCCAGAGGTGAATTGAAATTGGTCCGATGGACACTAGGTTCATATTGGTCTCTGCTCTCATTCGACTTTTCCTTCGTCAAGACTCCCTTGCCCACTCCTTTGTTACCTCTTCAAACTCATTCAGAATCTCAAGCGCCCGATTTTCAGCAATGCTCCAATCTCAGAAACTCTTAATGTTTGCCCTTGCGTTTGTTGTCCTGGTGTCCCATGCTGTAGCTTAGGGCAACATTACCGAGTAAACTGTTCTCTCTTTCGCTTGTTCTCAGTTTGTTCACACTCAAGACTGTCGACTCACATGTCTCGTGGCTCCCATCTCCTCTTGAGTTCTTGGGGACATGCTGACCAGAAACCCTTCAGAAGTGGTTTAGCCCCGTGTGCAGTCAGTCACCAACCAATGCCTAACCCACTGAAGAAAGACCCGTCGTCCCAATGACACCTACATTACAGGCATCATGCTTGAACAATGCATCCGCATATTCCGGTTGCTCAGAAGCTGATACTGACTCCGCCATTGCGTGCACAGGAATCAGCCCCCAGTTTCAACAAGTCTTCGGTCCTTGCATTGTACAGAATTGCGACGAGGCAGACTCCGAGCGTATTTTTCTATTCTCGCGCTGACCCTCTCACCGATTATCTCCCCATTGTCGCTCCCCTATCCCTCGACCTGCACCAGCGGATTGCTACAGCCCAATCTAGCTAATCATTTCGCACAGAACTACTCTAAGAAGCCTCAGTATCAATTAGTACTTCTCCCAAAGAAAAAATGCCGCATGAGTACGTTGCATAAAGCGATCGGGCGCTTTTGCAGAACTTGTTGAAAGTGGCTAGCGGTAAAAACGCAGTTCCGTGCAAAAAATTTCAACCAGATCATCATATAAGTTGACACTTGTATAGGCTATAGCTTACCTGGCTTGGTCGTGCCGCGAATACGAATCGTTGATACGTGCGGTCAGCTGAACCTGGCGACTCAACTAAGGTAACGACTTTAGATTCTAATTCCGTTATTAGTCATAGAGACAGCCTCAGTGTGATATGCAGGGTATTGAATACAGTGGACGGACCACTTCTTATTGGACTGTCGATTGTCTGTCTCCTGGTCAGACACTATGAACATCTGTAAACAATCTCCGCCTATGTCAGTCCTGCGAACGGCTTATATGTGGAAGTCAAAACCACATCTAATATCGGAATCGTGCATTGATTCTCCAAAGAATACACGTATGTACGCGCGAAAAGAATCATCTGCGATGGTTTCACACTAGCCTTCACACACATAGCTTCAGAATAGTCCCGAGACACGCTCGCTAGCTGTGTGTCTCGGCTCGGCATCTTCAACAACCACAACCGATCCACCACGCATGTACCTACCTGACACAGGCGCCGCCAACCCCCCAGCAGTAGTCACATACAAAACACCCTGATCGGAAACCCCTCTACCAAAGGCGCAAGCGGTCGGCTCGGCAACCAGCGTCGAGTTGAGTCTGCCAGCAATTGTCACAAACGATCCGTCCGACTGGGAAAGCCTGACCGCCGTGTTGCCGGATCCGGTCACCATGTACGCATCACCGTTGGCGCCGAAGGTGAATCCATCGAAGTAATCAGTCGACGCTGGGGTATGTGCTACAATTGAGGCGCTCCCCGCTGGTGTGCCATCAGCATCGATGGGGATTCTGGCAAAGATGTTGAGCCCAGTATTGGTGAAATAGAGGTAGTCGTCGCGCACATGCAAGCCACTGACACCCGCGGTGCCGAAGTTTTTCTGTGGGACTGCGGCTGTCAGGCTGTTCGCAATCACAGTCGTGTAGGCGCCGGTCTCCATGTCGAGACGGTAGATAACGCCGGCGCGGAAATCACTCAAGAGGATGTACATTTCAGAGAGGTACCACATGTCCTTCAGGTGCGCCGCCTCTGTGACATCAGCGATCTTGGAGACCTGGGAGTCAGCCAGCGGTAACGTCTCATTGCTCCAACCACTCAGATCCATACGCCAGACAGCCCAGGATCCGGCCGTGGGGCCCGAGGCCAGAGTATAATTTCCTACGCTGACAGCAAAGACATCTGGAGCGACCTCTGCGATGCCGGTCAAGGCCAGGGCGTTCGGGAAGCGGTAGACGAGTATTGGCTCTGGAGCTGGCGACGCGAAGTCGAAGAGGTAGAGCTCGGAGGTATCAAGGCGGGTGATTAGAAGCTGGCCATTGGGGCGGAACGCGATGTTTTCGACCCATACTCCTTTGGGGAAGACATAAACCAAGCTGACGGGATTGGGCGCGTTGGGGTGAGAGATGGGGGGTAAGGCGGTACAATGGTAGACATAGAGGCAAATGATCAGAACACTGAAGTATTTCATCTTTTCCACGAGCATGGTGATCTGTTGCTCGAGCTTCAGTTTGATTGATTTGATTGATTGATTATGTCATACTACCCTGAAGTTAGTCCCTTAGTGGGCCAACTATGCGAGATTACATAATCCATCTACCAGCCAATCCAGCCAATCATATTGCCCCACTAGCAAAAGTGAGGCTATACAAATCGGTGTGGATCCACTTGCTGCCTCATTGCATGCATCCTTGTGGGGGGGTACCCTACTACGCTGGGGCCCCCCACATCGTGGCCGCGTCCTGCTTGTTGATATCATGCCTCTACGAATCCTTCTTCTTGTTCTTCATCGAGGGCTCGAAATTGCCCAATGAGCCCAGTATTCCATATAAAATTCGCCGCCATGGAGGCGTAGCGAGGTGTTGTCAGCATATCTTCGTGAGTTATCACCCCCTCTTGCACCTTCCTCCTTTCCGCTGCCCAAAGCCTACTCCTCTGCTTTGCATACAGCCTACATTCGTGTAGTAGGTGGCGGGCGGTCTGTCTAGCCCGCCCACATTCGCATTTGCTACAATCAATCTGTAGGTTCGGAATATCCACTTATCTGGATCCTACCCCAGCTTTACTCCCTCATGGAGTGGAATTCCGGGCACCACCCCATCCTTCCCTAGGTCGATTGCAGTTTGCTCCTTAAGCACGTAGTATTAGGCGTAACCTACACTCCACGTACCGACATGCGCGTCCGTCCTCTCGGGCTATACAGACAGTGTCTTTCAAGGCCTCGACGAACTACGGCTGCCCCACTCTCCCAAGAGAGAGTGATTCACCAGGGGTCAGAGCCCATTGAAGGGATGAGGTCCCTGGGGCCATATGTATGCGTGCTTGAGCCCTGAGCAGTCGCTGCCATTGTACACCACGCCCCGCAAGTCCCCTTAGAGAGCTTGTTTCGCGTTACCTGTAGAGATCTCTCTTTACAGGCCGACCATGTCTTGCAAGAGCAGACTTTTCCATACACCCCGTAGCCCTGACCGTGTATTTGTCTCTAACTCTTACTAACCAAGCTCATACCCCAACAATGTAGAACGATATCACATCCACCGCTACCTTCACACCCAGTAGCGACTTCGGGCCTCAGTACGAGTGAGGTACGTTGTTGGTTCTTCCCATCCTCGTCGCGACCCCGGACGGTCTAACAATCTCAGAACGGGCTCGAGCCCAAGGGTGTCCTGTCACGTTGATAGAACGATATCACATCCACTAGATAATAAGTCTAGCTTCGGGCCTGAGTACGAGTCAGGTAAACAACGNAGGAGGAGGAGGAGGAGGAGGAGGAGGAGGAGGAGGAGGAGGAGGAGGAGGAGGAGAATGAGGCTGGGCTGGCGGTCGTGGTGGAGGGGGATGGTGATGATGGTGGGGAGGGACGGGGGCTGGGGGATTGGGAGGAGGTTGGGAAGGAGGAGGTGGAGGAGGTGGGGAAGGTGGAGGTGGAGGTGGAGGTGGTGGAGGAGAAGAATGAGGCTGGGCTGGTGGTCGTGGTGGAGGATGATGATGATGATGATGGGGAAGGACGGGGTCTGGGAGATTGGGAGGAGGTGGGGAAGGAGGAGGTGGAGGTGGAGGAGGTGGGGGATGGGTGGGTTGAGGTGTGGGGGGTTTAGGATGTCCCAGAGATAACGTCGATAAGGTCGGTGGCGGGACGGAAGGATCACGGGAGGAACAATCAGACGGCTTTGCCGGTTCGGCCGAGCTTGGCCGAGCTTGTGCGCGGAATGCTTCGTTCTTGAGTTGTTGGAATGCTGAAACCTACCTTCCCCGCAATGTACGCTACCGCCACATTGGGCTAGCGCGAGAAATCTCTGCACCGTACATAGGCTGTAGAGCATCTACCATAGTACATTATCAACTACATACTTCTTACACTATGTGCATACATTCCCATATGACAGAGTGAGTTGCGTACTTGGGTTCTTTGTTTTGGATAGATGCTTCTTCGGTGAGGGCGAGTCGTTGTTTGCTCTGAGCGATTGTTTGTAACATGCGTTGGTGATCACTACGATTTATGCTCCTTACCCGAACCTGAAGACTTGAGCCGTAAGCCACGGTAAGGCACCGGTGGAAGTCGAAACGAGGCCTGGGGATTGTTTATGTGCCGAGGGAGATGTAACGTGATGACGGCTCATAGATGTACCGATCGGGATCGGGATGGAATGGAGATGAATGGAATCTAGGCTTCGCGTCTCAAGGCTGGCAGCGATTTCAGGATCTGTGGTCAGGCTGGCGGAAAGTTGCTGCGAGGGGAGGCCTGTGAGGTTGTGANTTACTAACCAAGCTCATACCCCAACAATGTAGAACGATATCACATCCACCGCTACCTTCACACCCAGTAGCGACTTCGGGCCTCAGTACGAGTGAGGTACGTTGTTGGTTCTTCCCATCCTCGTCGCGACCCCGGACGGTCTAACAATCTCAGAACGGGCTCGAGCCCAAGGGTGTCCTGTCACGTTGATAGAACGATATCACATCCACTAGATAATAAGTCTAGCTTCGGGCCTGAGTACGAGTCAGGTAAACAACGCGTCGGATAGTTTTCGTAACCAGATTCCTTTGTAGGTGTCGCATTGAGACGAGCCCAAAGCAACATGAGATCTCTTAGCTCTGCTGAGTACCGTAGTAACAACAGGTTCGTAGCCGGCAGCACGTACAGCTGGATCTCGTCGCCGGCCACATCTGTTGGAATGCTGAAACCTACCTTCCCCGCAATGTACGCTACCGCCACATTGGGCTAGCGCGAGAAATCTCTGCACCGTACATAGGCTGTAGAGCATCTACCATAGTACATTATCAACTACATACTTCTTACACTATGTGCATACATTCCCATATGACAGAGTGAGTTGCGTACTTGGGTTCTTTGTTTTGGATAGATGCTTCTTCGGTGAGGGCGAGTCGTTGTTTGCTCTGAGCGATTGTTTGTAACATGCGTTGGTGATCACTACGATTTATGCTCCTTACCCGAACCTGAAGACTTGAGCCGTAAGCCACGGTAAGGCACCGGTGGAAGTCGAAACGAGGCCTGGGGATTGTTTATGTGCCGAGGGAGATGTAACGTGATGACGGCTCATAGATGTACCGATCGGGATCGGGATGGAATGGAGATGAATGGAATCTAGGCTTCGCGTCTCAAGGCTGGCAGCGATTTCAGGATCTGTGGTCAGGCTGGCGGAAAGTTGCTGCGAGGGGAGGCCTGTGAGGTTGTGAGTTACATGCATCGATGGGCTGTGGGCAATGGAGTCTGCAGAGCATCTTTGGTTCCGGAGGTAGCGTCCAGAAGGCAAGGACTCTTGGATATGACACTGCGGCTAGTAGTCGGAGGATACTGCCCAAGTCGGTTCCGGGAGTGCAGATCACGGGGAGTCTCGGGCTTGAAGTGTCAAGCTCGGTGTTGGTCGTAGGCCGGGTTTAATGGTACTTTGATAGGTCCATACCGTATATGCAGGTAACGAAATTGAGAAGAATGGTGAGAATAGGCGGTAAGGCGTCATCTTTAGTTCTGTGAATGGTCCTGTGCCAGTGTATATCACGACGTGCTGCCTACTACAAAGACAGGATATGAGCAGCTACCCCCGAATCAATCAGAACTTGCTTTGATTGTTGTCATCGCTCGTCGCCTTATCTATTTGTCTGACCCAAAGCGACGAGCGGCTCCCTCCAAGACCTCACTTCAAGATGTCCGGTGCGAAACATCCCAGCGAAACCATCGATTTCAACCCAGAACTATCGTCCGATGCCCAGCAGGACCTCGAAAGCGCCCTGGACGAGACCGTGGATGCCCAAAAGGCCTGGGTCAAAAGGAATAGAACCACCATCGATCTCAAACCAGGATTATCGTTCGATGGCCAGAAGGACCTCGAAAGCGCCCTGGGCGAGAACGAGGATGTTCAAATGGCCTGGGTCGAAAGGAATAGAAGCGGCCTCTTGGGAAGGCCCCCGAAGAAAAGGAGAGCACACCCGCCAGCGCGACAGAATGTCGACGTCTTCGCCGCGGTAGAAGGGACCGAGAAAGATCTGCGCCAGGTTCTGGTCAGTGCTCTTAGCTTTCGCGTTTTGCAATGTAGAATACTTAGAGTGATTCGAGCTAATGCATCATGAAGAATCGTGTATACAAGAGACATGGCCCGTTGGCCATGGGCAATGATGGTCTGGATGAATGGGATCGCCGGTTGGTGCTGGGTTATCAGGTGGGTTTGTTCTTTCGTCCAGATGAGTGGGTGAGTGCGGTGTGCTGAGATGTGAACTGTGAAGGTCATGGCTGGGAGGAAGGCGCTCCTTAGGGTCGTTCTGTATGTGGAAGAAGCTGGACGGAGCGGCACTTGTCCGATCTCGAATGACCTTCCCGCCATTGACGAGGGTGAGGAAGCAGAACTTCGAGACGCTGACAGACCCGTGATGAAGAGATTCAAGCGCTCGAGACCATGAAGCAACGTTCTCCTCTGGAAGCGCGAGCTATGGCAGGATACACCAAGGTGGCCCGTTCGATTGTCTGAGTCTGCCATGTCGGGTGGCCGACATGATGAAGAGTGATGTAGAAAATGGAGGCTGAGGAATGATTGCTGGAAGATAATGGAACTAGCTTCTCTCGCTCCGCGGAATCAGTCGCGCTTCCTTTCACGGAGGGGGAAGCGAGTCCTGAGGACTTACTATACTGGAGGCGTGGTTACTATTGCGTGCATAGCGAGGCGGTTAGCTGCGATGTGCGGCCGCAATATCTGGGAAGCGTGACAGTAAAGTGGGCATTGTGTTCCTTTCTTTGCCGCTTTGTAGCTAGCAGGCGGATATTCGAGCAGAGAATGCAAACTTACGACTTTCCTGAAAATGTGTTGACCGAGACTGGACTGAAAGCTAGGGCCACCGGGCTTGCTCACTAGCACCATCATCTCCTATCTTGCAGGAATATCTTCTGCCCTCTTATTTGCGGCCTTGCTTTTGATCTTCGGCCGGGGGATCTCTCGGTAAGGCATCGTGTCTCTCTTCGGCAGAACCTTACCATGAGGTAGTTTGAGTGAGATATTTTAACACGAATACTTGTCACAGGTATTTTAACACAAACGACTCACCCAGATCCATAACACTGAAGACAACACATTCACAGCCATCCTTTCCGCCTTAGCCCTTCGATCAAGGTTTCGCGTCGTCTTCACCCCCGGAGCATCTCTATACCTGATCCTACCTAAACAAACCCGAATCCCTCCACGCCCGCCTCCTAATATGCCTCAGAGCTTCCTCCCTCGGAAATACGGCATCGCAGACTTGCAACCCTACACAGAAGTCTGCTCCAAGTGGAAGAAGAACCTCCAGGACGCCTTGACCGACGAAAAGCCGGAGTGCCCCACCCCCCGCAAATATCCCTTCGACGCGAACGTGACCCTGTCCCCCTTTTCGGAATACAAACTCAAAAAAGCCCTGGTTGATGACAACGCCTGGGCGGATCCAAGGGACCGCATCACTCAGGAAAGCTGGGTTGATAGAAATGTAAAGGAGCTGTACGAAGCGTGCGCGGAGCGCAGAATGACGGAGTCGAGCCCGTGGGATTCGTCAGAGGTGGCGGCTATGTGCGAAGCTGAGAGAGGTGATGCACAGGATTTGCGGGACACTTTGGTCGGTTCTCCTGTGTTTGCCGTTGCAGGAGCGCAGATGCTGATGTCTGGTTCGTATACGTTGTAGATGCAGTTGTTTGAGGAGCACGGGCCTCTTCTTATGGTTTATAAGGGCCACGATGCTTCTGGCAGAGGTTGGGTGTCGGGTTGGAAGGTGAGAGGATGAGAGTCTGGATTCCTGACTCGGGCTGACGGGAGTCTTTCAATCAAGGCAACGTTCGATCAGCCTCTTCTCGTGGAGGTCGTGATGTGCGTTGATGAGGAGGAGGAGGAAGAGGAGGAGGAGGAGGAGGAGGAGGGGGAGAACGACGACGACATCAAGAAATGTGTTTCATATGTGTGTACCTTGGCCGATGAGAAGCAACCCGGAAAGTAATGTCGATCGGATTACTGTAGAGAAAGAACATGGAATAAAGAAATCGCTTCGAGGACCGAAACCTTGGCCATAGCCATTGGCAACGGGGTTTGCTATGAGATGGTAAGAGCATGGAGCAAAAATAATGCAATTTCAAGATTTTCGCCCGCGAAAATTTCCCTCTAATTTATTGCATTACTTTTGCTTCATACTCTTACCTAAGTAGGCACAAGATTGAGAATGGGGCTTTATAAAAGGGGAACCACGGCTCGATATGCGCAGAAAGTAAGACCTGGTATTCGGGTATTGCAAGATAAACATAAGAGTTGAAGCAAGAATACTTTTGGCTCTTGGTCCGAAAGCAAGAAAAGCAGCGTAACAACTGGTCAAAGGCCGGTAGTCAACAAAGTTGTGTTATCGGACAGTGCGAGAGGAGTGCAGGCGACAACTATTAATACTGTCAGCTACTTCTTCTTCATAGGTCTCATGTCAGTGCATAACACTTCACCTTGAAAACGGAAAAAATTACCAAAGCGACTAGACTGCATCAGCTGTTATCTTCGAGCCTGTATTGCTACTACCTTCCTCACCATACACAGCCATGGACAATTGTGCCTCGTCCTCTCGTTCACACCCAGAGACATCAACCAACGCAATGTCTACAGACAAAGGACCGTCGGCTGTATCAGCGGAGCATACTTCAAACACTGGCACCGAAGATGAGAAAGATGCTTGGGTCAAAGAAAATGAAGAAGCCCTTCTGAAAGCCATCGCGAACTGGACAAGAGCCAGCATCGACACCGGCATAAGTGCCAGAAGTGTTGATCGTTACTATGTGAACCAACCAACCAGAATGGACCTGCGTTACACCCTGGTTAGTACAGCCTGTTCATAGAAGCAAAGGAGAATCTGCGCTGACTGTTTCTTAAAGGGGTGGGTTTACAAGGACCATGGCCCCTTGGACTTGCGCTATGAAGGCTGTGACAGCATCGCTCTACACTGGGTTTCTGGATGGGACGTAAGTCGTCGGCTATACACTATATCAGCTCAGAGTTCGTCTGACGAGGCGATGTTTTCTTAGATAAATGTCAAACCAGATCCGGTCCGAGTGATGATGATGAGTGTGGATATGGGAGAGGCACTCCCTGGCCAGATGCCAGTGTTTGAGATGCTTGGTAGGGGGAAGCAGTAAGTATTTCGCCATTCTTTCTTTGCTTGCGTGTCTTCGAAGGCTAGTGTATTTATGACGGGGACGCGCATCATTGGAGAATTGTCGGAGCAGAGTGCATGCTGACTTGAGATTTCTGTCAGGGCCGGTTCTGATGAAGACTCAGGCGGAGAAAATGACGGAGGAAGCGCCGATTCCTTTGGAGAGATGAATGAAGAGGAAGAGCCCTATAGCCTTGGCTCCGATGTGGAGGACAATGGAGACAAGGATGGAGGAAGTCCCGGTTCTGTTGAAGAGAATAATGAAGAGAATGATCAAGACAGTCTCGATTCAAACAGCGCGGATTGGGTGGATGTCAGCAGTGGTGGCGTTGACGAAGGCGACTGGGCCATGCCTAACGATCTCCAAGCCAGAGTCAAGGACGCCGGACGGCTCCTTGTGGAGGGATTCCGAAAACTTTGAGGTCGCGAGAAAGGGACGAAGCAGATGTTGGTACATGTTGAAAGCTAACCCGACAATAGTCGAAGTGGGCTAAGCACAGAGCAGAATTGCATCCTTCAATACTCGTACCTATTGCGTTGCCTCTGGGATTCCCGTGTACCTAATAATGCCCTCAAAGGCACCTACTCCATCCACCACGACCTCAACATCCATTTCACGCATACCGTACGCGGTGGCAAAACTGACAAGAAGGTTGAGCGTGTAATATATCTCCACATACTTCCAATTGACGACAGCCGAAGGCGACTGTCGTAACTCGAGGTAAAATAGCTTGTTCCGGTACATGAAGGATGGCCCATCTAGTGGTCTCACTTCGGGTGGCTGATAGGCATTGTGGCTGTGGGCGACGACTTCCCAAATATCCCAGACGCACCTGACGTACATTGCCATGAAAAAGGATAGTGGCATGGTCTTCCCGTAATTTGAGAGGACCATCAATAGATCACCGTGTTCTAAGGAGAATGGGTCTGGCGGTGGGAGTCTTGATACATTGAGGCGTACGCTTATGAAATTAATAGACGCTTCTGGGAATTTCGGAAGACTGGAGACGTACTCTGAAGTGCTGAAGAGGTTTGTGACGTTAGGCATCAAATTCAGGCTGGAAATTGTGGCAATAGATATCGCCAGTGGAAACAGCGAGCTGACTAGGATAGAAGTAGAGACGCGCATTTTTATAAAGATAATATTAGATGGAGAATGGCGATTGGAACAGCGGCAGAAACGTCAATGAAGAGCAAGTCAGACTGCTTATATACGATGTTGAAATATACCGTGAAACGCACAAGACCAAATCAAAGAGTGTCTGACACAGTAATGCCAGCGCTTAGAGATGGCCGAAAGATCACCATAACACGTTACCTTTTCGGAGGAAATATCTTATGCGAAATGTCCCTGCACTGAGAGCACGTGCGTCCAGCTTTCGCGAAGTTCCTATAGTCCTGAAAAAGTGAAGTATCTCGAGTCTCGACTGAAGACTATTTATACTCTTCCCTGGATCCTTGCACTCCTAGGATTCCTCAGACCTCTCACCAGCCGCTGTTTCAGGGCATATGCGATATATAGATATATAGGCGCGGGGATTCGTGGCTCATTTCAGTGGAGAAGTGTGCCTTTGATGATAGCATTGCAGAGAAACTCCTAACAGAAATGATAGATACCTATATGATACAAATGAATCAAGCTCAGCCTCTTGAGGCTTTTCACGAAACGAATTCTTGCACTTGAACGAATAAATGAACTCCTAGAGAGAAAAGACAAACGACCTGATGTCGGCAACATCTGAAACTGGCTGTCGGCAGACTGAGGTGCCGCTCTGGTGGCTGGCTCCTTCCAGTTTAGCTCTAGGGCATACATCAACCTTCACAATCACCTCAGGTTCAGGGGGATTTTGTGAAATATATGCAGAGAACCTTTGCAGGCACATATCTCACTGCGCCTACTGCTGTACGTGCTTTCCTAATCTTGCTGATATATAGAGTCTGCTACGTTGAGCCTATCTCCGTCGCTTTTCGTCAAACGCCAATGCTCACGCTTTCTACATAGATGACTCTAGCTAGCATTGATTGCTCACGATGATATGACGTCTCTATGAAGTTGACATCTAATCTCCGTTTGAGGTATCACATGAAAGTGGCAAGGGTTAAAGCCGAAGGCTGGATCATTAGCAGGAGCATTGAAAAGTAACACAAAGCCTCTGAGTCGTTCGTGATTCAGCGAACATCATCTAAGATGCCTTCTACTTGTTGCATAGTATCTCTCTCCTCGCCTCCGCAAGGAAGAGTAGATGTTTTGGTTGGAGCTTCACTGATAACCTCACTCCGCCTCGAACTCATCTGTTCTCACCTAGGCAGCTCCACCAATCCAGGCATCGAGGAAGGAGACCACCTTGGCCTTCCGATTGGTGTAAACCAGTACCGTGGAGAACGTACGGGGAAGTGTTAAAACTTTAGCTTCAACACCCTCATACCTCCTGTCCTATCGGCCTCGTGGATTCTTGGCTTGGCACAGATGAAACGAAACCACGTGCCTAGAGAGGGGTAAGGGCAAGGTGACATTCACAAGGAGGATGTTGCATGGAAGATGCCTGTCACGACTGGGTGAATTCTAGCAAAATGCAGATGTCAGCTTTGGTGGCAATGGGACCAGACCGCAGTGGGTAAAGATGCTTCACTCTTTACCTCAGCAGCCAACACTGACCTCAAATGCAAGTAAAGAGCGCACGAGGGTCTACCACTATCACTCTTCTATTGAGTGAATGTGTAACCATCCAAGTCAGTTTGTGGTTGAAGCAAATGGTGAGTGCATGGCCTTCAGAAGAGAAAGTATTTGTCAAGAAACATGACGTATCAATCAGTTCTTAAATCTCGCTTCATTGAGTGGCCACCATCGAAAGATCGCGCTAAGAGTCTTTGGAAACCCACAATGCTGCTGCCCAAGTCAAAGCAGCTCGCTCAACTCACCACCTCCATCCAAACCTCAGCGCGCTCCTCTTAGGCTCAGCTGAAGCCAATCTTCTCAATTGCAAGCCGACAACATGCCTAAATTCGAAGAGATGAATATCACCGAACCCTCTACCCCAGTCCAAACTACTCACAATACGCGACCGACATTAACGGCTCGCGACCACATTATGCACGCCTCCCTCCACGCAGACTCCACGGCCCCTGAGGGTGGCTATGGTTGGTTCATCGTCTTTGCCTGCGCCTGCATTGGCTTCTGGGCCGTCGGCACTCTCTACTGCTGGGGGGTTATGCAAGCCGCTCTCGTTAAGCAGGGGCTCTCGTCCCCCGCGACGCTCTCCTGGATCGGGTCCCTAACCTTTGCATTCATAGCATTCCTTGCCCTGGTTAATGCCAGAGTGATCAGTTTGCTCGGCGCCAGAGGTACCGCCATTCTAGGAATCTTCATGCTGGCGACGGCCGAGATCCTCAGTGGGTGCGTCACGCGCAATGTCGGCGGGTTGTTTGTCACTGCTGGGGTAATGTCAGGGGTCGGGACAAGGTACGATAGTAGCTCACTCACCTGGACAGAATCGCAGACTAACAGCCGTACCTGTCACAGTCTGTGCTTTCTGGTACTTCAAGATTTCCTAAACCGTTAGACATTATGGCTAAAATCGCTAGGTGGTCAATGTTACCCCCTCGCAGTATTTTTCCAAGAAGCGCGGTTTGGCCAATGGCATTGTTTGCGCTTGCGGTGGTCTGGGCGGTGCAATCATCAGCCTTGTCATGAACAGCATCATGCAGCGCGTCGGTCCAGCTTGGACTTTCAGAATCCTAGGCCTCATGACCATGACAACAGGTCTTCCAGCAGCATGTCTCATCAAAGAGCGATGCCCAATACCACGAACGACATTCATTGAATGGTAACCAACCTCTATTTTCCTCTCTCCTTCTGACTCACACAAGAAACATCACTAACTCACCATCTCCACAGGGGTCTCTTCCACGACTTCAAATTCACCACCATCTTCTTCGTCGGCGTCATCGCTACCTTCCCCCTCCTCGTCCCCCCCTTATTCATCCCCCTCTACAGCGCCTCCCTCGGCCTCTCCCCCAGCGCCGGCGCCGGCCTCATCGCCGGCTTCAACATCTCCTCCGCCATCGGCCGCTTCAGCTCCGGCCTCGCCGCCGACGCCCTCGGGCCCCTCAACACGCTCTTCGTCGGCTTGTCCCTCACCACCCTCAGCATGTTCGTCATCTGGCCCGTCTCGGATTCCTTGGGCCCGCTCGTCGTCTTCGTCATCATTAACGGCGCGGCGAACGGCGCCTTCTTCGCCACGATCCCGACCGTCGTTAGCAAGGTGTTTGGCTCCCAGAGGGTGTCGGTCGCCATGGGTATGATCGTCACGGGTTGGGCTGGAGGGTATTTGATGGTATGTCTGACTTGCTCATCCATTCAACCGACCATGCACGCATAAGCAAAAGTGAACGACCGAAAAGCCATGGAGGGGGCCTCAAAATGCTGATTTCCACTCCCCGCAGGGCGCGCCGATCGCGGGCTACCTCCTCCAGGCCCACGGCGGCGAAAAGAGCAAGCTGGCCGCGTACCACCCGACCATGTTCTACGCCGGCTCCATGGCCCTGGTGGCGTTGGGCTTGGTCGGCGCGGTGCGGTTGTACGTCGAGAGGAAACTCATGAGGAAGGTCTGAAGGGGGGGATTGCTTGGTTGGTTGGACTTGTCGAGATTGGCGCGCGTGGCTGCACCGTTGTGACATTGAGTGTGCGAAGAACTTGCAAGGGGGCGCTGGAGGTGTTCGGTTATGGAGTGTGGTTCTTTCTTTCTTTCTTCGCAGGGGGGCGCTGGATCGTTCGATCAAAAGTTTTAGAATGGGTGTTCTTTATAGTCGCAAGAGGGAGGGCGCAAGGTGTTCGATTCTTGAGGAGGTGTGGTTTTTTATCCGGTCGTTCGCAAGAGGTTTGGAGGAGATGTATAGCTGTTCCCATCATTGTAATCAATTCACTCAGTCAGTTCAGTCAGTCAGTTCAAATCGCAAGGGGGCTCGACGTTTCTCATAATGTATGTTGTAGTCAATGCAATCCGCAAACAGGCTTGATATTTCGACCACGCAGCGCAGGTCAGCTCGTGATGGAATCGGACTCTTTCCAGACTTAATTCATTCCGGTCTGTTTCAACCCATCCCAATCCTTGTCGAGCGAGACCTTCCTTGCGCCTGCACTCACTCATAGACCTGCATGTCCTCCCTTCTGCCGTGTGCGGGATCGCATCATCCTCCCGTTGCACAACACCCCTCCCTTTCGCCCTTCCTCACACGTGGACATCCACATCCTCCAGCTTCACCTGCACGTGCTGCACGGGCTCCACCTTCTTCACTCTCCCCATTACGTCCTTCATCCCCCCTTTTCCATCCTTACCCCCCATATCCATCTCCATTTCCACCCCTATTTCCACCCCCATCTCCATCTTCACCCCCCCATCTCCATCCCCCCCTCCTTCCTTCTTAAACCCCCACGTCACCCCCGCCAGCTCCCCAACCTCCACGTCCAAATCGTCGTACTCGTGGAACCAGAGCACGTGCGTCAGCTCCGGGAGAGCGCCTGGGGCTGTCTTTGGGTCGGGTTTTGTGAGCGTTAGTCGCCGGTGCGGTTGGGTTGGGTTGGGTAGCTTGCGTGTGGGTCGGTGTAGGGGTAGGGGGTTGGTTGGGGATGGATGATGTGGGGAAAGGGGATGGGGGAAGGTGGGTAGGTGGAAAGGGGGAGAAGGAGAGATACCTGATGCACCGTAACCCACGTCGCGGCTGTGACGTCTCGACCGCCGTACTTGAGCGCCAGCTGGACTTTGGCGGGAATAGATTGCTGGAGTTGCGCCTGCCGGGGGGGGTCCATCCGTCAGTGTCGCTGCCTCACTTCATTCCATCCCATTTCAAGATCGAAAAGGGAAAGACGTCAACATGTGTTGAGACAAACAAATAGAGAAACAATTCACGCACCAACGCCCTCACGAGATCCGGATCCGTCCACCGGGCGTGAAGCTGCCGGTCCGGATCGAGGTCTCGGACCTCCGGGTCCGGTCTCCGGGGCCGCTGCATCGAGACGTCGCGGAGGCTGTGGATCTTGCTCGCTTGCTGCTCGGCCCAGGTGAGGGGGCCGCGGGCGCTGCTGCTGCTGCTGGGGGCTGGGTAGATGCCGTGCTGTTGGGGTTTGTAGGTGGGGGACATGGTGTGGTGGTGGGGTCGGTGGTGTTTGGAATGCATGTTGGAGGGTGGTTGTTGTTGTTGTGGGTCAGTGAGAGAATCGTGGAGGATGTTGTCGTAGGTGAGAGGATAGTGGGAGGCATGAGAAGGGGGAGGGAGGAAGGAGAGAGAAAAGGTGGCACTGGGTGGCGGGGTTAGGTGTTGAGCGGGCTTTGATTGTGTTTTGGGGGTGTTCTGTTTTAGCTTGCCACTGGAAAGGCAGTCATAGCGGTAGATGTGCTTCTGAGTACACGATAGACAGCTGAGTGATCACTAAGGACGAAGCCATTGTTAATGAAAGTGTTTCTCACGAGATGAGAACCCTTGTCATTGGGTCTCTACTTCCGTGAGCGCTCAGTGAATGGCCAACGACCTTAAGCTGAAACACCATTTCCTCACCAGATTACAGTCACTTCACGGAAAGTGGTGCGAATGAAGAGGACATGCTTGATATTGCAAAGCCCTGGACATCCGTGTACAAGACCTCGTAAAGAATGTGAGAGCAGGAGCCCGTCTCCAAAGACCAGGACAGGCCGACAACGACTCCGATTCGCCAAGAATGAGAACAACAATTTGGAATCCGCAAATGAAAATTGCGAACTTTCCAGTCGAATCAACTGCAACTGTCCCCAGGCCTCGTGGCTCTCCATCGCTGAAAAAGGTAACAGGTACCGATGACTCGACAGTACCTATCTGCATGTTGCCGTCGAAGTCAAGAAGATGGAGCCCGTGTAAGAGGCATCCATGATTCTCGCCCGCGCCCCATGCGCATGACAAAGCCTTATACCCGTATGGGGATGCCTGCTGCAGGGAATATAATCTCCGTGCTATGCATCGGCCGGGTTTCAGACTTGGCCGTGCATTGGCAGTGACGTTGAGTGGTCGGAAGAATAGATGGGTTCTGTGAGTGGTTTATATTCATACTACTCTTTGGCAGGAGAGCGCCTCTGCTTGACAAGGGCACGGCAGGCTCTTTTGGTACCTCCATGCTGCCCCAATTGACGAAGCCGACCAGGTACTTCATTGATGAAGTTTATGCTGCAAAAATCCCAACGCTTGATTTCGAAGTGTCGGCATAGGAATGTTGATATGGCAACTCCAATGTTTCCTTACCCAATCCTATGGCTCACAATATACTCGTGCAATTAGGTTCTTAAATTCCTTATTCTGTCGACATGTCGCGAAACATCACCATAATCGGCTCTCTGAATACTGACCTCATCACACGCACATCCCGTATCCCAGCTGCGGGAGAGACTCTCATCTCCTCATCCTACAGCACCGGCTGCGGGGGCAAAGGCGCTAACCAAGCTGTGGCATGTGCCCGTTTATCCCGGTCGGAAGATTCTCTATTGACCGAGGCACGATGCACCGTCAGCATGACCGGCGCAGTTGGCGACGACATGTTCGGCCGCGATCTGATCAACGGCCTGAGGGGCGATGGTGTCAACGTTCTTGGTATCAGCCGCAAAGCTCACGAGAAGAGCGGAGTCGCAGTCATCATCGTTGACGAGGAGAGTGGAGAGAATCGCATCTTGATGTCTCCGAACGCCAATTTCGCCTTGATGCCGTCGGATTTTCAAAGTCTGCCAGATCCTCTGCCGGATGTCATTTTGCTACAGCTTGAGCTCAGATTGGAAACCGTGCTACAGGTCTTGAGACTGGCACAAGAGCGGAAAGTGGAAGTTGTGCTGAATCCTGCTCCGGCAGTGGAGTTACCACCGGAAGCCTACGGGGGAGTCACGCATTTGATCGTCAATGAGTCAGAAGCTAGCATCGTCACTGGAACGGTCGGGCAAAGTTTGGATTGGTCGCGGTGGGGTGACCACACCGAGCGCCTCGTTGCGTTGGGCGTTCGTCACATCACCGTCACTTTGGGGTCTCAAGGGGCCATGTACATTGACGCTGAAAAGGAAAAGGTCCGCTTGTTTCCGGGGGAGAAAGTCAAGGTGGTGGATACCACAGCCGCTGGAGACACTTTCGTTGGAGCTTACGCCGTTGCGCTGGGAGAGCTTGACAAAAGCGACAGAGACTTCTACTCGATGAGCCGTGCTGTAGAGTTGGCGAACAAGGCAGCCGCGAAGACGGTGCAGAAGGAAGGCGCACAGAGTGCAATTCCTTGGAGAAACGAAGTAGCGTCAGTTACCACTGGGGGCTATGAGGCGTCTTTGAGCTTTGGGGAATGGAAACAAGGCCGCAGTGTTGTTTGCTCTTGATGGTTTATTCAGGTCAGTAAGATCACTTTGGAAGTTCACTATCTGGCTTATTCAAGAGCAATTTTCTCGTGCAGAGTCAGATGGATAATCAGCGTCGGAGAGCTACTGACATCCATTCTCAAGATTTTATTATTCGCACATGAGCTAATGATTAGGTTGGCAATGTAGAAGCTAGAGATATAGTCTGCAGTTCTGGCGGTGGAGATAGCAGGATTGATGCATTCTAACAAAAAGCATTTATCGAAGCATCCTACTCACAGCCCCGCCGGCGGTCTCGTAATCTTCGTCAAATGATCCCCATTCAGCGTCTTCATGATCTTCCCCAAACCCTCATGACTGTAGTCCTTGTCGTTCCACATATCCTTGTGGTACTTGACCTTGCCCTCCCCATCCAGTGTCAATGATACCAAGCTATTGACCGGCTTCGAAAAGTGAGCTACCCGTGGGGTGTACTCTTGTTTCATCTTGAAAATGAGCTCTGAGTCGGTGCTGGAGATGATCTCGGTGGCTAAGGTTTTGGAGGAAGCGATGACTTTGGGTATGCCTACGGTAGGGACGGAGACACCCTTAGCCTGAGTACTATAAAACGACAGGCAACGGAGTCTGTTCCTCCAAACATACCATACCACTGCCCAGCGATCTTATACCTGGTGTCGCAATAGCTCCAAGGATCATCGTAGATTGCCTCCTTCGCATACACCTGCATGTCCTCCTCGCTCGCGCTGCCGGAATACAAGCTTGTGATGCTCGTGACTATCTTCTCCCTTTCTGGCGATACTGCGATCGACTGCTCGGGATGAGGCTCGTAGTCGACGCCCGTGGACGAGTTCTGCGAGGGGTCCAGATTGGAGGTCAGAGATTGCGGGTCAGGGCGGGGCTCGTGGTTCTGCTGGATGGTCTCTGCGCGGGAGGCCATGGTTGAAATTTGGCCAAAAATGTGGAAAGCGAGAGGGGATTTCGGGAAACGCCATTGTGATGGTTTGAAGATGTTGAATCGTGAGGTCATCAAGGGTGCAGCTCTTGACCAGAGCCCAGCGCGCTTGCGAACCGCGCGTGTAGTGGTGTGGCGTTGTTGCTCTTCCTTCCCTTAGGTTTCACATATAGTCGGGTAGGCGCGAGCAGGGTGCCCACAGGAATGAGCACGTACTCTCTTGTCTGGCTGGAGTCACTGGGTAGACATAGTCAGGCCACGCTGCGGTCTTTGAGGATATCAAGGACGTTGGTATCCCGAATTTCTCCCACCTCAATCCTCGTTAACGAGCGCCTGGAAGAAGACAGTCAGTACAAAGGAGTGGTTTTATGCAGGACGACCCCTTCAGCAAGCTCAGAACGTTCAAGAGAGCCGTCCAATGCAGCAAGTCCAAGACGTCTGGAACAAGGAAAGCATCAAGCCTGGATACTCACTGTGCATTAATATCGCACCTGCGTTATCATTGCGTTTAGTCATGAGCGTCGTCGCTATGACTTTTGATTCCTTTGTTTTTTTCCGTCAAGAAGATTAAAAACCAGCTAGCCACAAATTACGTGGGAGAGATGGCGACCGTGAGGTAAACATGAAGCGATTCATTAGGCAGCGACCCAGGAGGAAGTAACGGGATGATCAACACGTTGCCGAGAGAGACTCATGAAGTTGAATGACGACAAGAGGGGCTTCAGCAGCGCTGAGCCATTCATGAGTGCCGGACTGTTGTTTGATCAACTAGCTGTTCTGCCAACGACTGAACGCAGCCATAAATCAGCTCTGGCTTCAAAAGTGACAAGCCACTTTCACAAGTCAACAGGAGGATCTGCAAGGAGCCAAAAGAATTGGTCCGAGGAATGTCTTGGTCACTTGATCAGTGAATGAAAGTCTATTGTCTCCATGGGGCTTGGGGTGCCCCCGAGGCACTTCGATCTGCGTCGTCACGGGTTTAGATACCTGATATGCAAGAGGCCGGCACTCAGAACTCTTGTCGTTACCTTCGACGAAGCCCCTGCTCATCTCGTTCTCTTGAGAGATCAACAGAGCTAGTACTGCGTCTCTCACATCTTTTATCGAGTAGCCTGGGATTCAGACAACAATTGTAAGGCATCATTGCTCGCGCTACGCTTAATATTTGAGGGCAAGCTGCGCTACGCATTCCTCATATTTGGACTGGACGACGCTTCCCTAAGCCCGAATATGTCTGCTTCCCATGCTTTAACAATAAAGACGCTTCAGACCACGTTTCCAAGCATCTATACGCCTGGTACGCCGATCAAGTTCGCGCATCTCATGATCAGAGCCTTCGAAAGTATTATCCCATTTAGTCAACCTGCGGCTACTCTCGTAGCGGTCTCAAGAGATGCAGCTGTTTTTTTCACTAGGCCTTGCTTCTGCAGTAAACCACCCAATCCACGTTTTTCTTGCTTCCGGGCATATCACATGATAATTGAAATCCGTGGCTATCCTCAGTAGAGGTAATAATGACTGCATGCATTTTATTGCTCTGCCTTTTTCTGCAGTGTTCCACCCAATCCACGTTCATCTTGCTTCCGGAAATATTACATCGTCTTTTAAACCCGCGGCTTCGCCGATTAGAGGTACCAATGACTGCATGCATTCTACCCTTTGGCATCGTTCTGGAATGAATCATCCAATCCTCGTGCATCTTCTTGCTGTCGAGGGTCTCCGAGAAAATTTCGCCACCATCACAGCCCGCGTCTACGCTTATGAGGGCGGTGAAGAAATCAATGCAAATAGTCCTCCTGCTTACTTCTTGCGGTCATCCGTCTCTAACCGTCACGCATCTTGCTATGGCCTCCGAGAATAATTTTCCATCAAAACGACCCGCGTCTAGGCCCCTTAGAGTATTAAACGATCAATGCATTCCGTCCTCCGTCTTTTTTCCTTCATTATTCCACCAGACTCAGTTTTCGAGAAGCTTTTGCGATCACTTGAATCGCGGCAACGCTCGCTGAAAGCATCAAGAGATATGTGCATTTCGTCATTTGGCTTGCCTGCTGGAGTACGCGGCCTAACCAATCTCCGATGGTGGAAAGCGGTGAGTCCGATAGTCCGGAGTTTTGAAACATGATCAAAGAGGGGTTATCACGCGTCGGATCCGAGCACCGCCCAAGCTCTGCGCAGTAACCACCGAAGGGGAGCTATCATTCTTTTCTGCAGGTAGCCGCTAGACTACCCAGTCATCCACCAACCAAAGCGTGATCTACACATCGATGATCACTACGCTAGCCAGCTCACTTCTTCTCAAGATTTTGCTTTGAGAATGCTGTCTGTCTCCAAGGCAAAAAGATTTTTTTCAAGAATGGTGTACTTGCATATAGTTCGTCATCTCTTCTGATTCGTTCACGAAACGGAAGAGAAAAGTGTTCTCTACATGTCTAGCCGCTTTTGGTCGAATTCCAAAGGTTGTTAAAATCTCACTGGCCTAGTGGGACTTGCAAGAGTACTATATTGTACATAGATTCCTTAGCCTCTAGACTTCAAGAAGTCCTGTGATCAAAACCCAATGCTACCCTACGACGGGTACGCTCGGTGGCGACAGCAAGCTATGGACTTTCGAGGCGCCGGATTTCTCCCCCGTGACAAAGTGACAAATATGATTTACCGCTCGGCAACCGCTAAATGGTATTGCAAGTTGCCCCGGTTGCCGTCAATGACGACGAGCAAGTATGTGACTCTCGTACGGACTATATGAGAGCTCTACCATCTTCCCCAATCCACTTTCCTCAGCACACAGAAAAAGGTCTTAGTCCCCAGAGCGTTCTCATCCATCTTTCCAAACTTCATTTCCCCAAACATTTACCCCCAGCTTCTTCCCCAGAAACGAACGATGCACATGCCTGCTTCCGTGAGCCAGCTACCGTGGGAGCCCATCTGGGACGTGAGGACACGCTCCGTCCGCGTCCAAGTCGTCGCCTTCGATCTCCTGAAGCAACTCCGAGCCCTGAGGAACATGCACGCCAGCCTCCCGAGCGTCGACACCATCTCGCTCCCATCCTTGCAACAAATACGTGTCATCTTCGGCGACTTGTCCGCGCTCTGTGACGCCGTGGTAAGAGTCCACCCCCCGCCCCCCTCCCCCTCTTGCCCCGGGGAACCACAACGAGAAAAGGAAAAACCGCACAGCTGACATACAGCGCCCACACCAGGAATTCATCCAGAGCCGCACCGAGAACGTCGGCGCCGCGTACGGAGGGCCCGACGACAACGGCGCGCTGTGGATCAAATTTTACAAGGTATGCACGCGAGCAAGGCGCCCCCCTCCCCACCACCACCACCACCACCACCATCATCATCATCATCATCATCATCATCATCACCATCATCATCATCAACACAAGCGAGACAGACACACAAGTTGGCTCTAACGCAAAAGCACACACAGACGCAGTCGGCCGACCAACCCCGCGACGAACAGCTCCAGTACATCATCTGGATCGACTCCGCCATCCCCTCCCACGTCGTCCTCGACGACAGCAGCTACCTCGTCCCCGCCGCCCCCGCGACCCAGATCGCCTCCACGAGGGATCTCGTCCGCTACCCGACCGCGGCGATCCGCGCGTTCCCCTACGCGTGGGCCCAGTTGCGGAAGGCGTGGATCGTGCAGCGGATGGCGGAGCACGAGCGGTTGGAGCTCATGTGCGAGCGTGAGTCTCTTTTTTTTTCTTCTCTCCCTCTCCCGCTCTCCTGGTGTCGAGTCGCTGTTTAGACGGTGTGTGTGTGCTGATTTGCGCCGCCTTGCAGCAAATGCGCGGTTGGGAGGGTCCTTTGGCAGTTTCAGGTGCCGTGTCAATTGAGGCGTTGGCGGAGATGGGGGCGACGATGGGTGTTAGGTCGACGGTCGATTTCGCAGGACCCTCTCTGCGGTACCTGCTAGCGTCGTCCGCGTCTCGGCAGCCTGCATGCATGTCCGGCGATCCTTTCCACTTTCCCTTCACCTTCGATTTCGATTTCTTATTTCCCGCGTCCTTTTCGCATGTCCAGCCTAAGTATTGTTCTTTCGCCACGGCCGCTCTGTCCTCTAGCTCACGTTGCAGTCGCAGCAAGATAGATCGGACCTTATGACATTAGCTCCACTTTTTTTTTCAATGAATTCAACGGCCGGCCGCTTCTTTCTCCTTTCGGCAGTCCCCGAGCGTGTAGATCCTGTGATTAACCAGTCGCCACCAGTCACCTGCCGTGTATTTGTGGCGTTGCGACGGGTGGGCACATGCGCCTCTTCAATGTTAATCGGGGTTGAGAGCCTTTTTGGGAAAAGGGGCTAAGGGCGCGATTGGTGGGGAGTACTCCCGATAAAAAGTGGCCTCTAGGATGAATTTTCTTCTCTACCTTCTCCTTAGTCAGCGTCTCTGCGTACATAGCTGGCGCGAGGAGCAGGTGGACTGAGAAGCGATTCGCTGGTCGGATCTCCCGATACACACTGCAGCGTCCGAGGGCATTTTCCCATTACTCTCGCAAGTCGATAGTTCCAGGGTCGAGATGGAGCGATTGCTCGAAAGGAACGGGGTAAACGGCCCGGCGTCTGGAACGAACTTGGTCTTTGTCCCCGTAAATGCTTTCTAGCAGTTATAGGGATGAGAGTAGTCGGAATGGAGATTGTGTTTGCTAAATGGGTAGAGCGAAAGTGTTATGCGTGAGGGGGGAGGTGGCCAGATTGGTCTTTCTACGGTTGGGTCATGGTGGGGAGGCACGCGTGCTATTGTACCTAGGGTTACTAGAATCGAGAGAGGTTGTTTTCTTGGGGGTCTTCTCAAAGAATAGAGGGGTCAACTGGGTGGTTTGCTTCTGCGTTGGTGTGATTAAGAGCTTTCCTTGGAGGCAAAAGCAGTGGGTTCTCTACGGGGTTAGAGCGGAAGTGCGGTAAAACTGAGGGGTTTCAGTTCGGTGAGATCAATTGTTTTTGGTTGGAGAGATTGTCCGCAAGTGTCCTTTACCTTCTCACTCAAGTATGTGGGAGCGGCACTCATAGGAATCAGGTCGCATTGCACGCTTGAAGATTGAGTTATTCCTTGATGATCTTTTGAAGCGTTGGAAATGGTGACAGGACGGGGAGAGGGTCATTTGAGTGGCAGGTATCCTGGATACTCACTAACAAAACACAGTCCCATCAGATACTTCCCTCGTCCAAAAGCTGGAGGTTTTGATTGGCAATTGGAGAGAAACTATTGCAGAGGGAGGTATGGCCCAGGGTATTTGCCGATCGATTACATCCCTTCGAGATGGGAAACTTGGTTCCTTCGACTTTGGGAGTACCCCTCGGACGCAGTCGCTTCAGAGGCGAGTAACCTTGATTGCTTTCCAACGAACTATGTCCCCTGCAAGTGCTCTCAGTCGCTCGAGCTTGCAACTACTCAAGTATGCAAAAGCATTTCTCATTGCATTGGTACATTCTACCGCTTTGAGCTTTTCCAGTGGTCACACTAGAGCTTCTCGCTCGAGAACCGGAAAGGAAGGAAACACGGCTCCCGATTCGTTTGCGGGGGGTTTATTCGGGATGCTTGCCGCCCGCCACAAAGAGGAGAATGAGCAGATCAGCTACAGTCGCTGATGTCTTGAAGAAATCCCTCATTGCGAGACAGTGTCTTTGTGACTTTGGAGAGCTATTGGGCCTAGTCTGCTAGAATATCCTCACCGCCCTTTCGAATCCTGTTACATCGGTTTTCGCGGTGGCCACGTCGCATCTATGGTAGGAAGCTCAGCTGTCATTGGCTATGAGGACGATCCTTCCCGAATGCTGAGCTGTTCGCGATAGCAAACGGTTTGCTTTCCGCTGTTCTAGTTAGTCTCAACACATACATAACTTTTGGTCTTCTGCCTTTTCACAGCCGCGGGTAAGTTTTGATTGTAACGATATACCACTAAGCGATTGCCTAATTCCCCCGATTGCTTGTTATGGAATTTTCTAAACATCTATCCTCATTCCGCGTGTCGCCGACCGCTAGTGACCTCGCGTCTTCACGCCCCGGAAATGGAAGCTCCCCTCCCAACCCGAAAAAGATTCGCCAAGCTATCACAAATGCACAGCGAAAGGATCTTCGTGAACACAAGCAAGCATTGATGGTAGAAAATGGCAAATACACTACCAAACAGATGGTTGAGTACTTTAACAATAAGTACGCTAGGATACTCAGTCAACCCACCGTCTCCGAAATCCTTTCTGATAGGTTCAAGCACCTCGATGAAGAAGATGACCTTTCACATCCAGAGTCCCAGAAAAATCGGACAGGTCATTGGCCGGATCTTGACGCCGCTCTCTTTGCGTGGCAACAGCAAATGCTGAAGCAGAAAAGCGCGATTACGAGCGAAGAACTCAAAGATGTGGCCAAGAGGCTGTTTTATCAATTGCCTCAATACCAGCACGAAGAGCCCCCTAGATTCTCATATGCGTGGTTAGAGGGTTACAAAGCTCGGTACAACATCAAGAAACACGGCCACCGTGATGGGTCCAGTGCTACAAATCAAGCAGTTGTAGCAGAGTACGAAAGGCTTCGTGAGGATCTGAAGAACTACAAGCGCGACGACATCTACAACATGGAAGAAACCGCTCTTTTCTGGAAAATGAGCCCGGATGGGACTCTCGTGAGTGAAAGCCACGCCAGCGGCAAGGTAGAAAAGGCTCGGATCACAGTCAATCTTGCCTGTAACTTCACTGGCACGCATAAACTCCCACTGTGGATCGTTGGGAAGGCTCAAATCCCTCGATGCTTCGACCGCTCCGGTGTTCAGGTGGAGAACTTTTCCATGGTCTGGCGACACAATGGAAAGGCTTGGATGACGAGCGGGATGTTCGAAGAGTACCTTCATTGGTTTGACGGGCAAATGGCTGGCCGGAAGGTGTGCCTTCTCATGGACGAGCTCTCGGCCGCCACCTACGGACTCTCATCCCCCAATTTGGTGTATTCTGAAGGTCTCGCCAACACTACTATCCTTCTCCTCCCCACCGAGGCCACCTTGTATGTCGGTCAACCCATGGCGCAAGGGATCATTCTATCATGGAAGACTTATTACAAACGAAGATGGCTGACGTATATATGCGACGAATACGACGCCAACAGGGATCCCATGAGGTCAATGACCGTACTGCAAGCGATCCGCTGGGCGATTGCCGCATGGGAGGTCGAGGTCACCGCGACGACCGTTCAGCACAGCTGGAGGAAATCACTCGTGCTGGAGCCCAAATACGGCCCGCAGACCGAAAGCTGGAAGGCCCGCGTCGACGAAGACAAGCAGGCATCCAGCAGCATCTTGGCCCGAATGGAGCAGCAGATCGCATCCCTCGCGCGGCAGCAGCGCATCCGATCGGCCGTGAGCACCACCACGTTCATCAGCCCCGTCGAGAAGATAGTCGATTACAAAGACGACCCGGACGAACTGTTCGATTCGATCGTCGAGGTCTACAGCACGGGCGTCGTCGATAGGGATGATGAGACCGACGAGGAAGATGAGCCCGAGGCCGTGATCGAAGACGGGGAGGCTCTGGAGCTGGTGTCGCGTCTGCGTCTGTATGAGGAACAACAGGTCGGGGGCGAGCGGGCGGTTATATCATACCTTAATCAGTATGAGCGGGATATACGGGCACGGGCCGAGGAATAGGGGGCAAGCTGCCTGGCATTGAGCAAGCAAGCCGTTCTGAGGGGTGCTGGTTTTCTTTCGGGCTTATCTAAGAGATGGGTGAAAAAGCCGTGCTTAGAGACGGGTTGGAATGGGAAAATTCCTCCCTTTCCGTTTCAGAAATGACTTGAATTCCATCAATACGGTCACCCTTTACTCTCTTCAGCTGCGATGGCACGACTCTCAGCCTTCCTACCTCCTCCTAAATCTCCGCCAACGCGTCCAGTTATTATCATTGCGGCTTCTCTGTTGGGACTGTTCCCCAACTAGTCTCGCTCATTCTCAGTAACTTACTCTGATACAGAGTCATCCATTTCCACATCGGTATTTTAAAGTCATGAAACATTGTTCGAACTAGTATGGGCTGTTACTCAGTACCTACCTACCTATCAGCCTTGCCTCGTGACCTCACTGAAAACCCTCCACCTTTTTCGCTTCCAGTTCCCTACCCCTCGTATCCCTCGTATCCTCCTCATGCACCCTACCCCTCTCATCCCCCCCAACAGCACATAAACACTCACCAGACCCCCTTTCCCAACCCCCTTAACAACCAACCATCGCCACCACCACCACCACCAACCAACCAAATCCATCTCCCCAATAACCCCATCCTCCGCAATACCATCTCCTTACCACAAAAGCAAACCTCGCGCTTTTATACCCTAGCCACAGCCGAGATTCACAACTGAAACCTGCTGAGGACGGAGGGCAGAAACCTACTCAGAATAGAGTACCAAAGGGCAGGAGTGCTAGGACGTCCCAGCCCTGCTGCTACCACAGTCAAACATACAGAGAGAAGCAGTAGGCGCAAAGCGCGTAATCAACGAAAGACAGGCAAAGTAGTAAACCCCCCCAAAAAAAAAGAAAGAAAAAAAAAAAACAGACGGTCGGTCACCAGTAGGAGTAGTAGATACAGACGCAGACGCAAACGACCAACTGCCCCGGAAGCAAGACTAACCTCACACCTCACACCTCACACCTCACGCCACACACCTCACTCCACTAGCACCGAGCGCGCTAGGCGTAGGCGTACGCGCCACGAACGTCGTGGTAGAGGCTGTCCATTAGTTTGTTTGTTTATTAGTTAATTTGTTTGTTTATTAGTTTGTTTACTTATCTGTGCACGGGACCGGCTGCGTTCTCTGATGGCGGTGGGACGAGATGCGTCTGTGATGGCGGCGGGGCGGCGGCGCAGTGGGGCGGTGGAGCAGTGGGGGAAGAAGGATGAAAAGCCCCAAGAGATGATACTGGCGAAGAAAGGAGGAACATCCTGCCCGTGTTGCGCGCATTGAGCCGAATGTTCCTGATGGTCGGAAACTAGCAGCAAGCATCAGATAACCTTAGAGCGGATGGTGGTGCACGAATGGACTTTTCTTTTTGGGCATTTGTGACATGCTTCAGTATTGAGCTGAGTAGGTAGAAGACAGGGATGACGAGTACCGGGCTTGAAATCTCATCTCATCCCATCCCGTCCCTTCCCATCCCGTCCGTTGCAAAGAGGGTAATTCCCCTTCCTACATATTCAGCACCATTCAGCACACACAGCTCAATCAGTCTCTCCCCACGCATCCAGCAACGACAGCCCCCACCCCCNCCCATACACCCCCCGCACAACCATCAACCCGCCTCAACCAACCCCAAACAAACACCCTCCCCCCCTAAAGCGCCTCAAACCGCAACCTGCTCCGCCCCACCCTCGCCCCAAACAACACCGGCACCCCGCCCCTCGCATCCACTCCCCGATCCGCAAATTCCCCCCTCCCCCCTCCCCTCACATCCGACACCACCACCACGTCCCCACCGCCGTATCCCTTCCGACCCCTCGACGATTTGCCCATCCGCACGGACGATGCTCCGCCGCCTCCTCCGACGACGGGGCCATCATCCCCCGTCGCGTCTTCTTCTTCTTTGAAGGCCAGGCGCATGCCGCCGGGGCCGAAGTCGGGACTGACGAGGGGGCCGATGCCCTGCGTGAAGGCCTCCCACGGCCGGTCGGAGGGGGGCCCGTAGACGGTCGTTTCGTGGGTGAATTGGGCGTTCGCGGCCGTGAACTGGGCGTTGGCTTCCTCTTCGTAGGCGATGGTGCGCTTGATCTGCGGCGTTCTGTTAGCCTGGCCGGGCCGTACCTTCTTGTTCTGCGAGGGACGTACGTACTTGGTCGTAGATCTCGGCGATCTTCTCCAGTAGCTGCTCGTCCGAGCCGTCGAATCGATAGATTTCCTACCCGGTGTCATCGTCAGCTCGCTCATCCACTCTCGAAGAAGACAGATGGGAGAATCCTACTCGGTAGTTCTTCACCCATGCCTCCTCGCTTACTTCCGCATACAGACTACCCCAACCCAAGGACCCATACTTCTCGGCCAGCGCGTGCACCGCCGCCTCCCTCGCTATCGCTCTTTGAAAACACGCTTCCTGCTTTGTGTCCTCGTGCAGATCGAAATTCTGGAGGTAGAGCTGCTTGGCGAATGTTCCGTCGGAGATAAAGGGGTAATGTGCGTTGGTGGCGGAGCGCAGCCAAGTCACATACTTGAGGTCGAGTTCGGGAGACGGATACGCGGTTGCGGGGACGTCATTGATCGAAGCGGGCGATGAAGACCCGTCGAAAGACTTTGGGTAAATGGTTGAGATCTTCTCGTGAAAGGAGACTGATTTGCGTTTTGAAGGCATGATGGGTAAAGATGTCGGAATTTTGGAGATTTTTTTTGGCGCAATACCTTGATGGAGGGATTGTGAGTGCTTGGGTCTGATAGAAGTTAATGGAAGGTGTCAAGTGGTACGAGGATTCGAGGTTGTTGTAGAAAAACTGGGCGGCTTGGCATAGTGTGTCGAGTTTATTAGCTAAGGAAGACCAATCAATAAGCGCGTTGGGAGCGAGGGGATATCAGTTGCCTGCCTGGTCTCATCTTCGGTCCGGCATCAGAACTCCGATGTTATGCCCTTTCCCACAAAAGTTTGCCGCCTCAAAGGATTTCACGCCAAGCCTCAAGGCAGAATGTCCAATTGGCTCACTTCAAAGCCTGCCCACTCTCATGCCTCTGCTACCACGGACTGCTCTTGCTACGTCAGGCACCGTCTTGGCTCCGACATCTGTGCCAGCATGTATGATTACTATCATAGACCGATATATAGAAAACATGCGGTTAGACACTGTCCAACAGCATTCTCAAGTCTGCATTAGCATCTGCTTAAGGATACTTCGCTTATAATCAGTCATGAGAGCACAAAAGGTGCCTTTTCAGCCTTCACCACATACCTTATACCTGTCTTAGCCTCGGAATCCGCAGTAAGATTGGGCGGCTGTCCAGGCAAATGAAAGGGGCCGTATCCCTAGCGGAGCTCTGCCATATCTTAGCGTCGACACATATCTTGGTCTCCTACCAGAACAGTACCGCGTCCAGACTCAGCATCTCTGAGGCAGCAGCGATGAAATTGAAAGCGGATGGCCATAAAGGCATACTGAACGAATCGCATTGTTTCTGCATGTAAAAAATCGTTGGTACCTGCTTTGAGTCAAGAGGTTAAGAAATACTTGGCTTAATTGGATGCAATAGTTTAGAAACATTGAGGCCGATATCTGCTCTGGTAGATGTACAGATCTTGAACTGGATTGCATGACAGGGACAAACTCCATTGGAAAGAACCCAACCTCACGTTATCCTAGTCAATCGAAGCGATGTGAAATTTTCGGCTAAGCCTGGAGCAAATATATTACAACGCATGGATTTGTCGATAGCTTTCTCTTATTCCACAAGCCGACGGAGGGCAGCGTACTCTGTCTTGAATCGGGCAGATCCAAAGGGCGGCTGCTGTATCAGGCACAATCTCATGTCTCGACCTACCTGAGCCCACGGATTGAGCAGTCATCCCAAGTAGTGCTTACTCATCTGTGACTGAAGCAAACTTCTCAGTCATATTTTGAAGCAACTCGTCGTACTGTGCAACCGTCAGTCTTCAAACGAAAGAGAAGAAATAAGGCTCCTTTACCTTCTTCGAGATCTTCTCTTCGCCCTCTGATGGCACCTCAAACTTCATATTCCTCAAGTCATTTTGAATGCTGCTCGTACATTCCCTAACTTTGTTCCAGCTGTGACCCTGTGCAACTGCCTTCTGACTCTCGTCATGAAAGCCCATAAATGCCTTCATCATGTACTCCGTCTTCCACATTGGGCAGAATTGATCGTAGTCACTGTATCCGTTTTGTTGAAGGAAGTCATCCTTGAGAAGACTAGCAACATCTAGGGTAATCTTATCTGGGTCACCCAATGCAGATTTGCCGACCAGTTGCACGACTTGGTCCAGATCTTCGGAACTGGAGAGGAGCTCTCGGATGCGATCTCTCAGCTTGGGAAATTCGGCATGGTCTTTCTCGTAATATTTGTCGAGAATGGTGGTGTACTTGCTGTATGATTGAGAGGTATTGATGGATGGGAAATGCTTTCGTTGGGCTAGCTTCTTGTCGAGACCCCAAAAGACTTGCACGATACCGAGCGTACTGCTTGTGACAGGATCCGAGAAATCACCGCCAGGAGGACTGACAGCGCCGACAATACTTACGCTACCCTTTCGTTCCGGGCTACCAAGAGCGTAGACTTGACCAGCTCGCTCGTAGAAAGAGGCCAGCTTGGCACCGAGGTATGCAGGGAAACCCTGATCTGCCGGCATCTCTCCGAGACGTCCTGAAATCTCACGGAGCGCCTCTGCCCATCGGGAAGTTGAGTCGGCCATCATGGCCACATTTTTGCCTTGATCACGGAAATACTCTGCGACGGTAATACCGGTGTAAATGGAGGCTTCTCGAGCAGCAACGGGCATGTTAGACGTGTTGGCAATGAGCGATGTGCGTTTCATGATTGGTTCCTTGCGTCCGTTGATGTCTATAGAGAGCTGAGGCAGCATGTTAGCATTAATGTCTTGACGGCGATGCAAGGAGCATACTTCGGGGAAATCCATCAGCACCTCTGCCATCTCGTTTCCTCGTTCTCCGCACCCGACGTAGATGATGATATCGCTATTGGAGAACTTTGACACCGACTGGCTGATGACAGTCTTCCCGCAGCCAAAGGCCCCAGGAATGCAGACCGTCCCTCCTTGAACACTGGGAAAAAGTGCGTCTAGCACGCGCTGTCCGACGATGAAAGGCGAATCGGATGGGAGCTTCTCGCTAACAGGTCTGGGTACTCGAACGGGCCATGTGTGCATCATGGTGTAGTCAGACTTCTTCCCATCAAATTCCAACTCAAGAACCTTCTCATCCACGGTATAGCTTCCCTTCTCGGCAATGTGAGTGATGGTACCCCTCGCGCGCGGAGGCAATAAGATTTTGTGGTCATCCAGAAGACTGTTTTCGTAGACGCTGCCAAAAATATCACCCCCAGTGATATGATCGCCGACCTTTTTATCTCCTGGTGTAAAGTCCCACTTGGTTTCCCTGCTCAGGGAAGGTACGGCGATGCCACGAGGTATGTAAATGGAATCGGAGACGGTGGAGATCTGTTTGAGAGGACGTTGAATCCCGTCGTATATAGTCTCCATCAATCCTGGGCCTAGCTCGACAGAGAGAGGCTTGCCCGTTCGCACGACTGGATCTCCCACGGTCACCCCGGCTACAGAATCAGCAAATCAGCCTGCGATCCTAGCCCCAGAAAACATGTTACGCCTTACCAGTTTCCTCGTACACCTGTACTGTTGCTTTATCGGCTTCGATTCGAATGACCTCTCCAACTAGGCTGTCGTGACCGACACGGACCTTGAGGGGACGTAAGACCCACTGAACTTATTCTCAACGCTGGGCATCCACATACCAGCTCGTACATAGCGCAGCCAATCATGTTTTCCGCGACAATAACAGGCCTATCTATATCAGAGCATATTCTCATTGCTTTTTCTTGTAGCCACGCACCCCGAGACGGAGAAGATAGAACCTGCGCAAGTCTATAATTAGCAAGGTCCAGCTCTTATATGTCCAGTACCCGGCTCCATTGCAACGTACCATACTGCTCTTCACCAGCCTCCTGCCGTGATCTCTTCGATTCTTTCTTTGACTGCCGTTTGCCCAATTAGCTAGGCCGCAGGCAGGGGGGAATGCAAGTCGTGGAGCTTACAGGGGCCATTGTCGAGGAGTCAGAGCTTTCAGACGAACGATTGTGGTGAGACTCCTGCTCTGAATTTGGTGAATTGGACAAGGAGGGGGGAAAAAGTAAAGATTGCAGGCCGTCGGCTCCTTCCTCGACCGGCTGCTCCCAAGATGGTGGAGAAGATGAATGTAAGTCTAGAGAATGCTTGTTGACAAGGTCCCAGAGTGAATTACGAACTTTCAATCGAGGTCGAAGACCGAGCATGCAATCGCAGGCTGATTTGCTAATTAATAGAGCTTTGGTACCCTAGCTTAGTGTGGGAGGTGCGGGTTTTGGGCTGGTTTCAAGCATCTCAGCATCATCGATACGCCAAAAGCAAAATCTCGCTACCTAGAGTTTAGGCTTGCTTCATGCGTTTTGTAGGCAACCGTAGATGCAGGTCCGCCCCTCATCTGGATCCCTGAACGCTCGACCCCACCTGCATTGGCGAGTTTGGCGACAATATTGTCTACCTACTCGTTACCTACGAATGGTGCAATTATCCAGCACTTTACAAGAGCCCCAGCTGACAATAATGTCCCGATTTTACTTACCGATTGAATTTATGATTATAAAAGATACGACGCATCCCCCTTGAGAGACATTGCCCTGTCCGCCAGTCAATCAGCAAGCTCGACACTTCAAACCAAACTACCCCATTGGAAAATCACGCGTGATTTGAAGATGAAGGTTCGCTCGACAGACCCTAAGAGTCTGACCGACTTCAAACTGCTCGCCTTTGACTGCTTTGGCACATTGGTCGATTGGAAATGTGAGTGCGGGCCCACAGTATAGGAAAGTCAACAACTAACCCATAGCTATGAACAGCTGGAATCTACAGCGAATTGGACCCTCTACTCGGCCGCTTACCAGCATCGCACCCGCTCAAAGATGATCGTGTCTCACTCCTCAAACGCTTCGACGAGATCGAGGTTTCGATCTGCGCCTCTAAGCCCGACCTCAAATACTCCTCTCTCCTGTCAGAAGCTTACGTCGGGCTTGCCGAGGCCTTGGATCTTCCAGCTCCTGCAAATTCCGAAGCCGATGCGTTTGGCGCTTCGGTAGGCAAATGGCCCATCTTCCCAGATACAATAGAGGCGTTGAAGCAGCTCAAGAAACACTACAAGCTGGTCATCCTTTCCAACGTGGACAAAAAGAGCTTTGCACAGGTCTTGAAGAACGCCTTGGCCGGTATAGAGTTCAACGCCGTTTATGTGGCCGAGGAGATTGGATCATATAAACCTGACTTGAAGAACTTTCAGTACCTGATCACGCACGCTCGAGATGAGCTGGGTGTTCAGATGGAGCAAATCCTGATGACAGCGCATGGGTTGAAGTCGGATCATGTGCCTGCGATGAAGGTGGGGATGACCAGTGCTGTAAGTAGCCCTTTTGACTTTGGAGCAATTCTTCCTCTTCATACCTTCGTTCGAGTCGTCAGACATTGTTGAGGAGTGGAGATATGTCTTGCTACTCGTAAAATGCTTCCAGACTCAAGAATCGACGTATGAAGCCAAAGGCTGACATGACTATGACACAGTGGATATCGAGAGGTGAAGGAGATAAGGAACTCGAGGCCGTTGAAGGAAGAGTGGATTTCACATGGAGGTTTGATAACATGGGAGAGATGGCTGCTGCCGCCGAGAGAGAATTTGGCAAATAGCTAGAAGGGTTTTATGGACGCCCGTAAACAGGGACTCTTGCTACCAAAGACTCCAAGCGCCAGCCCCACTTCATCCTCTACGAGACCTCGATACCAGGCTTCCCATGTTTCTCACGCTTATTAGCTCTCTATGCTAGTTTAAGGTTCCCAAAGTACTGAAGTGCAGGACTGGTTGCAGCACCGAGTTCAAAACGGTGCTTCCTTGCAGCGCTTTGTTTGCCAAGTTCCACGAACGTGGTCAGCAGATCGAGGACATACTACACCGTAATATGACATACCGTACAGTATGTCGAAGCCAGTGGCTACCAACTTCTTTGTCAGTACCAGATATTGTCCCAAAGATGAGCAAGGGCGCATTCGACTGGCTCGGTGCTATAGAGAGTATATATAAGTTGCATAATCATAATGAATTCTCAACACTTTTAGATTAGCCATAAAGAAGGGCAAGTAGACCATACATGATTGAATTAGAATATCGACTCGCTCTGTTCCCCGATTACTTAGGCATACTTTACCATCATATCATGTGTTGACCGTAAAGGGATCATCCAAAGTGAACTTCTGACGTTTAATATCATCGAGACCTGACTACTGACGTACTGGACTCTCATCTAATTGGCGGATGTTCGGCGAAATGCTTGGTCGGCATAACCGGCGGCGGTTTTAGGCTTCATCCAGATCTGTACCAGTGTACTCATACCTAATAATTGACATTGACCACCACCACCACCACTCTCTACATACCTCAAAATCCTATTCTACAGCATTCCTACCTTTCCACGCATGAAATAGGGGCTGAGCTGCTTTGTTTCAACCAGCCTGCCCACGTGGAACAATTTCCAAGGCTTGCCAGTCTCCATCCATCTGCTTGTGTCCGAGCGGCACCTCATTGTTGGGGTTATCAGGAAGCAGGCCTCCCTGCCTACCTTCTCAAAGCTTCTCGACAATCCTCTGCAGACAGTCAAGCCTTTGGTCTACGCCTGCAATTTCAAAAGAAGTTTAAAGAAGCTGCCTTGCTAAAAAAGAGCGTGGGCTTCTGGAAATACAGTCACAAGGAAATTGCAAGAACAATTCAGTCATCTTGAGGCAATTCTCGTTTACAATACTACTGGGAGCTCTAGATTCGGAGCCTCAGTCAACATCAGCGGTATTTCCGCTTTAGTCGTCCTGGCTGACGAAGCCCCCCATATCCACCAAGCCCCAATCGCTCCCGACCACCCAGCCGCCTCGATTCCCCCAGAACCCTCCCCGTTCACTGAGCTCTCAGCCCAAGAAACCACCGCCAGCCATTTAAACAGCTATATACAACGAGATCCAGAACACATATTACGACCGACGAGGCAATCCCCAACGGTAACATCCGTGAATCCTCAGATAACGAGCTCCGGACCTAATCCTCGACGGCGGCGACGAAGTCCTTCAACACAAAGCGAAGACTCACACTCTTCATCGGAGCTCCATCCTTCATTCACCAGCGAGCGTAGGCGGGGAACAGGAAACGATCCGCAGCACGGTGATTTACGGCCTGCGCGGGAAAGACCGCCAGTGCCGAAGCGCCGACGATTTATGAACAAAGCCATGCGTCTTGACCCCGACTCTACAAGTTCGAATGGTCCGCAATATCAGGCCAACGGTTCATCTCCTACCGCCCAAAAGAATGGCATCTCCAACTCAACCAATGGACACTCCTCCCCTACCAACGGCCACTCCTCTTCACATCAGAACGGCTTCTCAACGTCGATAGCAAGACCGACAAGCTCAAACTTCTACGGACATGACAGAGAAGAGGTCACGCGGCTGTTGATACAAGGGCTGGAGGATCTGGGATATCACAGTGCTGCAAATAGGCTTAGTCAAGAGAGTGGATACGAAGTGGAAAGTCCTGCAGTAGCAAATTTCCGGAACGCAATACTACAAGGACAATGGCCAGAAGCCGAGTCGTCATTATTTGGTGTGGATTCCGAAGCAGATGGTGGGGGGGTCAGCATAAACAATGGGCACTCACACCAGTTTGGAGGTCTGAAACTTGCCGTGAACGCAGACCCGGATAGTATGAGGTTCAGCATACGTGAACAGAAGTATTTGGAGCTCTTGGAGAAGGCGGAAACGACTACTGCAATAATGGTTTTGAGGCACGAGTTGCAACCTCTCCGGCAAGACGTTGGCAGGCTCGATCATCTTTCGAGGTAAGCTTTGAACCCCATTATTTCGACTTCACCCGGATCCCGTCTGCAGATACTGTAACTGACCATATAGTTTGATGGTCTGCCCCACCGTTGAAGATATGATGAGACAAGCTCACTGGGATGGTGCTCTTGGCAACTCACGCCAGACCCTGCTCCAAGAACTTTCAAGTACGGTTCGCGGGCTATCAGTAACAGTCATAGGCTAACGGGATACTGCAGGGTCAATCTCGCCATCAGTCATGATACCCGATCATCGGCTAGCTGTGCTATTTGACCAAATAAAACAAAGCCAAATAGCAAAGTGTCTGTATCACAATCCCTCAACCTCGCCATCTCTATTCACCGATCATATGTGTGATCGGACACAGTTCCCGCTTCAGATCGCTTATGAATTGAATCAAAGTGAGGGAGAAGTGTATTTTGTGGAATTCTCCCACAATGGCAAAAGACTGGCCGCGAGCGGTAAAGACGGTGTGACCATAATTTATGATACAAGTACCTTCAAAGTTCGACATACTCTTCGAGAGCACAACGGTTCTGTCGTTTACATTGCGTGGAGTCCAGATGACTCGCGGCTAATCACATGCTCGCAAGACAATAAGGCCCGAGTATGGGACGCAAGTGTACAACCTCCTGTGCATGATTACCTCGGGAATTCTGCTGATTCTTCTGCGACAGACGGGATCGTGTCTCTTACAGATCGATCATCACAATCAGCCGGTATCTACGGCATGCTGGGCTCCAGATGGAGAGACATTCCTTACCGGGTCACTCGACAAACAATCCCAGCTTTGCCTCTGGAATTTGGACGGGCTTCTTTTATACGGTTGGACTATTGACTACAGAGTACAGGACTGTGCAATATCTTCTGATGGCCAACGAATGGTCACAATATCTTCCGAAAGCCAGATCTTTGTCTATAATTTTGTGACACGGGAAGAGGAGTACAGCATCCGACTGAGGACGAAGATGACTTGCCTTAGCATCAGTCGAGATTCAAGATATATGCTGGTCAACTTGGCTGATAACGAAGTTCAACTGATTGACATCGAGACCGCGGAAATTGTTCGAAGATTTCTCGGCCAGAAGCAAGTGACCTTTGTGATACGAAGTTCATTTGGTGGCGCCGACGAGAATCTCATCATTAGCGGTAGTGAAGGTATATGCATCTCTGGAGGGACTCTTTTGCGTTATACTAACTTCACAATTAGATTCGAAAATTTACATATGGCACAAGGAAAACGGCACTTTGATTGAGACTCTAGAAGGTCATACCAGAGGTTGTGTGAACGCCGTGACATGGAATCCGGCCGATCCCTCCATGTTCGCGTCTGCGGGCGATGATATGATTGTCAGGATGTAAGCGATATTTCACTACCCTCCTCAATCTCGTCGAATTAGTCTAACAAGGTGGACAGATGGTCAAAGGAAACAGCGCCGAGCCTCGCGAGACGAAAATCCAGCGCCCACTCATCTCACCGTGGTAGCCGTTATCTCTGAACCCTTTGCGAGTCTGGAATGGATAAAGCGATATTATTTTCTTGCAGCATCATTTTGCATAGCAAAGCACGGCGTGGCATTTACCTGGCGAAGGAAGGTCGTCTGATTCGATGGCATGGGTGTGCATGAGTACACGCCGCTCAAGCATTATGGGTAAACGGGGCGAGAATCATAACATTCTGGACAGAGAGGGCAGCATTAGGTCTCGACCAGACTATATATGTTAAAGTGTATGATGACCAGTCTTGAAAGCAGAGACATGTTCGTTGTCGTAGTCAATTCACTGCCGAGGGGCGAGCAAGGAGTGTGGCCCTGCCAAGCCCGAAGAACGTTTTAGGCCAAGCGCAAGTGACAAGGGTCCGCCCTATCAACATCTCCAAGCTGTCGGCCGGCGACGAGATCCAGCTGTACGTGCTGCCGGCTACGAACCTGGTGCTACTAAGGTAGTCATCAGAGCCAAGAGATCTCATGTTGTTTTGGGCTCGTCCCAATGCGACACCTACAAGGGACACTGGGATATGAAAACCACCCGACGCGTTGTTTACCTGACTCGTACTCAGGCCCGAAGCTGGTCTTATCTACCAGTGAAGTGATATCGTTCTATCAACGCGACAGGATACCCTTGGATCCGGAGCCCGCTCTGAGACTGCTGAAAGTAGCGAGGGCAGGGAAGAACCGAAACGTCTACCTCACTCGCACTGAGGCCCGAAGTCACTGCTGGGTGTGAAGGCAGTGATGGATGTGGTGTCGCCTAGACTATCGGGGTACGGATTTGGTTAGTGGGAATACTACANGCGGAAAGGAGGAAGGTGCAAGGGGGGGTGATAACTCACGAAGATATGCTGACAACACCTCGCTACGCCTCCATGGCGGCGAATTTTATATGGAATACTGGGCTCATTGGGCAATTTCGAGCCCTCGATGAAGAACAAGAAGAAGGATTCGTAGAGGCATGATATCAACAAGCAGGACGCGGCCACGATGTGGGGGGCCCCAGCGTAGTAGGGTACCCCCCCACAAGGATGCATGCAATGAGGCAGCAAGTGGATCCACACCGATTTGTATAGCCTCACTTTTGCTAGTGGGGCAATATGATTGGCTGGATTGGCTGGTAGATGGATTATGTAATCTCGCATAGTTGGCCCACTAAGGGACTAACTTCAGGGTAGTATGACATAATCAATCAATCAATCAATCTCCAAGCTGTCGCGGCGGAAAATATCGTCACAGACTGACACGCTTCCCCTAGACAGCCACCGTATTTACAATTACGTGGAAAATATTCAGGATAACATACAACCAGTACCAACTGCGTACAAATTTCTAGTTACCATGGCCGCGCCCGCCGGCTACTCGTGAGCACTCTGAGCTCTTGAAAGTTGCGGCCTAAGCTGATGGTGTACGTAGGATCAATGTCAATGACCCTCAGCTCATTACTCTAGTCAACAAGTTACAGGATGTCTTCACAACAGTTGGAGTATGTGATAATTTACGGGAGAATAGCAGGCTCACGTCCGCTACGCAAAGGCTGATCGTTCTTGTCCGTGCAGGTTCAGAATCCGATAGACCTTCCCCAGATAGCCGTGGTCGGATCACAATCTAGTGGAAAGAGTTCGGTACTGGAGAATATAGTAGGCAGGGATTTGTGAGTTCCCTAAGAGAGGTGTCACCGGCGGGAGCTGATACCGGTATTGCAGCCTACCAAGAGGGACCGGTATAGTCACGAGACGACCACTCATTTTACAACTCATCAACAGAGCTCCTCCCGCTTCATCACAAACAAATGGTGTGAACGGTACTCTGGAAACCTCGGATAAAGAATCCAATGTCGACGAGTGGGGCGAGTTCCTGCACATACCAGGCCAGAAGTTTTTTGACTTCAACAAGATTAGAGATGAGATCGTTAAAGAGACAGATTCAAAGACGGGTCGAAATGCAGGCATATCACCTGCACCGATTAATTTACGAATATACTCTCCGAATGTCCTCACCCTGACCCTTGTGGATTTACCTGGCCTGACAAAGGTGCCGGTTGGTGATCAGCCAAGGGACATTGAGAAGCAAATCAAAGAGATGGTCTTGAAACAGATACAAAAACCAAATGCTATCATCCTTGCCGTCACCGCTGCAAACACAGATTTGGCCAACTCGGATGGCTTGAAGCTGGCAAGAGAAGTGGACCCGGAGGGTCAACGAACGATTGGTGTGCTTACGAAAGTTGATCTGATGGACGAGGGCACAGATGTCGTGGATATATTGGCTGGAAGGATCATACCTTTGCGGCTTGGTTACGTCCCTGTGGTGAATAGAGGGCAAAGGGATATTGCGAACAATAAGACAATCTCCTTCGCCCTCGATAACGAGAAGAACTTCTTCGACAACCACAGAGCGTACAAAAATAAGGCTTCATACTGTGGGACACCATACCTCGCGCGGAAACTAAACCTAGTAAGCCTGCAGAAAGTTTTCGAGGCGTTTGCTGACTTGCCCAGATCCTGATGATGCACATCAAAAATACCCTACCAGATATCAAATCACGCATATCTTCAACATTACAGAAATACACAACAGAACTTAATCAGCTGGGCGACTCAATGCTCGGAAACAGCGCCAACATTGTCCTTCAGATGATCACAGAGTTTTGCAACGAATACCGGACCGTTTTAGACGGCAACAACCAGGAACTATCAAGTATCGAGCTTTCAGGGGGTGCCAGGATAAGCTTCGTCTTCCATGAGCTGTACTCAAACGGAGTCAAGGCTGTAGACCCCTTTGATCAAGTCAAGGACATCGACATCCGAACCATCCTGTACAATTCCTCGGGTTCCTCACCGGCTCTTTTTGTCGGCACTACCGCTTTCGAACTTATTGTCAAGCAGCAAATTAAACGATTGGAGGATCCAAGTTTGAAGTGCGTTTCGCTGGTTTATGATGAGCTTGTCCGCATCCTCACCAACATACTACAAAAGCCTATACTTCGGAGATATCCCGCGCTGAAAGAAAAGTTCCACAACGTCGTCATATCGTTCTTCAAGAAAGCCATCGACCCAACCAACAACCTCGTCCGAGACCTTGTCAACATGGAGGCATGCTATGTAAACACTGGCCATCCTGACTTCCTCAACGGACATAGGGTAAGGGAAATCTCATGACTAGCACGCATTTCCCACTCCTTTCAGCCGAGGTCACAAAGTCACTTTCCCCGGTCTAGTATTCGATCAACTCCTTGCGCATCTCAGCTACGTAATGACATATCTAACCAACTCCCGCAGGCTATGGCTATCGTCAACGAAAGACACAATGCTTCCAAACCCACGCAGGTCGACCCCAAAACTGGAAGACCTCTCCCACCTGCTGTACCACCACGAGCAGCAAGCCCCTCTCTCGATCTGCCGCAAAGCGATCAAGGAGGCTTTTTCGGCAGTTTTTTCGCGCCTAAGAACAAGAAGAAGATGGCTGCTATGGATTCACCGCCGCCGCAATTAAAGGCCTCTGGGACGTTATCCGAAAAGGAGGCAAATGAGGTCGAGGTCATCAGTAAGTACAGAATATGCGAGGTGCTAGCCTACGCTGACCAGGGCCTTAGAATTGCTCATCAACTCCTACTTCAATATTACGCGACGGACTATGATCGATATGGTGCCTAAAGCCATCATGTTGAAACTTGTACAGTGAGTTTTCTTAAATCTCTTATTCCGTGAGTTCCTAGCCACTAACAGTAGGTCAGACATACCAAGGAAGATATGCAACGGGAGCTGCTAGAGAACATGTACCGCACCAACGAGCTCGATGACCTGTTGAAGGAGAGCGACTACACGATCAGGAGGAGGAAGGAGTGCCTCCAAATGGTGGAGAGCTTGAGCAAGGCTAGTGAGATTGTGAGTCAGGTGCAATGAGTGAATGTAATGCGTTGCTCTTCGTTTTCAGTGTGAAGTTAGCAGATCGGACTTGTCAGCATCCCCTCATTGTGTGTAGGTATACCGGCATGATACCTTTGCATAGGCGTTTTATTGGTCCGGTCCGGATTTTGATCCGGACGACGGTTTGAGATTGTTTACAAAGCAGATAGAAAGATAACCCGAGGCAATCAGGTGTAAGATCGGTTTCATACTTTTCCTTGGATGTGCACATCCAACTGAATCAATTGAAATAATCAAGGCGACATTTTCCCTTCCTTCCCAATACCAGGCTCGCTAAACTGCCATCAACCCTTCACATTGCCATCCGATCTTTCGCTTGAACCGTCACCATCACCATCACCATCACCATCATCTTTACCTTCCTTATTTACCCCAACCTCTACCACACCCCCTGAACAACACCGCATCGGCCCTGCCGTTGCATTGCGCACGATTCAATTCTTAGCTCTAGACGTCCTACAAGGACTGGTGCGGTCATTTACAAATCTGGCCCGCACAGTCTCTCTCTCACTCACTCACTCATTCACACACACACAGCTGACAGCAGAGCTTCCCGTCGGGTCTGTCGACGCTGGGGTGTGGGGTTCTGCGCGGTGCTGCTGGCTTGTGGATGTGTGAGGTGTTGTGTGGGTGAGACGGGGGAGAAGGGGGGAGGTTGGGGTGTTTTGAGGGGCTTGGAGGGGGTTTTGGAGGGGTTTGGAGGGTTTGAAGGGGTTTGGAGGGTTTGGAGGGTTTGGGTGAGTGCCGTTGGTGCTTGTGGTGCTTGAGGTACTTGAGGTGGTGCTTGAGGTGGGTACTTGAGGTGGGTACTTGAGGTAGTGCTTGAGGTAGTGCTTGGAATGGGGCGGAGAGCTGGAGTGATGGGGTGATGGGATGATGAAGAGGCGATTTTCGCGGAGGCGGTGTTGTTCGAGCTGGAAGCCTGATAGGGGCTGGACTGATCTTCTGGGGGAGAAGGTAGGGGATAGGGGGCTGTGATGGGCGTAGTGGGTGCGGTTTTTGCGGCTGGTGTGAGCGAGGGATGTGATGGTGTGAGGGAGGGGGAGCGTTGCAAAGGGGTTGGGGGTTTGGAGGAGGGGGAAAAGGGGAGGGGAAAGGTGTAGACGGAGGTGGATGTGGAGGTGGAGGTGGAGGTGGATGTGGAGGTAAAGGTTGATGTTGTGTTGCTGTGGTTGATTTGAAGGGGTCTATTCTTCTGGTAGCAGGGGAGGTACCGGTTATGCTCTGTTGGGGGGGGGGGGGGGGTTTAGGAGTGTGATATAGGAGTGAGGATTTGGGGTGCGAGGTGAGATTGCTTTTCCTTGAGTAAAATATCTCCTGGATGCACTGGATGAAAGCGGCGAGAGATGTGCAGATGTGACATTGTCTGTTTTTGGGCACACTCAACGCCATGGACAACGCACTGACCATTGCTCTATAGCTCAGCCGAGATTCAAACAATGAGAAACCGTCGCTGGCAATCCGAGTCCTGCAAGAAACCGTTGCAGCATAAAGGGAACATAGCATGGCATTGTTGGAGCGAACGGACAGCCAAATAAATATGTCTTAGACATGTTTGGCTTTCTCCTTGTCGCAAAGGACGTACTGCTTCTCGTCTTTTTTATATCAGGTTCCCAGCAACCCTCCCCTTCTCCAGTTCAAATTCACCAGCCTCCATCCACAACCTTCCCTCATACAGTCAGATAGTTCAAATCATCCACCATGCCCACCTCGCAAACTCAGAATTGGATACGCGATGTTGGCCCCCCATCGGGGACTTCCCACTCTTTCGAAGACATACCACTCACCCCTCTGCCTGACAACGCCCAGTCAGCCAAAAATCGGAAAGGATTCCTCCATGCGCCTCTGGAACATGAGACTATCGGGTCTGGGAGCGCGTGGGATCTTTCTGTCGCTGCTTCAGACGAGGTCAATGACCAGCAGAGCGTTATTTCGATGGGGCACTCCGAGCAAGGTTCCCCTAGTGGTACTAGCGAATGTTCGTTGAGCGCTGGGGGCGATCAAGCTGGACGTTTTGCGGATGCCTCAGATGGTGAAGAATTGGAAGCGCTTAGTCGGACGCCGGGAGTCTTCAACGCTCGTTCTGAGTCCGCATCGGCTCCGGATTCAGGGACGTTGAGGACTGCGAGCACGGTGACTTTGGTTGGGTCACTGGTGGCGCTGGACACGATATCTGAAGCTACTGTCACGGCCAACAGAACTTCTCCACCGACAGAATCTGGCCATATCGATAGCCCTGCAATATCCGAGAGGGACATCGGCGACGAGCGCATCCGTGACGAGGCCATCACGTTCCCAGAACCAAGCAACAGGTCAAGAAGACCAGCTATAGTCTCACTCCCAACCCCACTCGCCACAGCACTCACTCACACAACCTTCCCCCCACCTGACTCCCCCGCAACTCTACCCACCAGCTCCTCAAGCCCCGGCTCCTTCGACCCCCCCATCCCCATCTTCCCCTTCCCGCCGGGCACATCTCGCTGCACCGACCGCACATGCCCGATCAAGCACCGCCACGAGCGAGGGCCCTATCTCCACGACGGGAAACTCCGCACCAGGCAGGGTTCCGTGTTCGGCGCCAGCAATCCGCCGCCGGAGATCTGGGCGCTGTATGATGGGTTGAGGGAGGGGGGTGGGCGCGGGGTAGGCGGGATGGGTGGGAGGGCGGGTGAGGCTTTGGGGGGGTTTGTGAGGGTTCATTATGGGGAGACGGAGGGTGAGGCTGGTGGTGGTGAGGGGGAGGGGGAGAGGAGGCGGGAGGGGAAGGAGGGGAAGGGGAAGAAGGAGGAGGGGAAGAAGTCGTGGTTTCGACGGTATTTGGGCTAGAGCGAGCAAATGTATGTAGTGCGTTGCCAATTCAATGTTAGAGGGTCAGGAATGTTCAACCAAATCGTGATAGTCATGCTTCTTCCACGAACAATAGGAGTGCCTGCCGGGTCGGTTTCCTGCAATTCGACCACTATTGTGAAATCATGTGATTTTGCGGAGTGGTATCAGCGCTAGTGGAACCCCTAAATTCACCTTTCGGAAGGCTGCCCTATAACCTTGAGAGCTAGTAAGTCACACGAGCCCCCTGACTTTACCTTCCGGGTGCTTTACCCGGGTAGTCTTGGGGTACGAAGTAGGGTGTTGCTGACTAGCCCACAAGGTGTTAGAGTAGTGGGGACCCTAGAACAGTTTCCTAGGCCCGCAAAGGGTGCGTTCTAGTGACTTGTAGTGAGCTCCAAGCGCATCGTCCGGGCTTAACGCCGACGTTTGGTGCAGAACAGCATATGGAGATTGACATCAAAAGTGCTGCCCAGCGCCAGCGAAAGCCCTCGGAAGATAGCCCTGAACTGGAGTCCATTATTGGGAGCGTAGACTGGACTTAGGGACCTCTTTAGGGACTGATAAGGGCATAGACTCCGAAATGGGGGTCACGTTAGATACAAATCGAAGCAGCTCTAAGCGCATTGTCCAGGTAACCATTCAGGCGGGGTATTATCCGACAGCTGGACCCTTGTTCTTGGCATGGGCAGGACTTTTGATGTCGACCGCCAGGCCAGACTCCAGATCCTCATCTCGATCCTAAGAAAATCTTCAGCTATCTATCTCTTGTTAGTGCATTCTTTAACTCACTTCCACGCAACTAACGTAGTCCTTGCCAGATAGGTTATGTCCAATGATCGGTTTGCAGGACAACTATGCCATGCTGGACAGTTCTTGGAGGATATCCGCGTGCATTGCCGCAGCACTCAAGGGAGTCGTGGCGTTTGGAACCAAGGTGATATGCAACCTACAGAGTACTGGCTAGACTCTATCCTGTTCGAGATCGCGGCTAATGACTTTTCTGCTGGTAGCCTGGTAACACATTGCTTTTGCGTGGAGGGCAGGCCTGCATTGTGAGTTGTTGGTAAGTACTTGGTACTGCAGTTACTGCTGTGAGACTGAATCACTAGATTTGGTATTCCTATTGATGTCTAAGGAAGAAGGATTCTATGTACAGGAAAGGCCTTCATATATCAATGTACTAGGCCGAAAGAGTGTTAGTGGAAGCGAGTGTTGAGTCGTTCCAACATTAGTCGTTCATCATTTGATGAGTAATGACTCGTTACTGCGGGTTTCGTCCAATTGCGTATCAGAGACGCAAGGTGATAGCATGCCGCAGCGAGTATAGCCTGGTAGGCTCGGCTTCAGCTCCCACCTGGACTTCGACCCTCAAGCCCCGCCACAATTTGAACATCACTATGAAACTGAATAGCTCTAACACTCTCAAACGTCCAACGCTCATGACCCATAGCGTTTGAGAGGGTACTGTCTCTTGATCTGCGTCGTAAGGAGATGGGTCTGGAGATTTTGTACCCGAAGCCTGAAGACCCAAAGCCTAACTTCTTCGCCGTCGAGTAAGCAATTTGCCTCATAGCGACTATTGTTACAAGACTGACATCGTCTTGTCTATCCAGTATTGTCGCGGTCCATGGACTTAACGGCGACCCTACGAACACCTGGAAGCACTCAGCAAGTAATCATTTCTGGCTTCAGGACTCTCTGCCGCTTGATGTCGAAGGTGCAAGAGTCCTGAATTATGGCTACAACGCGGACGTGGTGTTCGGTAACAGTACTGCTAGAGTGAAGGATCACGCTAAAGACCAACTACGGGAAGGTACTAGCTAATGTAGCTACGGGGGTTATGCACAAACCCAAATCGAACTTAATTAGTGCTCTGCAAATCAATAGCCACACATTGATGCAACTCACCGACGGATTCAAATTTAGAGCCCCCGATATCGAGATCTTGACCTTTTACGAGACCAAACCAATGGGTATATTCTCAAGCCTTGTGAGATTGAAAGGTCAACTTCTTTGAACTTGTGAGACTGATTACTGTTTTCAGATTGTTGACAAACATTCCGCGCTTCTGGAATTGAGTCATGAAGACTCACAACCAGTGGATGCAAACCATCGAGACATGTGTAAATTCAGCGCCCGGGATGACGAGACGTACAAGAAGGTGGTAAAGAGGGTGAATCGGATGCTGAAAGAAAAACGCAGATCCATGCCCATTTCTGATTGTACGTGAGCATGATGTCGACGTGTCTATCGCTCAGAGCTCGACTTTGTTGTCATCTCTACTACGTTGGCTGTCTATACACTCATGTCCCTTGTCGATCGGCTGAAGCACTCGCATTACTTGATGTAGCTTTGTTCTGGTCCGAAGGTAGAAGGCTGATGTAATTTATGACTCTGTGAATAGTCTCAACCCCGAAGCTCCGTAACAAGTACTTCGAACTCCCTTTTGATGTCAGTCCATTATTTACTGGGGGGAATGATGTATGTCGCGAGCTTCGCGAAAACTGTCTTCCCGTAGAAGACTCTCCTGCACGGTACCCTCAAAGGAGATTCATTCTATACGGCCTTGGAGGATCCGGCAAGACTCAAATGGCTCTCAAGTTTGCGAGCGACCACCGAGAAAGGTATGACAACACTACCGCTTTTCTCTGTCAAAACTCTTATGTCATGGCTCTGCTGATCTCTGCCAAGATTTTGGGGGGTTTTCTTCATCGATACAAGCAGTGCCGACATCGCCGAACAGGGATTTTCGAAAATGGCCTGGATGTGCAAAGCAGGGGAAAGCATGGAAGACTTCAAGAGATGCCTCACCAATTCGCTGGAACCTTGGTTGCTGATTCTGGACAACGCTGATGATCCATCATTGGACATATCCCGGTTCTTCCCGGTAGGGAATAGGGGTACGATCATTGTCACGAGTCGAAATCCTGATTGCAGGAGTCATGCTACGGTTGGCTCAAGGGAGCTGCATAAAATGGAAAGCGATGACGCCGTTACCCTCTTATTGAGATCCGGAAATCTTCCGAGCGAGGACGAGAAGATGCGAGATTTGGCCCTCCGTATCGTCCAAACTCTAGGTTACCTAGCTCTTGCAGTGAATCATGCTGGGGCTTCCATTCGGCAAAGGATCTGCTCTCTAGAGGACTATCTTGATCATTATACGCGCCAGCGCAAGAAATTACTGAGCAGCCGACCAGTGCAAGCGGGTTCAGACTACAACAACACCGTCTATACAACGTGGGAGATCTCAGTGGATTCCATAAAGGAACATGCGAAGAATGCCACGGACAGAGCTGCAGCGAATGCCCTCGAACTTTTGACCTTTTTTGGTTTTTGCCACTTTGATGATATTACGGAGGGCATGCTCAAAACCGCATCCAAGAATCATCCACTTACCGAGGGATACCCATGGTGGGCGTCTAACCTGCTTGGTATCATTCGAAATCCGAACTGGGACTCCGATGGATTCAATGCGGCTATACACCTTCTGTCGAGCTATTCGCTCATACAGGTCAGCAGACCTAACAGCCGTATTTCGCTGCACCCTTTGGTGCACTCTTGGATTCGAGACTCACTAAATGAGGAGGCGCATCTGAGATGGTGGAATATTACCGTATCAACACTGGTACTGGCAGTGAACTATTCCTTCTATCCTCTTAAAAGGCAATTAAGAGTTCATTTGCGTCATTGTATAGGCATTGGACACACCGATGACCTTTTCCTAGAGGACGTCCCTTTGGATAGAGCAGAGATTGTCTCCCAGATCATCTATGTATACACCGACTATCCATACAAAGACGCCTTGATGCTTTCAGAGCGAGCCCTCGAGTACAGCAGAAAAACACTCGGTGATGAATGCTGTTCCACTTGGCTACTATCGAATCGACTCGCGCGTATTCTCAATAGCTTGCGCGAGCACCAGAAAGCCTCGGACCTGCTTCAGGGTATGGTCGATGTAAGCATTCAAAAACTCGGCCCCGCAAACGAAACCACCTTGTTGATTATGGATGAACTCATTTGTGCATACCGATGCTTGGGATGGCGGCAGGAAGCTCTAGAGCTTGCGGAGAAACGCTTGGCTGTTTGTGCAAAGTCGTTTGAAGAGAGAGATTACCGGTATTCAAAAGCTTTGCAAGATGCTGCCATTGTGCATCATGACCTTGACCGAAACGAAGAAGCCGTCGATTTGTTAGAGAAAGTGCTAGTAATGAATAAAGAGATGTTTCATGAAGAAGATGCGGAGTCACTGGGTACAGAACACCATCTGGCAAGGGCGTACAGTGGTTCAGGACACATCAGGCCGCTCTGGAGATGTTTCAGAATATTTCCAGGAAGCGCTTGAAAGTTTATGGCGAAGAGCATTTGTATAGCTTAAATGCAATGGTCTGGGTCGCAATCGAACATGGTCATATGGGTAAGCCAGAGGAAGGGATACCGTTGATAGTCAAAGCACTTGAGGTCTGCTCGAGAATTGGCTTAGTCAGTGAGCTGGAAGACTGGGAAAAGTGGCTCAAACGGCTGAAGTCGCTGCAATCTGAGCGCGAAAATGCCTCGATGACCGTCCCAGGTATGCTAGTCGGACTACAAGAAACACCATATCCGGAAGGTGGTGAAAAATCAAGCAGGAGGTGGTGGAAGCTTGGGCGGAAAAGCTGACGCCGATTAGACGGGTCTTGTTCATAATGAAAGGGAGCCAGCTTAGGCCTTTTCAGTCCGACTACAACGAACCAAACCGGGTTCTGGCCGATTGCTCCAAGATTTTCTGTTACGTCACACGAGAAGGGGATTCAGCCATTGATGAGTCTCTCAATGGGATGCATATGCCCCCATTAGGGAGAATCAAACCTGCGCTGCCGAACACAACGAGGCTAGTCCGTTCTTTCAAATACGCATTCATCTAGGATTCAAGGGTGTGCGCGTAGGATGGGTGGATTATTCCTGTGCGGACTCGACATTTTCTTTTTCTACCGCTGGCTTCAATGGAGTTTGTTCGTTGGTGCCGTCACAGGATCATGATGAATGGATGAAGTTGCGCTGACTAGCTATGTATGTCTGTCTGTCTGTCATATGTACACGCGAAAACTTCTAGCACCCAGATGCCCACATTTTCCAATATAGCGTTCTTGCCCCACATATCAAGGTCTCAAAGCCACGAGCACCACCAGCTAACCTCCATCGGGACCGATGCCCAACACATATGAAGCCTTCAGGTAACAGGATCCACCACATCATCTCTCTTGACTCCCAAGAAGACATTTGACATGGGGCAGCTTAGGGGAACTCAAGAAGCTACATTCATGTTCTTGCTATCACTGATTGTATCTGCTATTGTTGTTGCCTGGGTCCCTTCGTTACAGTTCAATCGCGCTACTTGATGACACAACAGGGCTAGGGAATCCGAACATACATGTACGGGAACGGCTCTCGTCGTGAACCTCAGATTTGCAGCGTCGCCATTCTTGACGTCCTCATGAGTTCAAAGGTACTAGTAGGGTTCTCCTCAAGAGTTCTGTTTGGCTGTAGGCTACAAAGGATATGGTGCCTTTCCCATCCTCACCATGTCAATTACAATCTCCTTTTTTGCAAGGTTGATATCAGCGTGGCTTGTGAAACGGAATCTGAGTCCTCACGGTGTGTCTAAAATACGAAAGATCCTATGATTAACGATGTAGATGCAGTCTACTACTGTGACTGCTGATCTCCACAGTCTGATAAGCCTCCCAATCCTCCACGAACGCCGATCCTCACTTGAATACATCTGCTACCGGCCGCGGATCAACGGCCGCGATATTCCCATCTAAACCAAACTTCTCCGGATAACCCTCATCATTAACAAAAAGGCCGCTTTGCTTGTATCACCAATCTTACTCACGCCCCGCTTCGAACACTCCAACCCAGGAACACAACTTATCGATGACACTATACCGAGAGTCGGTGCACCCGGCAAATAAGCAATGGTCGCTGGCGCCAAATTCTCGAAACAAGAGTCGGCGTTAATACGCATTAGATCTCCCAAATATGACACCGACTCTCGGCTACTTTCAGTCTTTATAAATGCTCGCATATACACAACGGACAATACCAGCACCGTCGATGGACTTGAAGAATTTAGAGATCGTCGCCTTCTCTGCGATTCCTGCACAATGTGGCAACGAATGGCAAAATAATGCTCATGAGAATGATAGTAATACAAGCCGAATCTGCGACAGCCATCAGTAGGACCAGCTGAATCTGAGGCTGAATCTGGCCGCCGTCGGCGATCAAAACTCACGAAAGCAAAAGAAATCAGACGGAAGCCGAAGAGCAGACATCGATATCCTCGGAAATGATGTCGCCTCACACACCGAGTCTCTCTCTCTCCGGCAAGTCCCTTGATCAACCCTATTCGAAGACAGGGGGTCAATGTCAACTCTCAGCTATCTCTGGCGAGCGGTTCAGAGTATTCGCTCGCGCAACGTTTTCGACGCAAAGTCTTCGTACCAAGTCGGAATCGACAAGGGTTCCTCCTCTCCAATCTGATGCCGAGCGCTTCGCCGAGCCTTTCTCCGCTAGAATATCCATAAGACTCGTCGTCGGACGGTGTGGCCGGAAATGCTAAACCCATAGCTACCACATCGCCGGCGTGGGCGGAAATGGGTCGGCTGGTGGCTTTGAGGCTTTCTGAGCTGAGCGGGGTGGAGCGGATCAGAGCAGCGGGGAGGAGGGAGGCGATGGAGGTCGTATAAGCTCCCCTTCCCCCTTTCCCCTTCCCCCTTTCCGCCCTCTCCCCTCTCCCTCTCCCAACCAAAAAACACAAACAAAGCATCTTCCCCTGCCCGCAACAGTGCCGACGCTCCCCAAGTTCTTTCCCAAACCCTTCCCCGAGATTTTTTCTTCTATATTCCATCAAGTCGTCCGAAAGTCGTCCGAAAGCCGTCTGAAAGCCGAAAGTGCAGTGCAGCGGGAACGAAAGAAAGCGGCACCGTCGGCGGTTTGCTTGCGTGTGGAGAGTGGCTGACGAAAGAGGTTCGTGCGGGGACAGGGGAAGGAGGGTGTGTTTACGGAGAGTGGGAGGGAGAGGTAGCTAGAGGAAGAGAGAGAGAGAGAGAGAGAGAGCTTTCCTACCGTTAACAGACTGACTGTCCACCACACCCACACATCCCCGTAACCCCAGACGCAAAAACCTACCAATGCCTTCTATGCCGTCCGTCACAGTGTACTAACCCCTCACTCATACAAATCCCAATCCCTCAGACCAGCGAGTAAGTACATTAAACCGTAAATACATTATCTATCACATCGATCGTCTCGTATCCATCTATATATCCAAGGTTCCCGAAAACCCTCGCGACTCATACATACAGATACGTATGTGGTCTCTATACATAAGAACCAACATAATGCCGCACCACACCAGAGCTTGACCCGCCGGAAACCCAAATGAGTCCAACCCCGACCCTCATCGCTCGATATCAATCCCATGCGTCACATAAATCTGCCCCCGATCGCCCATATCCCTCAGTTCATGCCCTCCCCCTCCTCCCGCCGCCGCATTCGCAAACACCTCATGCTCATGCGCCCTCGCCCCCGCGAAGACCTTACTATTCCCCCCGCCCCCTCCCCACCACCACCATCCTCAGGACTATCCTCCCGCAGGATAGAGAAGCCGTCCGTGACGTTCGCCGCGTGGTGGCGCGCGGCCTTGTGCGAGGGGTTCGAAGCGTACTCTTTCCGCCCGCCGCCGCCGCTCAGTTTCCCGCTGAGGCGCTCCCGGGACGAGCTGAGGCGGTGGCGGGTGAGCAGGTGCAGGACGGGGGCCATGACGGGGAGGCAGGAGCAGATGAGGCCGGTGTCTATCTCCAGCGTCGAGTAGAGCATCACGGGGACGAAGTCCCAGGTTATGTCCGTTTGGGAGAGGGAGTAGACGGCTATGGTGCGGGTGATGCTGATGGCGGAGGTGCTGGGTTGGTGAGAAGGGGGGATGGGGTTAGCTGTGATTTGGGTGGAGTGGGGGGGAAAGAGAGCTGGAGGAGGAGGGGCTTACAAGATGCCGAGGAGGAAAATGCCGCTTATGGTGAGCTTGCGACTCGTGGCGAGTTGGAGTTTCCAGAGGGAGGGGAGCGGGAGGGCGAGGATGCCGACGTCGATGAGGACGTTGAGGATGCTGGTGGCTACGAAGTAGTCTCTGATGTTGATGCATTTCTTCTGGGTAATCAGCGGGTTGTAGGCCGCCGCGACGGGATTGCCAGTAAGGCGTAGGTCACTCTTCTGAAGGTGGAGTTGATCCCGAAGATGCGCAGGTATAGGCATAATATCGAACACTTGATGAACGAAAGGGAGAGTGGGTAGACGATTTCGCCCATGTAATTATACTAGATTAACAAGCTATCAGTATAATCCTCTCGATGCAACTCAGTGTTCGACTGAAGGTACTCACTTTGAGGAACACGGACACTTTCGCCAGTCCAACGGCTTCGACATGTTTTTCGGCGCCATGGGCGATATCTACGCATGTGAGAACTGAGACTCTGACTGTGTTGCTTCATACGGTGGCGAATTCCATACCTCCACCATCCACGACAATGCTCGCTATGAACATGACCTGGATATTGCGTTGGAAATGAGTTGCTTCTGATGACGGTTTCCGAAAGCCCAAACCTACCATCGCCGGTAACATGAACCAATCGTCCCACCAGAGGTTTGCGTGCGCCATCCTTCGGGACACGAAACGCAGTAAAACGATGATGACGGCCAAAACGTCGAAGATGATGATGGTCGCGAGCAGTTTGGGAGTCTGGTCCCCTTTGGGCGCTGGCCCGGTCGGCGTCGACATATTGTTCGCGGCCAAGATGGGAACTGTCAGAATGATGCGGTTGAGTATGGTTAATAAATGAATGATTTAGAATGTTGGGCAATGTGTCAGAAGCCAACGGCGTGGCGGTCCATGAATGATGGGCAAAACGAGCGTGCGTTACAGTTACAGTGGAGTAAGTATTCTATATGAAGACCGCGCCGCAAAGGACAGTCCTACCTAGATAAAGAGCGGACTGGGGAGTACATGTTTGAGACGGACCCGAAGTCTAGCTACTTGAATGATAAAGGAGCCTCAGGCCCCTCAAGTATCTGAGCAAGCGGGGGCGTCTAATGAAGAAATTTTGGCAGCTTCTTTTCAGGATTGGAGAACAAGAAGAATTAGGTAATTTGAATGTGGTATAGCACCGAGAGTATGTAGCTGTGCGGCGTGCCACACGTCTGCAGTCGTTCCGTTCCTTTGCCGAAGGGCGGGTTCGTGCTTATTGCATACTGCATGCACGGATGGCTTTCTTTGGGGTTTATCTTTCAAAAGGGTGTGGTTGATAAGTGATAAGATGGGATTGCATTGGAGCGGAAGATGCGACAAAAGGTACCACGGTCCACCTTTCATCATGGTGCTTTAGGTTTCAAAAGCCGCAACCAAAGAATATGCGGCTAATATGGAGGATTGAAGAATTGCAACACTACCTAATTGGATTGGACATGCGACGCGTCGACGAAAGAACTGCAACTGCAGGGGTCTCTGGATGATAGGAAAATTTAATAAAGGAGTACCTACCTACTGTACACGACACTTTCGGCGTGGTCAGCTAGGTATTCTTCTTTCGGAAGTGGCGACCTAGTTGCAATACCTCCGAGTCTGTCAAAATTCTATACATATAGTGGGCGACCCGTATGAGAGGACTTTTCTCCGGTAAGGACTCAGGACTGTACTCTAGGTACTAGGTACCGTAGGGACAGTAGCATCATGCTAAGGTTCTCTGGCCCCTCTGGGTCCTCGTACCACTCAACTCTGCTGCGCCGTAAGCGTCATAGTGCGGGGGAGTTAAACCAGGTCTCAGACTCTGGAGCTAGGCAGGGGAATATCTACCCTTATCATATTGACTTCCTTGGATACCTGTAGTGTGAAGGCCTTCCGTACTCGCTTCGTAAGCGAATAGCAGGCCCAGGATTTAGAGTACTCTACTTGCAGTCGGCTCGGAACACCTAATTTACACTTCACCCCCTTATAATTCTTATTAACTCGAGTCCGCGACTGCCTGTGAGCGGTGTCGTGGTTCCCTTGCCTTTTCTCCACTACACACCCATAGGGCACCAAATACCGTGTCTGTAATCATCAGAGTAGTGGAGTACCGTACTGTATCTAGGTATAGGTACCGATAGGTAGGTGCGGAGATATTGGATCTCCTTAAATCTCCTTCCTGCAGGCCCGAGAAAGAATCAAAGAAAGAAAGAAAGAACCCTGCGTCAGGGTAATTAATTGTATTATGATTCGTCCGCTTCGCAAGCTGCTCTTTTTCCCTTTTCTTTTTCCATGTGCATGGCCATCCACTATGCCATAGCAACACCGTCCTGGCGCAGTCCGGGAATGATGAATGCGGTAAGGGTAGGTACAGGGCGCATGTTGCATGTTGCATGTTCCGTGTCTCTGGGAGACTCGAGACTGAGGCTATAACAACGTGGAGCGGAAGCTAAAAGCCTCGGGTACCTACCTACCTAACTACCCACCTACCTACCTTAGTCCTGCGTCCATCGTCATTCTTGATCCATCCCTCAATCCTCCCCAATAACGGTTTGACAAATTGACACTTCCACCGTTACATTTCACTTCGCCATGTCTACTCTCACACAGCTTGCAGAAGAGATCCTCTCCAATGCCAAACGCCTCGATGCATACATCTCCTCCAACAATCTCCCCCCAGCCTCGTTCGACCATGACTCCCTTTCAAGCCTGCCACCCGACCTCCAAGGCGTTCGGAGCACAGTCATCGATTCGGCGCAGACCATCCGAAAGCTCGCTTTGGGTCCCACAGGTCTGGCGACTGAGATTCTACACGGCGTGAGTGGGTTCCTTGCTGCGGCGCTCCCATTATCGTCGCCATGAAAACGCTAAAAAAGCCTTCGACGACGACAAACAGCCCAGCGACATAACCGACCTCCGCATAATCTACACCTACAACATCCACAAAGCCGTGCCCCCCGACGGCTCCGCCACCTACGCCGACATCGCCCGCGCCAGCGCCCTCCCCGAAACCCTCGTCTACCGCGTCCTCCGGCACGCCATGGCGAACCGCATCTTCGCCGAAGCCGAAGCCTCCCCGGGCCGCGTCGCCCACACCGCCGTGAGCCGCATGATGGCCGAGGACCCCGAGTTCTGCGACAATGTGGGCATGTGGACGGACGAGGTGGGGCCCGCCTTCATGCGGATGCCCGAGGCGCTCGCGCGCGCCGCTTCGGCCAGAGCATGAAGTTCATGACGAAAGGCGAGGCTTTCAACATCAAGCACCTGACCGCCGGCTCCACGTACGACTGGGCCGCGCTCGACCGGCCGGGCACGGTGCTCGTGGACGTCGGGGGCGGGCACGGCGCCGTGGCGCAGCATTTGGCCGACTCGACGCAGCACATCAGCTTCGTCGTGCAGGATCTCCCCGGCACGGCGCAGCAGGGCCGCGAGATGTTGGCGGAGAAGTACAGGCCGCGCACGATTTCTTCCAGGCCCAGACGGTCACGGGCAAGGATGTCTACTTCTTCCGCTGGATCTTCCACAACCTGAGCGATCCGTACTGCGTCACGATCCTCAAGGGTTTGGTCCCGGCGTTGAGGAAGGGCGCGCGCGTCTTGGTGTTCGAGATGGTGCTGCCGGAGGAACCGCAGACGACGTGGACGCAGAAGCTGTCCTTGTGAGCTCTTTTCCTCCCTTTTTTTACCCCTTCCTCCCAACCTAGCAAACCTTTGCAGACGTATCGTCGTCATCTCGATACCGAGAACTCTACTAACACGTGCCCCCTTTTTTTCTCTTTCCCCAGAGACGCAGATCTCATCATGGCGGTCTGCTTCAACGGCCGCGAGCGCAGCCTCAAGGACTGGCGCCACCTCTTCGCGCAGGCGCACCCGGGCTTCGCGTTCAAGGGCGTCACGCACACGCCCGGCAGCAGTTTCAGCCTCATCGAACATGTCTGGGAGGCTTGATGGGGTTGGGGGAGGGGGGGGGGTGGTATTTACATGTAGTATATGGATTTAAAAGTATATAGATTGGATCGGATTGGAATGGGATCTGAAATGTGAACATAGTCTGGAGGTTTCTTCGTGGTCGAAGCGAAGCGATGGGATGAGTGTGAGGCGACGGGCTTGGTTCGTTGTTGTTCTGTGGGTGTGAAATCGGTCGTAGGGGGAGGAGGGTGAGGAAAAAGGGAAAAAGAACAAGAACAAGAAAATAAACAAGAAGGATCCCTTCCAAACGCCCTGCATGACAAGACACCGCATCCCTCCATCCCCGCTCCGCTTGTCCCACGCCGCACCATTTACATCCCGCCCCCATCCCATCCCGTCGTGAGGCCTCCGTCCCCATCCCCATCATCTACAGATAGGTAGGTAGTCAGAACTCAATATACCCATCGACAGACAGACGATCCTTCCCCTCCTCAAGCATGGAAATGCACCGCAAAAGTGTGCGTCTCGAGTCGCGATGTGTGTGTGTGTGTGTGTGTGCGTGCGCTGTGGTCCTTGCGTGCACAGTGGATTTTTGGCACCGGTCTGCACTCGGGTCTCGGAGCGGGTTGGCTTTTTGCTTCCTGGCTGCTTAAGCGGTTGTGAGGGTGATGGGAGGGGAGGGGAGGGGAGGGAAGTGACTTATATGGAGGGTGGAGGGTGGAGAGTGGAGAGTGGAGAGTGGAGAGTGGAGAGTGGAGAGTGGAGAGTGGAGAGTGGAGAGTGGAGAGTGGAGAGTGGAGAGTGGAGACTGGATATAGTGGAAAGAAAGAACCGTGTAAGCGTAGATCGCGGCGGGTGCGTAGTGGGGTGTGGAGTTCGTTCGCCGCGGTGAGGGGGCGGTGAGGGGTGTGGGTGGTCGTTTCGGGTTGAATTCGAGGGTCCGGAGATGCGGGCCGGGTTGTTGAGATCCGCTGTGCCAGATGGAGTGGGGGTTTGGATTAGGGATTGGGATTGGGGATGGAGATGGGGATGGGGATTGGGGTTGCTCGGGTAAAAGTGGTAAGTAACTTAGATCACGCGACGGTACGGGGTGGAGGGGTGAGATCTTGGGGTGAGAAGAAGTCTTGCTATTATTCTTGGGGCCTTCGAGCGTAGCTGGGAGAGGGTGAGATGTCGTTGCTGACAGAGTGTTAAACTCGCTGGTGCACGCACTTGGAGTAATTGGCGAGACTGGTCGTCGATTTTGTCAGGCTATGATGGATGATGGATGGATGGGGTTGGTGGGTTGGTGCTCTGGGGAGCAAGATTCCTGCAGACCTTCTTTCGCGGAATCCAGATTTTCAGAAACAGAGTTACTTTCATGGGCTATGAATGCAGTGGGCGCTGCTGGTGTATCTGTCAAAAAACTGGCGCACTTCTTCAGATCAGAATGTACAAAGACAAAGGTTCATGCGCGGCGTGTTATTCAAAGTCCACCGAGCAGCCTTAGAGGCTGGGATTTCTGCGACGATTGTTCCAATACTATAGACGCGTGACTTGGTCGGTAGTGACAAGTGGAAAGCTCCTACTGGCCCTCCTGACCATGGTTGGATGTCGGAACGACAATTGGTCGACGGGGCTTGGCATGGGTCAAGAATAGAGCGGCAAAAATGTGTTATTGAATCACGACACATTTGCAACGTCGCCCGTGTTCGAAACATGGTGCGACCTCTTTATCACCATCGAAACTTGTGGAAAAACTTCATTGCAGTTTTGTTCCCACCCGCAATTTTTGTCAACAGCAGTCGTCATGGCAAGTGAAAAGAGCTCTCTTCGCAGATCGAAAGTCCTTGCAGCTCCGCTGGGAGGAGGCCAAGCCGGTCTACTTCGAGAATTGGGCCGCCTCGCCGATAACAGAAGCGGCATCCTTAAGGCTTGGGGTCGGGGTCTGGATGATCGGATGCTTTGGCGCATGGACGAGGGGCGGAACCTGGAACTGACCAGTTTCTTCTATGATGATTCGAAGATTATGAGAGGGATTATACTTGGGTTTAAATCGAAGGACGCTGGCAACGAAGTCGAGATGTATGCTGTGGAATCTCTCTGCGGGATGCTGTCGTGGTTTGATTGAGCTCACTTTTGGTGCCAGAAACTACATTGCCCACGGTGACGATACAGGTTGCCCTCCTTGGTTTTCTCTGCATGGTGAAGTATCTCAAGTCATATTGTTCATTCCCTGTTCTGAACAATCAGAGACTTACGCTGTACAGATAAGCTCAATGAGTCTGTCGTCCTCCCGACTCCTTTTGTAAGTATAGGATGTCGTATGTAGCTCCATGGAGGATCTAATGCCCCGCCTACAGGGTTACTATGCTCGATAAGAAATTTCCAGTCTCTTACGTGAATATGAATTATCTCGACGATGAGAATTGCGACACCTGGGGACCCGAGATTGGCCTAAGAAGCATCATGACGCGCTGCTCGGATAAGTCTTTCTGGGCGTCTTCTGCAGATCCCTATTCTGGTGAGGCGAGCTTTGCCATTGCAGCATCAAACGGAGCCATCATCGTATCGGAAAGCCAAGGGCGCTGGATGGAACAAAGCGGTGAGCGGTATCCCGAGTCACCTGAAGTGATGGCGGTGGATTGGTTATCTTCGAAGGTTGTAATCAAAGGTTGCAAGGACGGCGGAGTGCGGCTGTGGGATATCAGATGTCGTGGGGACTGCCGGGAAACTCGAGAAAGCCGGATTCAACACCCAAGCCAGATCAACCATGCAAGGAGAATCAATGAGAACACTATAGTGGTTGCAGGTCTCGATAGTCAGGTAAGTATTGCCCGCCCAGGTGAGTACCGAATTTTGCTGATCGTTAAAGCTATGTACTTACGACCTGCGATTTCAAACTGGTCTCGCAGTCTCCGGTGAGGTAACGCAACCATACAACCGGTTTCCTTCCTACCGAAACCTCGAATGCGGACATCTGGCGCGGGGGTTTGACGTTCATGGCGATCTCGTTGCTGCCGCTACAGACGACAACCACATCAGAGTCTAGGACGTCAAGCGCGGTTCTGAGGTGAAAATGGCAAAATGGAAAACTTCCAGCTCGATGGAGAATTTCATGAGCGTACAATTTGTCGATTCGGCAGACAGGGAGCTGAGACTGATGGCCGCGGCTGGGGGCATTGTCGCCGAGTTCGCTTGGTTACAAGAGAAGTAAGTGCTCATGTCCCATTGACCAAGGTAGTGAACGTATTGGCCAAAGGTTGACAAGAGGTGGCAGCGGTATGACACAGGTTTCGACTCCACAATAGGTGCATCAAATTATGGGAAGCTTGGTGGACGTCTTTCATTGGTGGTTGGTTACATACATGCCCTGGTAGTAAATATCGATATCTTCATTAAAGATAAATTCGTGCGTGGAAAGTGCGAGTCTCGAATTCTTGCCCAATGCTGGTCTGATCTGTCTTCCTTCGTCGTGGCCTGTGGTGGCTTTTGTGGTTCGTGTACTTCGAGACAGCCCGCGCCAACGGCAATGATAGGTAGATACGGGCAATGGGACGTTTGTCCGTAATCTTTAGAGGTCTTTGCTATCAGTGTCTATTCTGAAAATCATGATCGATAGGGAGAGCCTGGATTTGATGGGTATGTTGTAAAGAGCATCGCGATAGTGGGATAATTCAATGGCTTGACGTAGGTGAGGAGAGAGGACGATAGGCGGATGAATATAATAAGCGTAGGTAGAGAGTTTATGTCGGCGGAATAGACGATCTCGAAATATGACGTCAAGGTTAAATTCTCGACAATAAAACAATGCTCTTATAGAGTTAACAAGACTAAAAAGTTAAGACTTTAGATATCTATAAAAATTTAGAATTTATAATAATTATAACTAATAATAAAAAGATATACGTCTTTAAATCGTATAGTTAAAAGATGGAAAAAAAAAAAAAAAAAAAAAAAAAAAATAAGAGAAAAAAGTATATTTTATATTCGATGTTTAGAAATAATACGCAAGATAATTTACTCGATACAATATCCTCGAACATCATCCCATAAACCCATGGCGTCTTAACTGTGATGGCTTCATCGGTTGGGTATGCAAGAACTCATGTTTGCCGCATGGTCTCCAATTTCAATCAAGGGACGCCGGGGGGAAACCGGACCCTGCTTGGCGGGTCAGCAACAGAACGAACTAACCCAAGGCTTTAGGCCCGCGGAAACATCGACGCTGTGAAAGGTAGTGCTGGGAGTATATGTCGGCTAGACTAGCTGCTTGTTCGTTATCAACCGCCTGACCGCAGGCTAAAAACCGAATTCTTTCAACATCTGTTGTGGCGAGTCACGAGTTGTCGCCTCTTAAGCTTGTTTGCACCTGGGCACTTGTTGGGGCACGCTTGCGGATGTTTTCGATAGGTGTTGTATTTTTCTCTCGTCATGGAGACTTGAAACCTGTCTTGTCGTCTCACTGACTCGGCAAAGCCCATTCAGAGGCACAGGAAATGTATGGAAGATTTCCTATTCCCACCGCCGGAATAACCTTGCAGACGATGGCCCCGTGTCGTCTATCTATCTTTCGACGTCTGTCATACACACCGTGTAGCCAATCTTGTTTTTTGGGCTGTAGAGAAGCGCTGGCAATGCTATTTTCGCGTTGTATGAGTGAGATACTGCACGTTCGTTTGGCAATCCTGTGATCTTTGAGTAGTATGGCTTTTGTATACATCAGTGGGCTAGTCGATACGAAGGGGCAAAAGGGGAGGGTCCGCATCGAGGGAACTCTGTTGGGGAATGTGCACTGTGGTTCAGAAGCTTATACAAATGAACGAACGTTTGGGGGATTATATTAATGCAAAGATATATTAATGCAAAGACGTTACCATGTTGAAGTCCTGTAGGACGAGCCGTAGTCCAGTGCTTTTTTGGTTGCTGAAAACACTGGATACGATTAAAATAAGGCCTCGAATACGTCTGCACCTAAGGTACGGACCGTTTGCTGGGCATTGCAATCCGAGTACATCACGTTGAAACATTACCGGTTTTGGTATCGCAAAGCAGGCGATCGTTGCAGCCCACTCTGAATTGTTTACTAGTCTCTCTATTCGGGCACATGACTAAATGGTCACGGGACTTCCAAATCGGGATTGGGCGACGGAGCGAAAACTGTTGGTGAAGAATAGGCAAGCGGGACTCTATTCAGCACCCAAACAGCACGTTGTGAGTAGATTTGCGCCTGTCTATCACCATCTGATACGGCTGCTGCCTCAGATATCCATTGCTCGTAAAAATATTGCTGGCGCGGGGAAGCCTAGAGGGCTGGCTCGAAGTCTTAAAGTCCAATTTCCAGAGCTTAACATCTGTTGTCTATTGCCTGCCATCCAATCAGACTATTGTAGACGCGTTCATCGTGGACATATCATTCCATGTAATCTTATGCTGTTGCCGTGATTGACTTTGAGCGGCGAAGCTGAAGAATGCGCCTTCCTCAAGCATTACCAGAAAAATGTTAGCGTCCGTCGCCCATTAGAAGGCACCTTCACCGTTTGATTTGTTCACCTTCTTACAACATCTCAAGAAGGTATTTCAGTGGTGATGAAGATACCCTGGAATCTTCATTGTTTCCTTGACATCTTGTCTTATGATCCATTCGGTTCTCCAATCTTGTCACGCATCTTCTCCACAGTGTTCTTCCTGTGCAGCCCATGTGGTGCTTCGAGCACTGCTAGCACCATCCAAGCACGATGCTTACAGTCAAATTGATACGATGAAGAGAAAGGTCCTTACCAAGCATGCTCATCCACCATCCAGCTGTTGCGATGTTGTCCTAGAAGCTATAGCTGATGTGCAGACCGTACTGTAGAAGCATGTTGCTCCTGTCCCCTGGCATGTTTTGGAACTTGAAACATCGAGACAGTAACGTGTTTCTGCCGACTATGTAAGCACTTGACCTTTCCCCAACAGATACTCTCTCATGACATGGTGCTGAAATTTAGAAGTAGCAACACTCGCAAGCCTTCCTATCCACTCTCTCCTTACGCTAAGCCAACCTGGTTGCACGGGTTCTCCACCACTCTATATATGCATTCTCTGCTTGACGACTCAGAAAGACCCCACGTCTTGCAACGACTCTTGCCTGGGATCGGCTCACCGAGACCGAAGCATGAAGTGAGCAAGGCTCAAGAGACAGTGGAGTTCTATATCATCATAGTCATCGCTTGGAGGACAGTGGGCAGATCCATACACACAAGGTGTGTCTGTAGAGTAATCTACAAGCACGTCAGACATCAAAAAGTCGAACTTCGTTTCGGCGAGGGGCGAGTTCTCCTTGCCTCGTCTGGGACTTACGATGACGAACGTCTCTGCGGAGATGATGTTGAGTCGTTGAACCTTCGGGTAGTGATATGAATTCAATTTTTTGAGGCTCCTTTTGGAGTAATCCTAGTGTCTTCTTCCCTTTTGCCTCGTGTGATTGGGACTGCGGTGGGCTGACCACCGCAGTGAACTCAACTTAGAGACTCAGATTCGACGGCCACCGCCGGCTCAAGAGCCTAACAACCCCACTGGTTTGCGGCGGATGCGAAGAAACGTCGCGGCATGTATCTTCATCGTCTCGACATTCTTCAGGGCCAAAGCACGGCTACCCTCAAGCGCCTAGAACACGATAAAAGATGAGATCGAAGGAAGGAATGCGAGGATGAACGGGACTTACGGTGATGTGTGCCCTTCGGGGGACGAGATCACGACAAGTTGAGCCCTTGGGCAATGATATGAGTAAACCTTTTGAGGCACCTTTTGGAGTATTCCTAGTGTCTTCTTCGGTCGGTGTCTCGTCGAGCCCTTGGTTAACGAAATGAAAGTGAATACAGCAGCAAAAATGTCGTCTATGGAGCACATGAGAGTAGTCGGTGCGCCAATTGCGCCTTGAATGATCATATAAAGTGGGGCTGCAGAATTTTCCTCGACTGCCGATGACTGGATCCAAATCATAGAGTACATTCGTTGCCGGGTTAGCAAAACCACCTGTTTCAGGAGGGTACCCTAGGCGTTGTTGGGTGGTATTTAATTTATGATAGGTTCGGTTCCTATTGGCGCTGGTACAATGGTGTTGTGGTTTTTTCCCATTTTCTCTAGGTAGTTCGGGGGCGGAGGGGGGGCCGCCCGGGAGGAGGGAGGGGGGGAGGAGGGGGGGAGGAGGGGGAGGGAGAAGAGCTCATCGAGCTAAAGCCATCACTCAGGGGCGCGGGCAAATCTTGACAAAACCGCTCTCTATTTTTGTGACTGTGGATGGTCAGAGGCGAGATTTTTTGCATGAGCGGCTACTCGTATTTACAACGCTAACCGAATCTACCTAGAAATGCAATCTCTAAAACCCGATATATCCGACACAATATCAAAATTTCTACGGAGTACATTTCATCAAAACTATATGATAAAATGACATCAAAAGAATTATTCTTTATATAAATAAGGCGTCTATATTGAAGAAGTAATATTATACTTTTTTGGGTCTTACTATTCTATGCGATGATAATTTATAATCTACTTAGAATTATGGTCTCGGGGTGCGCTATCCGGGGGAGTCTCGGGGTATAATCGAGTAGTCTCGGGGTAGAAATTGAATTTTCGGGTAGATTCGATTAGGGCACAGCGCCGCAAATTAGAAAATGTCTACTCATCTATCTATCCCCTTGTGCGATGGTAATTCACACCCTACCCCGGATCGTGCCCTCGGGGTGCGCTATCCGGGTAGTCCCGGGGTAGGGTGTGAATTACCATCGCACAAGGGGATATTATATACTATTTGTATAACAATTCGACATTGTTATATTATATTATACTGGATTTATATTATGGTTATACTAAACTATCTATTTTAGTTACGTTTTCTAAATACATACATGGTGGTTGACAGAATTTGCAGCGACAGGCCCTAGCCCTAAACGTGCACTTCTTACGTTACAGTCCGAGGGGTCAGCTTACTCTGACCTAGCTATCTTGACAGCTTGCAAAGTTTCTAGCAATTTGCACATCCCTTTATTACCATCAAATCTGCTCGGGCTCTGGGATCGATAGGATCAGGTCTTGCAGAGGCAAGATGCCTTATCCTGTGGGCTAAGATAGTCAATGTCCACACAGCGACTACACTCAACCACTCAACTCGGGACAGTCCCCCTCCCACAGTCCCCCGTCACTGATTTGCAGCTAAAATCAGCCTCCCGAGCATATAAGCTTTAGGTCCCGCCATTCTTTGGTGCAGCCCCCACCAAACTTTGGCGGGGTGTCGCGCCTGCGCAGCACAATATTCGGGAGAGACTTGCTTTTGTTCCCACATTGATTGATTTCGAGGTAGTGCCTCAGGGCGACGACGTGGTGCTCGGGCTACGTCACAAGTAGCTCGAAAGGAGTACAATAGTATCAGATGAAGGGCCCGTATCGCAAATATCCATTGCTAAGCTGTAGCAGTAGCATACACCAAAATCGGTAGTGCATGGGAGAGTTCATCCCTTGCTGAAATAGTCAATCAACGGCGCACCATTAGACCGCCGAACTCGGTGAGAAGACCGAGATTGAACTCGTTCATGCTGAATTAATTGCAGCAAAACGTTGGGTTAGAGAAGCCTCCCCAGCACCTGAAGGAAATATGTGTCGGGAAGCATGTCATCTCCCTTGCAGATACGGTCTGCCCTGCAAATGTTGGCTGTATCGCTGTGCTGTTGAGGAGATACCTATTCCACTCTCTCTTCTGCATCCGAGATGGCTTTGTAAGGCGCCGGAAGTTGTGGTGAGCTGGCAAATGACATTCGATTCGAACATCACACCGGCTAGTTATGCCTCTCTAACAGGTACTGTTGATCCTCGGAGGNACCAAAATTAAGGTACCTCGGCAAGAACGGGAGGCTGATTTTAGCTGCAAATCAGTGACGGGGGACTGTGGGAGGGGGACTGTCCCGAGTCAAGTGGTACACTCAACGGATTGACCTTT